>VZTY01023075.1:0-23879 GCA_013400935.1 Turnix velox | reverse complement strand
CTATGATTCTATGAACTGTGGCTGCTTTTCTCTGCCACAGTGAGTTCCACCTGGCTTGAGTCTGCTAAGTTCTAGAAAAATCTCCTCTAGATATCTGTGCTGTGGCTTATGCTGCCAGTTAGCTTTGACCTGGATTTTAAGTTCTAGGTCTGAATATCAGGCAGTGGAGGCCATATGTTGTCTTCTTTAGTTAAGTTCCAATTCTTTGCTGGTTCTTCTCTCTAGCCTCTGGAGAAGTATACGAATAGGTCTTTGCTGTCCCATTAGAGATGTCAGCTATGTCATTCAGGAAGTAACATGTTCCTACTCTCATGGCAGCTGGAAATACAGCAGCTGCACTTTTATAAAGTACTGTTATTAGTGAGTGATGACATCAAATCTGTCTGTAGGCTTTTAGAATTTACAAGTATTATAATATTGTAACTAGAGCCAAATTCACAGCAGCTTATTTTCATATAATTGCATACTTATCTTCATGCAGCATCCTGTCCTGAAAAGGACAGAAGTTACAAAAAAGTTGTTGCTTCTCAATGTTGGATCTTGTTTTCACTGATGCAGTATCTGGCTTACCATCAGAGTCAAGAGTTAGTCATCAGGAATTGCTGCATCACAGCAGCAGTATTTCTCTCTTGCCTATCTCTAACCCAGAAAGTCCTCAGTGAAGATAGTTTTACTGACATTTTGCTCAGTGAATATTCCCCAGGAGAGAAAAATCCTAAATTGAGCAAATAATAATAAGACAATCTTTATGGCCTTTTTGTCTCTAAGACACAAAATTTGAGCTATAAATTTTGGCCTGTGGATATTGGAAACAGCCTGTCTCATTGATTCTATGCCTTACTCACCCATGAGTTTTTGGAAAAGTCTGTGAATATCAAATAATTCTTGCAGACTTGTGTGCTTATTGACAGAAACTAGACTGACCTCTCTAGCTCATTGATTTGCTGGTTTTTATGAAATTATTTCATGTTAGTTAGCAAAGACTTATGTTTCTGCATACTCACAGAAAATTGGAACACAGGTTTTTCTTTAAATTGGAGAGGTGGCAAAAAAATTGAAACTGCCATATCTTCCTAATTTTGAACTTTATTGAAAAATTAAAGCTCATAGGTTAGTTCAATGTAAACGTAGATCAAAAGAATCAGTAACATAGGACACCCATTTATGTAGTTCAAGTGTTGTAAAAATCTGAAAACTGAAGATCTGAAAAATTTTTGAATGATCTCCTATGACTCTAGAGAAAGCTCTGACTGATGTGATACTTCCATGTAATTAGTGATGACATTTTCAAAGTGAAATCACCAAGAGTGCAATGTAATTCTGTGCTAAAAATTTTATGCTGCAAGGCTGATAGTTAAAAAAATTACGTTCTTCTCACAAAAGAATTACATCAGACCGCAAAAAGGTGCTGAAAATCCCTGTTTTATTACTGCTGCAACACAGTTGTATTCTTATCGCCTCCCTTGCATCCAACATTAAACCAGACTTATGTATTTCAGCTCTGTCAGGACATTTGTAAGACTCACACTTCTTTGTCAAAGAAGATGTGACACACTCTTCTTTTTCTGCTAAACTACAAAGGACAAAGCATTGATATAGTCCTTCAGGTTTATTCTTTCTCTTCTGAGTTAAAATTTATGGAGGACCATAAAATTTAAAAATAAATGGCGAAAGACAGAAATGTGGGAAAGGTGAAGATGACCCTTTGTGAAGGAAAGTATGTATTATTGCAAAATCACATGCTTTCTGTATTGTCAACTTGTAAATGTTTAGTATATTTTCTACTTGAAAGCAGTTACATTTTTTTTTTATTGCAGGAAAGTGTAAGATTTTCTAAATATCCCAGCAGAATAAGCAAAGCTGTGTACACATGTATTATGAATTGGAAACAAGTGGCCAAGTAACTCAGCCACGATGGTGTCTGTAATGGTGCTAATTTGACATTCAAAAGTCAGATTTGGACATCCGGACTGTATGAAACTCTTCTTGATCTTGGGTCATTTAGATTTCATCAGCTGGAGAATGATTTGCTGCTTGTTGGTGCCATTCAGTTGCTGACATTGTCTTTGGGGGGATTCTGGTGCCTCTGATCTTACCAAATCTGTTTGATTGTGAGACTGTGCTGTCAACTGGGATATCTCCTGCTCCGCCTTCCATGGCATTTGCAAACCTGAACGATATAGTCAATGTGAGTCCTAACATTGGCAAGTTGGCAATTAGGAGTTGGCAGTAAGTTTTCTTTAAAAATAAAAACAGAAGATTGGGAAGAAAAAAAGCAGCACATTCATGTGTGTGAGAGAGGAATGTTTTAAAAAAAGAGACCAGGAAATTAGACGTAAATTAACTCAATGGCTTTCAGCAATTCAGAGGACTGAAGACCTTTTTACAAATGCACATTTGTTCCTATCTGTACCTTTTCAGAACAATTTTGTATATTCCAAAATATTTTGTTTGCGTATTGCTTCTTAAAGACCGGGTTTGATCTTCCTGAGTTTTGTTCTATGATCATTCTTCTTGCTTTTTTACCTATAGATAGATGCCAAGAGAGCTGGTTTAAATTATTTGTAGCAATTAGGTTAAATACCACATTTTCTTGCATAATGTTATCTGTCCCCTTGAGGATCATGATGAATACTTTCAATATGCTTGAATGGATTAGTTTTACAAAGAATTTCGCATTGCCACAATGCAGCATTACAGTAAATTAAATTACAGTCCATGCAATTAAATAGAATAGTGAAAAAAATCAGATTTGGAACAACAACTCTTTGGAGTCCTCTGAAATTCAATTCTGCAATAAGCATAATAGGAGATGATGGTGAGTGGAATTTAGATAGCTAAGCTTGATACCATTTTGTTTGTATTATCTCCATCAGGGATTAATGTTCTATTATTCAGAGACAATTGATTAGTGTGATTTGTTTTTCTGATTGATTACTGTTGTAACACAGCATTTATTTTTAATTTAATCAATGCAATATCAGTATAAATTTAGAGCTATAACTTCAGAGCTATAACTTCAGCATGATACAGTTGTTATGCAATCTACTGTCATTTGTGACTTCTCAGTAACACTTTTTAGAAAAACTGTACAAATTTAACTTGAGCTTATAACCATACATTGTGAAAAAGAAAAAAACTACCAAAAACCAAACCAAACCAAACCAAAAACCCTCCTTGCCTTCATTTCATCATCACTGAAAAAGAGAAATATTACTTTTATGTACTCTCTGAAAACAGCTTCATTCCAAGAACACTAGAGTGCAAGTTATATTTCTGTTTTATCAAACATAGCTAAAGCAATGTGTGCAGCCCTGGACAGTCATTATTTTGAATGTGCAGTGAAACTGGAAAGTATGATATTAACATTGCAAATTGTGTTATTGATTTTTTTTTCCTATTTTTTTCTTGTTTCTGTTATTTTTATTGGAGATTATTATGAATTCAATCCAATATGGAGCTGGCATTTGGAGTGAGGAGGAATAAAAAATTTGGCTCCCATCACTGTGTGGCTCTGGCTTTCTTTCACAGATTTTTCATTTTCCCACTACAAAACCAAACAGTCCTTGCTTATCCACTTTAGAGGTATCTACATAGAATTAATTAATTAATTAATAATTTTAAATCGCTTTACAAACACTGCTTGTTATCGCACCAGGTTCAGATGCGTGAGCTGTTTCCTCTGCACAATTCACCTCACTCATCAGGACACCTTTCTTTCAGGTTCTTTTCCCTTTTTGTAATATTTTACCTATTTATGAAGTTATGTATTCTATTTTTTTAAATTGAATCAAATTATAAGCTAAAAATGAATGCCTTCTTACTTTTACAGAATTTGGGGAGGAGGTGAGAGAGATATCAGGATTTAAAGTACTCACAGAAAGCCTTACACTCATCCCCATTTTGCCCTTCATGCTATTTGAGAAGTTTTTTTGAAATTAAGTCTTTAGAATTAACCCTGGCATTTAACTCCAGACTGCAATCTCATAAACTCTGTTTAGAAGACATAGTACGTAGTATTTAGAAGATGTAGACATCAGTATTTTTTACCTTATGATGTGCAAAAGCTTTACTGAATTTGGACCTTAAAAGCAAGTTCTCCCTTCCTGTGCTTACAGACCCTTGCTGAGAAAGTCAATTGCTACCTGTTATGTGGTTGTTCTTTGGTGTTCTTGCAGATCAGTGATTTAGGAGATATCCATAAACTTTGAAGAATTCACTTAAAAGTAATTTTTTGAAGTGATAAAAAACCCAAACAAAAAAACCTCAAACCAATTTGTCTCTCCAGCTAAAGTTCCTACATCATCTCTTGTTATATTAAAGAAAACTGCTACAAATGCCATTTATCTGGCATGAGAGGGAAAGAAAAAAGATGTTGTATTATGTTGTTAATACCTCTCTGGAGATCTGTTTATAATGTAGGGAGATACAGGGAAATACCAGCAAGCCTTACTTCCTTAATTAAAAACATAACTAACCATGCATACAACACTCTCAATTCTAGGGTAACACCGGTAATATTGAGTCTCTGGCTACTCAGAGACTTGATCCACAGGTACATATTCAAGTTCAAAAATAACATTTCACATTTCTTTAAATTCATGTGGCAAATACGTGCTCCTGAATAAGTTGACAATAGATTATTCTGTTTTACTGTTCACAGGCTAGACTGTTGTTGTCAAGTATTGCAAAGAGAATTATTATTTTTCTGTCAAAGATTTAGCTGTAATTACTAAAATATAGAAACAAATCTCTTGCAGTCATCACACAATGAAGTATAGAAAGCTTTTTTTAAAACTATTTTAAAGTATGAGGCTCAATCACAGTGCTGAAGGGTCTGCAGCAAAAACCTATGCAATATATTAAACTGCCAAATCAAAATCTTATTTTTGACCCCTGATGATCCAGACCCCAGATTATTTGTAATCAGGGTAGTGACAAGTTTCTGTTCTGTACAGTTCTGTACTAAAAATAGCTAACTTTAGTTTTGTCTGGTTTGTTCCATCTTCTCTTTTTTCTTTCTGATTACATATGCAGAGCAATGTAATGAATCTGCACACTTGCTTTCTCCTCCCATGATGTCAGGCAGCTACTGCAAAGATGACACAGTTATCTGTGTAGATGGATGTTTTTTTCATCTGTGTAGATGGATGTTTTTTTCTATATGGAAGATACTTTTTTGGAAAAATATCATACAGATTTTCCACTGCTCCAATTTAGAGTGGTCTCCCTTTCCCATGCTTACGGCCTAGCACACAAAAAGATGGATGAATTGTCATTTGTGAACTCTTCTGAACATCACACAGATTGCTCCATTTGCTCTCTAACATAAGCTACTCCATTGGCCCACTGCATAGCAGATGTCAGCCACTTCCACAAGACAATCTATTCCTGAAAGGGATGGTCCTGTGGACATACACAGCTCTCAGAATCACAGGATGAATCCCACTGTCTTGTCTAACTTAGAAAACTAGCTTAGATTTCACTCTTGACATCAGGGCAGTTAGAATTAGGTGAGATGGTTACTGGCAGTTCCTGGTCCTGCAGTCAGTCACTAAGGAATTGAGACTGTTCAGAATTCCTGTTTTGTATTCAGGAATCCAGTTTCGTTCCATGTTCTAGAAAGTGTAAAGTTTTCTCTTGAGAATCCACTTTTCATCAGGTTTTTAGAGCAGAAGTAGTTATTCAACTTGCACGTTTTCTTGTGTGAATTGGAGTTTTATTAATTTCACCCACTTGTATACCAAAAACCCACAGTATGACTGCCAAAGGAAGTAGGAGAAATTGAGGGCAACAGTCTGCTCTGAATTCAGTAAGCAATTATAACGGAATTGTAGAACATGTATTGAAACAGAAGAACATTTACTGAGTATGATGCCATATGATTAAGTACACAGTGCAAGATTTTTTCTAGGGAAAACAAACCCAGCTATTGCAGCTGTTGTAACTTTTACTTTTCTATGAGTTACAGGGAAAATACTGAGAATTTTCCAGATCTCAGCTTTGGTTTGGACACTAAACTTGCTCTCCATAGACAGTGTGCAAAATGGAGATTTCATTTGCAATCAGAGTACATTTTGTGTGTAAGTGTCCCAGAATTTCATGATAGCTTTTTGAAGTGTTGAAGAAAACTGCAGCTGATATCATCTTCTGTATGTAGAAGTAAAATTAAAATTTGTCATTAGAAACACTGATGCTACTGAAAATATTATCTGATATACCACATAGATAGTGAAGGATCTGTGATATTCCAAATGCTATTCGTATTTAATTGCTGCTGTTGCTATTGATTTTATAGCAGTGGCCATATTCATTGGATATGAAGCCAGTAATAATACTGGCTTCTTATTTTGAAGTATTTATGTGAAACATTGTTATTGTATATTCATCATATTTAAAGTAATACAGAGAATGAGCTTATAAAATATGAGAGTTTTCAATGACATTCACATAGAGTAGCAGCTAACTTTCTTGGGGGAGGATTACCACTTCTTTCTTTCTTGCTTAGTCTACAAGACATACAATATGTATTTTTATCTATAGATACATATTTAGATACAGTAATTTTAATGCATATTCATGATGAAAGTGTTTTCATTTGTTCAATTGAAGTGTATCAGTATTAAGAATTTATAGAACATGTTGTAAATAAGATTCCTAAATCTATTTTCAAGTAGATGTGGGGATGTGGGATCTCCTTCTCTGGAGACAGTCAAATCCTGCATGGGTGTGTTCCTGTGTGATCTAATCTGGTTGTTCCTGTTCTGGCAGGGGGATTGGACTAGATGATCTCTTGAGGTCCCTTCCAATTCTTGACATTCTGTGATTCTGGTTGATTCTGTGATGACTCATGTCCAGTACTTCAAGTATAGTGAATAAGATGCCATTCATCATCTGGACTGCAATGCAGTTTGGAATCATACACAAGTATATTTCAAATGTGTCCTGGCAATCCCTTAATGCAGTATATAGGCTAGAATTATAAATAAATGGAAGGATTTTATGTGCATAGCTTAAGAATAAAGTAACTTCCAATTCTTGACATTCTTTTCATCTGGGCTTCAGTAGGGGCTTATGACTGATCACAGATTGTGTTATTTTTTCAGTTTCCAAACTGTTCTCCACATCTTGACTATAAAATTTACTTATATAGCTATAAGGGAAAATTTTAATTTTTTGTATTATGCTATTTGTAGGATGTAGTACAGCACTGAAATCTTGGAGCCATCATTCTAAATGGAATTATTAACTCACCTGGTGTGGTTTCCTAGAAATTGGGGTAAATAATGTTTCTAGGTAATTGAAAAAGCTAATTTAATTGAGAATTTCTATCACACATAGGCTATCACCTTATACCATGAAATAAAAGATCAAGTGAGCCTTCATAACACATTAGTTTGCATAGAAGCATATGCTATGCTTTTCCTTTCAGCACGCCTAATTAAATTTTGCTAAGTTACTTGTACCAAGAAATGTCATTAGAAAAAAATAGAGATTTTGTGTCTTTTGAATAGGTGGTATTTATGGGACTAAAAATATGGAAGCAGTATTGCAGACAAATATTACAAGAGTCCTGATACCATAAACAAAATCTAGGAGCAATTGTTTAGATAAGAGTAGCACCAAAGCTCTGACAGGTGATACCAGTCTTAATGACTTTCCGTATCTTGAGTTTGATTTATTTCTTTCATTTCCTGTAAGTTAAAGAAATGGGTTTGTAGACTTCAAGGAAGTGTCATTGCTTTAATACTCAATATTACGGGACATTAAAAACTGAGACTTCTTCCATGCACCATGATATATGTGTGATAGTTTGTTCCTTTATTTCTGTGAATGATTCATGATGTATGCTCTCATTTTAATTTTAAATGTGGGAAAGTCATTCATTATATGTTGAATAGGCCACAGTGAGTGTCATTATGAAGATGAATGTGCTTCTGGACTGATAGGAGTGCATCTGAGTGATTTGAAATGGTAGAAATTACCCTGTCAGCTTTTGGCATCTCGGGATAAAACCAAAAATGCTGAAGCTACACATTAAGTGATACTTTAATATTGTTTATTCTTTTCTACTGTTTTTAGATATGTTTGATATCTGGATAACTGTAGATACTTGTTGGATCCTCGAGCTGCTTGTAGTTATTTATATGTGTTCGGGTTGTTTTTTTGATGTACGATTTTTTTCCTCTTCTATTCATTACCTTACTCTTGGCTCAGGGAGGCTATGTTATTAAATCTAGACAATTTCTGAGTCTTTAGATGTTTATTCTTTCTGTACCAGAGCAGCCCCTGATGTGGATCTGACATACTGTGTACTAAACTCTGCAATGCTCAAAGGATACACATCTCTGTGAGGAAGCTGAAGCATGAAAGCAGGGAAAACATCAATTTATTCTGTGCATTGTGATTCACATCACCACAGTGAACTTCTGCATTGTGCCGTTCTCCAGGAGTCTCATTTTGCCAGCTATTGAGTAGTATTCATTTCAGGCCGCCAGTGTTGCTGCTGTGTACACAGCAGTTGTCTCACTTGCTATGTCCTTTCTTGTTGTGCTTGAGAGCTCTTTTCTCTACTGTAATTGCTGGGCTTTGGCAGCCTGGGGCTTTGAAGAGCAGGCATAGTGCCAAATTCTCGCAAGCTGTTGGTCTTGATCTCCAGAGCAAGCCCCATAAAGTGTGTGCTGTGGATAACACTGCCAGTGTTAGGAAGCATGGCTCAATGCTTTTTCACATGCACATGGTACTCTCATTAGCAAAACCTGGCATGGGTAAGCATGATGTCAATTAAAGCAGACACAGCAGTCACTGGGGATTGGCAGCAGCCACTGCATTGTTCTTCAGTCTCTCCTCTGCCCTGGCCTGAGGAGCCAGCATGGGGGAGAAGAGATTGCTCTGTTTAGTTCCCAGAGCTTGTACTTTCATTGAGAAAGTTGATGCATGTGAAGTTGCCTTTTAAAGCATAATATTCTAAATGATAATCCAGATTTTCCTCCCAGAATTTGGTGCTTCATAAAAGAGATACACAGTTGCAGTGGCTGGCCTGATGAGGAAGGGGTAACCAGCCTGACAGTTGCTGGCAGCCTTCCAGCCAGTCTGCAGTGCCGTAAAAATCAAGCTAGGAATTCCAGGAATTCCAGGAAATCCTGAACAGATGAAGTGGTAGGTCATGGGTTGAATTAAAAAAAAAATCAATAGGTATGAGGTGCTGTTTGACAAAACTAGAATATACAAATAAACATCAAAGCTTTGATGGAAGCTTTCTGACCTTGGCCTGATCCACTGATGAGCTCTTCCGTATTTTTAATTTCAGTTGCTTAACAGACAGAAAGCATGCATCACTACCTAGCCACACACAATCATTCTAGAAACTTCTAAGTTGTTGTAAAATACAGAAAAGAGATATCAAAGAATACCCAGTAGTACTGTAGTAAGGAAAATATTCACAACACTTCCTTGGAAGCATAGCTGATAAACCATTCTTGTGAGTTAAACATTTTTCTGTTTGCTTGAGCTTTGAACAATTCTTCTCCTTAAGTATACATCACATTGCACTGTCTTTTCAGTCTCTGTGATATGGATAAAATAGTGTTTTTCCGGTAAGACGAGTATTTATTTGAGTAATCATCCCTTCTGATATTTACCATTCCCTCTAAACAGGAGGTAGGGAGAGAGTTTTTCATGTGTTGATATATGTGGAGATGTATTTCTGTCTAAGGAAAAGTTTTGTGCCACAATATCCAGTATTAATATTGGAAGTGGTTTGACATGTCACATTTTTACAACTGTGGTGTAAGGCACAGGAAAGACTCCGGAATGCTTTTTGGACCCTTCTTTTCTGGTGGTTTCAAATGTCTTGTAAAGAAGGGATAACTTCAGAGAAAGCTCCTCTCAGGACACAGGCATGCTTAGGTCAGAAGGTTTTGTTCTTTCTTTTCCCTCTACACATCAGCTTCCTGCTAATGCAAATCTGCCAGGTGGAAGTTAGTCACATCATCTCCTTCTATCCCACAGATCATCCAGCAGGCTCATTGATCTGTCCATTGCAATGCAGTTCCAAATTCTAACATTTCCTTTGTGTTTTATATAATGTTTTGCATTAGGTCTGCAAGTCAATTTTGGATTCATTAAGAACAGTCAATGTAGGACATGAAGTACCTGAATGGGACCTAGAAAAAAGATGGAGAGGGACCGTTTGCCAGGGCAGGGAGTAATAGGATGATGGCCAGTGGTTTTAAACCAGAGCAGAACAGGTTTAGATTAGACATTAGGACACAATGAGGATGGTGAGGCGCTGGAACAGGTTGCACAGAGAGGTGATAGAGGCCCTATCTGTGGAGACATTCAAGACCAGGTTTGATGAGGCTCTGAACAACCTGATCTAATACAAAGTGTCCCGACTTCATGCAGGGGTATTGGATTAGATGACCTTTGCAAGTTCCTTCCCAGGCAATGCGTTCTATGATTTTTTGAGAAACAGAGTTTTACGAGCCTGGAAATGAATATGATAAGAATGCTTGTGTGAGGGGTTTACCTTTTAAAAGTAACCAGTTGGAGCACAATGTTACTCTGAGAGGAATTAATGAGCATGAGCCATGTTCACGTAACTTTCAGAAAGCC
Source organism: Turnix velox (assembly GCA_013400935.1). Taxonomy (NCBI): domain Eukaryota; kingdom Metazoa; phylum Chordata; class Aves; order Charadriiformes; family Turnicidae; genus Turnix; species Turnix velox. The sequence continues at coordinate 13,262 of VZTY01023075.1, read as the reverse complement.
TGTGGCACTCCAGTGGTGTCAAGGGGAACTTTGAGTTAAAATTTCTCCCTGACAGCACATGGATTTAGTGAACAATATGAGGTAGTGTGCTGGAAAAAGCTGGGATGGATATTTATTTAAGCAGTGAACCAAGGGACAAGCTCAGGTTGAGTTAATAAGTCTCCTTTTCTAGTAACTTCTTTAGTAATTACAAACAAATCAAGTTTTGCTAGGAGATTTTAGAATCACGACCAGAAATATTCATGGTAGTCCATGATTGCTAATTCCCTGTGCCAAAATGCTTACCCAGTCAGGGAAGTGAAATAATTTTGGTGTCAATAACCAACATGGAAATTCAGCTAACTGGCTGTCCTGGTTTTGGGCCAAAATTAATAAATTAGCCCCCCAGAGACAGATGGTCCTCCCTCTCTCTCTCTGAAGAGAGGAGAGGAAGGAAGGAGGAGATTTAAGAGTTCGGAAGAATTCCAAACTACTTTAATAGATAATGAAACAATAAATAAAATCAAAAGGGAAAGATAAAAAGGTGTACAATATTTACAAGACCGAATCCAGCTCCCGGGATGATGATCACGACCCCACGTGAGCAGGCCGAGGAGAATCCAGCTCCCGGGATGATGATCAAGTTTCCACATGGTCAGGCCTAGGAGAGTAGGCCTGAGAGAGCGCAGGGTTGGGGAGGGGGACGCCGACGAGGNCTTCATGCCTCTAAATTAGAGCTTTTACATACCAAAATCTGTGCCATGGCTGCCATGTTAATATATTTGTGTATGCAATTTAATGTGTAAGGGTTTTTTTTTTTTTAACTTCTGAGAAGACTAGCAATCTAGCAATATTTTCCTTTTCTTTAGAATACTCTTAGAAAACTGAAATGTGTTAAGCCCTGTGGTGTCTCAAGGAGGTTTCACTTTGTTCAGCCTGCTCTCAGTGCACCCAGGAACACAGTATTTGTGTTGAAAATTGCAGCATGTTGGATTTCTCTAATTACTGCTTGTTCAGCTTGATATGTTGTTTCCATTGTCTTGCACTTCTACTAATCAGATAAATTTCAGGCAATTTAAAAAAACACTTAAGAAAGGTTAGCTATTTAAATAGAGTTATATTACTGTTTAAGTATTAAAATTTCTGTGACCTTCTCAGCAGTTAACATATCAGACTTTCCTAAGTGCTTAGAAGGTAACTGAATTTTGCTTTTAATAAAAAGAGAAATTAATTTCACAACCTTTCAAGTATGGATCTGTTCACTACTCAAAATCAAGAAAAACTTCTGAACAAAAATGTAATGCCATTTATCCTTTGGAAATTGCATAATGAAATGAAGTCTCAGATGATAGTTGCCCAGAGAGGTTGTGGATGCCTCCTCCCTGGAGGTGTTTAAGGTCAGGCTGGATGAGGCATTGAGCAACCTGGTCTGTTGGGAGGTGTCACTGCCCATGGCATGGGGGATGGAACTGGATGATCTTTAAGGTCCCTTCCAACCCAAACCATTCTATGATTAGAGTCCTGAGCCTGTAAGCCACCCAGCATACTGTGACATGAAGGCTTTTCCTGTTTTTATTTGTACATTGCCCGTTTTTGTCATTGTGGCATTGACTAAATCCAGACACACACTAGCCAAGTCTGCATGTTACCAGGTTGTCTCATCAAGTGTTATCAACTTGAAGAGGAGAGCAGGTCATTGTTTTTAAAGTCCAGAGAGGATGGATGCTATGGTGGATAATAATCATAGTGGTGCTTATTTTCCAAACTGCCCCCTTCCAGATTTTCTTCTCAAAGGACTCTAGGCACAATACAGAATTAAAGATAACATATGCAATTATTTGAGTAGGCAGCTTTTCATCCTTTGTGACTTCAGGCTGCTCCTTCTGCCTCCTGAGAGCAAGCAGCACCTTCATTACCAGACCTCCAGTCAGGGCCAGCTGCATCTGTGGGCTGTGCTGCTCTCCGTGCTTGGCCCTGAGCAAAACTCAGCTCTCTACAGGTTCACAAAGTAAGAGTCTGAGAAGAAGTTATAATTGAACATGGGACTAACTGTTACAGGACCAATAACTCACCAGTTTTGGATTCTTCTATTTAATTTATTGTCAGTGCAGATGTTTCACTTCACAGAATCACAGAATCACAGAATGACCCAGGTTGGAAGGGACCTCAAGGATCATGTAGTTCCAACCCCCCTGCCTAGCAGGGCCACCAACCAAACACATTTACTAGATCAGGTTGCCCAGGGCCCCGTCCAACCTGGCCCTGAACACCTCCAAGGACGGGGCATCCACAACCTCCCTCGGCAGCCTGTTCCAGGACCTAACCACTCTCCTAGTAAAGAACTCCCCCCTAACATCCAACCTAAATCTTCCCTCCTTCAACTTGTATCCATTTCCCCTAGTCCTGCTATTGTCAGCCCTTTCAAAGAGTTTACTCCCTTCCTGGGTGTAAGGTATTGAAAGGCTGTAATGAGGTCACCCCGCAGCCTTCTCTTCTCCAGGCTGAACAAGCCCAACTCCCTCAGCCTGTCCTCATAGGGGAGGTGCTCCAGCCCCCTGATCATCTTAGTGGCCCTCCTCTGGACCCTTTCCAAAATCTCTAAGTCTTTTTTGTACTGAGGGCTCCACACCTGGACACAGTACTCCAGATGGGACCTCACAAGAGCCGAGTAGAGTGGGACAATCACCTCCCTATCCCTGCTGACCACCCCTCACCTGATGGAGCCCAGGATCTCATTTGCTTTCCAAGCTGCGAGAGCGCACTGCTGGCTCATGTTAAGTCTCTCGTCCATCAGGACCCCCAGGTCCTTCTCTGCCGAGCTGCACTTCATTCAGCAGTTCTGTGCTCTAGTTTTCCTTTCAAATAAGCTGTCAATGGTAACTTTTTTTCGTAATAACCTCTGAAAAAAGAGGGTGTCTTAGCCAGTCTGTATCCCATACTACTTAGATTCTACACTGGTGGGGATAAACCTGTATAATTTATTACCAAGTGCAGATATTCTTAAACAAACCATATATACTGTTGCAATTAAAATATTTTGTAGGAAATGCTTTTTAAAAGAAGAAACAATGCATCATTGTAATCCACATAACCTAAAGAATAACTTTAGTCTTTTCAAAAGCCCTCAATATTGTAGCCTCTCTTTAATGCTACATAGAAAATAATTCTGTGATGAAGAATGCTACCAGTTATTATTTGTCACCTTGTATTTCTGATGCTTTTCTTGTTTGCTGTTGGCCACTCTTGCTGCCTTTTACCCCACAGATGGTTTTCAAACCATCACCAACTAAACCTGAAAGCTCTCCTGAGATGGAGATGGGTCCTTACTTGAGGCAGTCTCATCTAGAGTGATTTATTTTGCATTGTTCAAAAAAGAAAAGCACAACCATTATGTTTTACACAAAGTTTTCTTAGATGATGTGAGGTTTTAAGGAGTAGCTGTTTTATATCTCCACATACAAGGAGAGAATTTTCCTATTATGTTTCACACTTTATCATCACCTGCATACTTTGTTTCAGCTTTGGGAATTTTTACACCAAATACAGAAAAGCAGTAATACTAGAGATAAAGTAATCACACTGATGTGAGTTTGTGGACAGAGAGATGGAAGCAGACAGAGTTAAATTTATGCCATGAGTCCTATGGCCTGTTTTGTTTTTCTTAGGTTTGCTTACAAAAAAATTCTCAATCTCTATAGCAAAATACCTGGGAATGTTTCCTTGTATTGTTTTTAGAGGTGATTTTATGTAGTTTCAAAATGCAAGTCTTGCTATGGACTTTGAAGGGATACTTGTCCATTTTAGGTTATACACAATTGTTGGAGTCCACATTAATGAGCCCATTTGTAGCACAGTACTCAGTGTATTTAATCCATATGAGAGCTCCAAGAATTGTCAGAATAGAAAAAGATAATTATTTACTGTTCCCATTCATGTTGCTATTTTTCTTTCACAGTTTCTTTTTCCATTTTCTTTTATAGAATTGCAAGTTATCATTGCCTTTTATAAAGTACCTCCTCTAGCTGAAAGCAGTGTTAATTTTCAAAATTAAGAGATGTTAATGCTTCTTTTCCCACTAAGTTGTTTACTATTGATTGCAATTAATAGCTGCATTAAGTACTCTAGTTCAAATTATTCTTATGTTTGATTTTTATTTCCTTTAGTCTTTTATCTGTCAGTATTGAAGATGTAGTTTGATTTGGGCAATTTTTAATGAGGTTTCACTTATAGCACCCTACTGACTTAGTTTTCATTACTGAAATAGAACTCAATACCTGTATTCCAAAGTAGAACACACACATTCCTTAAAAGTATTTTCTTAGATATTTTGCAGTTTAGTTGTTTACTAGCAAGTTAAAGAATTTTTGCTGTAATTTGAAAGTCCTTTTGTTAAAAAACACATGGCCAATTACATCTCTTTGTGGTACTGCAGACTTAAAAAGTTTGGATCCCATTTATTTCTTTCAAAGAAGTACATTTTTTTTCATACCAGTTGCTGACAGTATTACAGAATCAGGTACAGAACAGTAGAGTATTCCTAAAGAAGTAAAACTTAAAATGACAAGCTAAGGAAAATGTTTAATATTAATTAAGTACTTAAGATTTTCTTTTTAAATGTATGGATAATAAATTGCCCTCTGTATCCCCCATTTTCCTTCAGCAAAATTTAGTATTTAGTATCCCTTGGGATTAGAAACCTGATGAAAATCAGTGAGGAGAAACAGCATCATCTTGTTGATTCTTGACTAGGAGATGAAGAGCTGTTGTTGCCACTGAGTGGGTGGCTCAGCAGTGTACCCTTCACTGGGAGGGAATGTTCCCCAGCGTTCTCTCCACTGTATCAAAACCAGAGGTGTCGCAGTTTGTTGTTCCTGGAGGGCAGCATGAAAACATTTTCTTCTTGGGATGACAAATATGGAAGGAAGTTGTATCTGAGACTGAGTACTTGGGGTTCTTATTACTGAAGTAGCTTATGGCGTGCACTGTTGTGCATAGGTTGACCAAATCCATCACCCTTTTCTACATGACTAGTGTAGGACCACAAAAAGAGTTTACTGTGCTGTCATGAGACCCCACCTGGAGTTAAGGCATCCAGCTTTGGTGCCCTCAGCACAAGAAAGACATGAACCTGTTGGAAATGGTCCAGCGGAGAGCCACAAGGATGGTGATAGAAGTCTGGAGCACGTCTCCTGTGAGGACAGGCTGAGAGAGTTTGGGCTGTTCAACCTGGAGAAGAGAAGGCCACAGGGAGACCTCTTAGTGGCCTCCCAATACCTGAAGGGGACCTAGAGGAAAGTTGGGGAGGGATTGTTTGCCAGGACATGTAGTGGTTGAATGAGGGGTAATGGCTTTAAACTACAGCATGGTAAATTTAGGTTGACATTAGGTACAAGTTTTTCACTGTGAAAGTGGTGAGGCACTGGAACAGTTTGTCCAGGGAGGTGATGGAGGCTCCATCCTTGGAAACATTTAAACCTCAGCTTGATGAGGTTATGGGCAACCTGATCTAGTGCAGGCTGCCCCTGCTCACTGCCAGGGGGGTGGACTAGATGACCTTTGAAGTTTCTTTCCAACCCTATGGCTAAATGATTCTAAGGTAATATTACAAATAAAAGATATTTCATTATCAGCTATGCATGCTATGCAGGAATTTCCTGTTAGGACAGAAATATTTTTATAGTTGAACATGATTAAATAAGCAAAATTAAAGTAGGAGGAAGTGTACTCTCTTCAAATTAATTGTTTTAAATTTCCTGCTAATTTATCTGATTTTACTGTGGAAATCAAAATTAATTTGGAGACACTTGAATCTTTTGATTCCTGTCAATTTCAACTGCTGGCAACCAGTGCTTATTTTATAATTGGAGAAAGATTAATTAAAGCAAACAGCAAAGTTAAATGCTTGAATTATTTCTTTTCTAAGCCTACATAGCCTCAGTTTTTGGACAAAGTTTTCATCCTATAAGTAGTCTGGATCTTTGAATCATTTCTTACAAAGCTATGCTATGATGAAATACATGCTACAATAGTTATATAAATGCATATACATTAAAAGTATGTAAATTCACTAGATGAACAAAGTAGTTTCATGCAGACAATATTCAGATTTTCATTATTTTTTTCAGTATTTGTATTATTGTAAATGTAAAAGCAATGCAAATATAAAGTATATAATGTATCTTGTAGCCTATACAGCAGCATAACATTGTGATGTCCTGATGTCCTGATAAATTTGAAAATAGTATCATTTTCCATTGCTTTCTTTCATGTTGTAAGCAGAGAAGTATATTCAACATAGGTCTGATCATTAGCTTATCACTACTCCTTTCTGCAAAAGAAGCAAATACTCTGCCATTATATCATCATTATTATTCCTGCAAGGGAGTTTGGTTGGTCTAAAATATTATGGATAGTGACCTCCACTAAGTTTGCCAGTTATAGAAGATGCCATACAGTTATTTGGTTTGGTTATATTTCATACATACTAGCATGCTACATGGAAAAGGAGTACTATAGTTCATCTTGATAATACTGCTATTACTGTGATTGCCTTAATTGAACGAGTTGTTCTTCAATGCCAGAGAGCTGTCAGCTTTATCTAACTAGAACAAAGATGATGGCCATTTGAAAAATTCTGTAGCAAAATAATTATTGCAAAATAGCAATTGAGAAAAGCACTAATCAGCATGTGAATAAACCTTTGGAATGCCTATTATGTCCACTTCAGTTTCAGTGCATGGACTTTGCAGATTCACTGTGAGTCAGATGTGAGCAGCATGTGCACAGTTATTTGGTTATTGTGGCCTCGTTTAATTCACAGCACACTTCTAAACACCACAGTGTTCATCCCTCACAGTGAAGTCAGTTTTACTCTAGGTGCGCCATGATGTTGATCTAGCTGAACCAGCAGGCATTGTGTTTGGTATCGCTGGGAAGTTGACCCAGGCAGGAGGGATTCAATTACAAGAAGAAGGGAACCAAGGGAACCCAGGCACTTGATCATCCTAAGATGAACATTGTTGTACCTGTGTGTACATGTTAAGCTCTGGTGACGTACCTAGGGAGAATGTGCTGCTATTATTAGCATTGATTTACAATGGCATACATCAATCATAAGGTTCTATTAGAGTTTCTCATTTTCTGTTTAACGCCATTGTAGGTGTTTTAATATCATTGCTCTATTACCATCCTTTTTCTTCTTTCATTGGAGCTGATGGTAATTTGCACAGAAAAAACAAATTTAGAAATATGTATATTTCTTATGTTTTGAAGATAATAAATACAAATAAGGGAGAACACAAAAATATAGATATTTTTGAAAAATGCAAAACAGATAATTTCTGGACTTTTTTTTCTAACAGAAGTGTTTCATACTTAAGCATTTCACATGTCAGTAATTATCTGGCAATGCACTATTCCTAAGAAAAAGGATACAGCAAATATCTCATATATTAGCCTGAAGCTCCGAATGCTCTCTGACTGAATGTCTTGGTAGGAAACAGAAGTTGTGAATGTTCCAGGAAATCAGACAAGGTTCAGCATATGTTTGATGCAGAAGTTCTAGCCCAAAAAGGATGAAGTTAGGGCTGAGCATAACAGCTCTGTGTCAGAAGATCACACTTCTTCATCTGGAAGGGGCCTTTTGGATCCTACTGTGCCTGTAATCATATTACATGGCCATTCTAATGACCTGATTAAACTCAGTATAAGAGTTTTGCTGCCATTGCAGATTTCTGAAGGCTGCTTCCAGATAAAAATAGCCTCTGGTAGTTAAAAATGTAGTCATCCAGTTTTATTCGCCTTCTTCCATTTTAAAATTTTTTCCTTCTTCTTTTGTATAGAAAACATACATCCCTTCTAAGTCTTGGCTTTGGCTAACCAAAAAGCTCTAGTTGTTTTAATTTCCTTTCCTAAAATAGAGTCCTAGTACTTTTGAAAATTCCCCTTATTTATGTTTGTGCCTCTTTCAGCTTGAATACTTAGCTTATCCATGCTGCATTGGCTGTAATAGCTATTTTCAAGGAAACTTTTTTGTTCAATGTGACTTGCTTTGCAAGAAATGTACTTCACTATAAAGAGTCCAACAAAATGTTGGTGAATAATGCAGAAGATTTAGCACATTTTGCTTCTGGTCTTCATGATTTATTTTAGTTGCTTCTGTATTTAGATCTTTTTTGGTTTAGAAATCTTTTTACATGTAATTAAACATAGCACAAGCAAGGCATTCAAAATGAAAGCAGTTCAAGCTACAGTAGAACTTGAAGCAGAACTCTTCTGTCTCTATTTCAAATGTTTTTACTAATTCTTGTCCAATTCACAGCTGCAGAGTAGACATTGCCAATTGTATGGATGGTTCTAAGGGAGCCATTTCTCTCTTGTTAATCTCACTCTCTTCTCCCACATGAGCAAAGTCCATTTTCTGACTGTGTGCTCTAAGGCATGTGTTATAGCTTGTTTTTTGAAACGCAGCCATCTGGTCGTAACAAGGAGATTGTGGGTACTTAACCCTTAGAGAAGGGGGTGTTCTAATTGTGCCATGAGAGAGACACCATAAGAGGGTGCAACACTGATTGTAGCTGGAGGATTTTTTTATTTTTTTTTTTCAAATTCAAGAATCAGCATACCAGCTCTGCTCAGTCACCAGAAATGAACTCTGAATAGAAAATATCAGCACAGTACTGAGCCTCAGCTAATGCATCTGTCTTCCTAAAGATAGCATTAGTGCAGTGTCTCTACTTTGCTCAGAGCAGTTGTGCAGCTCCTTAGTTTCAGCTGATACTGGTGAGTTTATCTCAGACTGTGGACAGGGCACACCATTTAAACATGCTCACCTTAGCCAAGGGAAAAGGTGACTTCTGGGAGGATGAGTTGTACCTCCTGGTCACTCTACATAGAAGTTTCTATTCATTCCTAGCAATTTCAGGTTACTTCAGAAACCATCTGGTGCAGCCTGTACTATGCTTTGATACCTTGGTCATACAACAGGCTCATCATGTACTTGCCTTTCATTTTTAAGTAACAATGACATTAATAACACAAAACACTCAAAACATGATTTTTCAGATGAAAAGCACAAAGGCAAATACATGACTATTGCTTTCTAATGTAGTTACAGATTTATAAAGATCCATGATATCATATTCATGCTAATTATGCTAATTATGCTAAACTACAAAGGGCAGAGAAAGCTTATTCAAATAGAAAATCAGTTGTTTTGAAGCCATGAGAGATTCAAGTCAGATTGTAACTCTTTATCAGTATTCCATGGCTATTTCTTAAACTTATCTAGTCTAGCACCGACAGCAGTGAGAATTCTCTTAGTAGTAACTCTAGACTGTGTTTCTTGTGCTACTTGTTTAGTTAATAATGAGCTTTCCTCTTTGCTTCCTTTAGAGGAAGAAATAAGTAGCATTTCTCAATTTTATTAAAAAATTATTTGTGCTGCACCCTCTTTACCTGAACATAATAGGAAATAACAAACAGGCAGTTTGCTTGCTCAGAAACCCAAGCTTTCCTTTAAAGATCCTGCTTCCAAAAAGGACCTTTTTCTTGGCTTCCTCCTGTGAGCCTATTGACATGAATACTTGGCTCTGTTTAAGTTTTGCTAGAAGGCAAATAGATGTCTAGCTGCAGCCCAGTGTATACTGTGTCCTGCATTCTCCACGGGTTTGCAGGTGAAAAGCCATAATGGATTTTAAATTTTCCATTCAGGAGTCTTGTATGTAAACTTGCATTAGTCATTGACATAATTACATTTTTTCTCATATGGCTTAAATGAGTGACACTCAGCATGCCCACCAGGGCTGATATCTGTTGATGAAAGATGCAGGCACTGACAAGCATTATCTGTATCCAATACAGACTGTATTTTGTTGAACAACTGTCTTAGCCATTCCGCCAGGTTTTATTGGCGGTGCTGCTGATGGCACATGTATGTTTGTCAGTGTTGTGATCTCCAGCCAGCTTTCTAAGGCTGCCACAGAGGCTCTGCCAGGCTGCTTCTACAGACCTTGAGCTGCCTGCACAGTAACAGCCAATTGCCACCAAACCTGTGTCATGCAGTGATGGCTGTGCCTGATCAATATTTTACTATTTTCATTTTGTCAGAAACCTGAGCAGAACAAGCTGATTCTCATATCAAGCAACAGTGAAGTAGCTACAGTTATCTCCTCAAAACACAAAAAAAAAGATAGGAGAAAATTTGGTGCCATTCTCTTAAACCACTATTGTCCATAACACAGAGGACATTCGCATCCCCTTGCCAATGTAGTGTAGAAGTAGTGGAAATTAGCCTATGCAAATCTGAGGATACAACGTACCAAGAAAAGAAAAAGCTATTACTTTCTGCTTTCATGGATGCATACTGGCTTACATACCCTTTCTTTCTAGACTTCTATTTCTCTTACTCCTGAAAATGTAAGCTAAATCTCTGTGAGAAGGGAACAGAAGGATTCTGTTTCTCAGTCACTTGTTTCTTGATGAACACAGTAGGGAAGGAGCTAGAAAGAGTCCCCAAAGTGTATGCTTGCAAATATGTTTGACCCATCTAGGTGGAAGGAATGACTGGAAATAAGAGAAATAAAATATGAAGCAATCATCTGAAAATAAGCAAGACAAAAATGAGGTCTTTTTATCTATTTGGATGGACATTGTAATGAATTATAGTGCAAATGCTAAAGAAGACTACTGTGTGTAAACCATTTTTTCATCATCAGATTCCATGTTGACAAAAAAGTGATGCAGGTTTTCAGATCCAAAACCAGAGTATTTTGATTTTCCAGTGCAGAAGACCAAGTGAATGAAAGCACTTACATGCTGTGCTTAGATTCAAAAAGTGACAGAAGCAGTGGGTGGCTGGCTCAAAAGTTATAGTCTGGACAGATTGCAAAGCTAGTCAGCAGTTGCAGGCCTCATGTACTGGCAAAAGTGATGATTTTTTCATCTTGGACATAGTTCCTGCACTAGCTCTTTGTTCTCTGGCCTGGAAGTAAATGATGTGCAAGACCATACTTCCAGGTTTTTTGACAATATTTGTAGCTTATAGGAGTCTATTTTCTGCAGCATCCTTCAGAGTTAAGATTAATGCATAGCACTTAACAGCAACATATCTCCCAAAGTCCTATATGTTCACAAATTTAAGTCAAACCATCCCATCACATCAGCAAGTACTCCAAAGGCTTCCTTTGGCTCAGCAGAGCATCAGGGAGCGCTGGCTGTTGAACTCATGTTGGACTGGCAAGGTCTGGCAGGCAGCCTGTGTGCTACTCTCCTTCGATCTGCTGGAAGTATTCCCAACTCAGCATCAATTTTTGTAATTACTTTTCTCAGAAACATGTTATGCAACAGCTTGCAATATATTGTGTAGCAATATTATTTTGGCTCTGCTTTCATTTAATAAAATACATACTCTGCTATTTTTTAACCTCTTAAATCATTCCGTATTGTTACTATTGGCTTCCTACAGTAAGCGAGAAGAAAGCATGCTGTGCCTCCTTAAACTTAGAAGTAATTTGGTCACATGTGCTGACTTAAGGAAAATTACTCTTTCTGAATCTGAAGGTAAATCCATTCCTGTAACTGCAAACATCTGTCCACCCCAAAAATAGCATTTCCTGTGCAAAGGCAAAACCGGGATACCGTAGTTAGGTGAGTCCATTTTATTAACCTCATCTTCCTGCTCAACAGTCTTTAATCCTGTACCATCCTCTGTGATAGGATGTAGGAATGAAAGAACAATCATAAGCACAGATCTCAGTACAAAAAACAATGGTTTTGAGATTTTAATTCTGATGAGAGTCTGAAACTATGGTGTAAATAGTACAGGATAATTGCTGTATTATGTGCTGATCATTGGTTACATTTATTTTCCATATTAAGCGACATTTAATTTGTCTTCCTGCACAGCAGGCAGCAGCCTGCTGCTACAGTTGCTGATCTGCATTTCCACAGATGCAGAAGAATGAGATCTCCTGTCTCTACTGTGCACATGACAGTTTGTCTCATTTGTCTCCCTCCATGTGTCTGAGGAGACAGTGGCAGAAAGATTGAAAACCAGTGTGAGAGGTGATTAGAAGAGGTGCAGGAAGTGGATTCCCAGGGCCAATGTGCTCTGGAGGGATATGCTCCATCACCCCTTCTACCTTTCTTGCCAGGTGCCTACCAGCTTTACTGCTGGTGTGGTGCTGGCAGAAGGGGGTTGCCAAAGGCAGGCAGCAATGGCAAAGGCAGATGCTGGTGAATGCAGTATCTCAAAACAGCAGCAGCCATGAATGGTCAAGAAGAGGACTTTTTGTCACCAAATGTTCCTAGCATAGAAACAGCTTCTGGCAGAATAGAGTTCAGAGAGCTTCTGTGAAATGACACACATGGCGACATTTAAATAAAAAACACAAAAAGAAACAAAAAAAACCCTTTTCCTAAGGAAGGTGGACATCGTTCCCTGCTGTTAGTCATATTACATGTGTGTCCTCAGCTAATAGAGTGATATCTGTGAGAGTATCAAGGAAGGACATGTCAAGGAAACACATGTGCAATCTAGTACTGGAGGAGGCACAGCCTCTGGAGTAGGTGGCAAGGACTCAGGGAGGGACATTGCAAAACCTTGAGGTGAGTGATCAGGATAGGCAGCAGTTCCCAGTCACAGCCAGGAGTGGAGAAAGACTGTCAATGGAAGCAAGGCATGCTCTGGTTACCAGAGAGGCATCTCACGTGTTTCAATAGTTTTCAGTTCATCTCAGGTCTTGCAGTAATGTAACACAGAATCATAGAATGGCTTGAGTTGGAAGGGCCCTTAAAGATCATCTAGTTCCATCCCTCCTGCCATGGGCAGAGACAACCTGCACTAGATCAGGTTGCTCAGAGCCTCATCAAGCCTGGCCTTGGATATCTCCAGCAATGGGGCTTCCACCACCTGTTCCAGTGGGCAACCTCTTCCAGTGTCTCACCACCCTCATGGTGAATACGGAAGTCCTTCCATTTTCCCCCCTAGTATGCTCTCTTTCCTCTTTCCTCTTCTTCCCTTTTCTCCCCTCCTCCCCTCCCCTGGGAGGCCTGCTGGCCCCCCACCTNCAAAAGAGGCATTTATAACTATATATTAAAATTATATATATATATATATAAATAATAGCCAATGTGTCATTACTCAGACAGCAGAGGGGCAGTACTTGTCCTTGCATGATGGATTTACTGGTGGTGAAAGTATATAACTGGTAAGCCACAGTGGAGGTTGTTTTATTCATCAGCTGTTGTTGCACAGCAGCATTCCCACACATGTCAGTAGAAAG
>VZTY01023061.1:15357-32406 GCA_013400935.1 Turnix velox | reverse complement strand
CCAACCCATTCTATGATTCTAACCATAGGACACTAAGATTGATTTTAGCCAGGGCAAATAACACATCTTGCCATGTCTATGTAACTGAGAGAGGGGATTTCTTTTGAATGCGTGCTCATTTAGAAATATATTTTAACTGAAATGTTTAGTGCTTTATCTTACAGGCATACTGTGCAATACCCTAGTGTGTTCTTATCCTTTTTTTTTTTTTCTTCAAAGACATTTTAAAAAAAATTCTTAATCTTTATTTGAATTCTGATGTGTTTTTTGACTTGGATCTGGTAGTGGTAGGGCATTTTCCTTGCCTTGAGCTAACCAGAAGCAGCAGCAGCACGTTGCACAACCAAATGTCTTTGCAATTTGTGCATCCTCACATTGACCAGTAATCTGGTAACTCCTGGGAGGTGGAGAACCCACCTCCACTGTATCCACTTTGCACTTACTGTAAAGCATTGGTAGCAACCCAGGGAAATATGAGTAAAATAAAGAGCCCTCACCTGCTCCTGCCAAACTCCACAGGGTTGTTGCTGTGAATTTTCACAGGAACAGGCCATAAAACTCAGATCCAGCACTTCAGCTGGCATGGGCTGGTGATGCTTTAGAGGAGCAGAGAACAGGGCTCAAAGTGGCTTTCAGAGAGTCTGGCTTTGGGACGGGGGTTCAGTCCCAGTCTCTGCAATGAACTGTTTTCATGCAGGAACCTGACCACTGTGACAAAGGCTTCCAAAAGAGAATCAGCTTCTAGAATTACTGCTCGATACAATTTGTTGGGAATCCATTCTCCTCCATGTTTACTGTCTCTGTCTTAGCTGAGATTTCATTCCATTCTGGTGTTTGGTGGTGTAAGGGTTTAAACTACTTGTAACTTCTGTGACTGTGCTGAAACCAACAATTCAAAGGTGCTATAATTGTCCACAAAGCACATTCCCACCTACAGAAGGAGATGTTAACTTTTTCACTAGTTATTTTACACAGTAATTTTTTTTTATTTTATTTATATCAGTGTGTTTTGTATGTGTGCAAATGGTCCCAGCTTCTCTCATTGTAATGAGCTTTACAGCCATTTGATCTTTTCTAGGGCAGCCATAACCAGCATCTTGCAATCATGTAATTTCTTAACTTAGATAAGGAATAAATCTCGTCTGACACGATGAACTCCTTTATGGCAGGCTCTCATGTTTGTTGTAAACACAACCTGTTTGTTCCACCTTTTGCATGGTTACTTATCTGTTTTCATATTGCTATGTTATTGTTCAAAATATCTATTTCTCTTTATTTGCTATGGGTTTTGTTACTGTATATGGAACGTTTTATATTCAGCATTGTCTTACAGAGCAGAGTGGGAGCAGTATTCAAGAACCCACAAATACCAAAGATCTTTCATGTAATGCACTGAGAAATAAACATACTGTAAATGAAGACCATGTCAGGTGTCCTGTATTTGCAAAGTTCAGAACAAGTTCAAACAGTGTCCCAAAATTAAAGTATCCCTCTTTCAGTCCTGCCACCCCAACTTTCTCTGCCTCTGTGTTTGCAAGTCTCCTAAAACCAGAGTTTTTAGGAGTTAAACTGTGTCCCAAAATTAAAGCATCTCTATTTCTTTCCTGCCACCTCAACTTTCTCTGCATCTGCAGATCTTCTAAAAACGAAGCTGTGGGGAAAGATCCTGCCTTTGATTCTCTTACATGGAGCAGAAAGGACCCCTGTTGTTATTTATAACGCACCTCACTTCATCCTAATTTTCTTTACAGTTCAAGGAGGTTGAGTTGGCCAATCTGAGACAGCAGTGGTGGCCAAGAAACTTCCCCACCATCCCCTGGTACATCCCCTGTCACCTGCAGAAGGGGCTGCATTTGCCTCTGGATTGATGTAGAGCCCCCCAGCCTTGTGTGACACTTCAAACTGTTGGTAGAGGATGTGGTTGGGAACTTCTTTTTTTAGAAAAAAAAACCAAAAACCAGTCTTCCTACTATGGGAGCAACTACTACATTTAGACACAGCTACCTGCAAAGGGTGGCTTAGCTCTGCATGAGACTTGGGTGGGTAGAAACACTGGGGCTGTTTCTACCAGAGATGTGACTGTTCTGGTTTCTGAACTTGTTTTTTTCTGTGCTAAGAAAAACAAGAGCTATGGAAATCACAGCCCAATTTCTTTTTCCCCCAGTGATCAGATTGCAGGGCAGATATGGAGAGTCCTGTGCAAAGTCCAAGTCCTGTGAACACTGGGAAACGTGCACAGTGTCAAGGTCTCTGCTTCATACAGCTTTTTGCATCACTGATGAGGACATAGTCAAGGTTACTCGATGCCAAACATTCCCACACAGCACTTCTCTGGGTCTCTCAGGGTGTATTTATCTTGGTTTTTTGCGTCCTAACACCTCCAACTGATAGATTTATCCTTGCAGAAAGTCCACTGAGGGAAGGCAGTTGTGTTAATCACTACTGTACAGATTTGGAGGAGTTGCTGGATAAAAGGCTAAATTAATTTCTTGGGACATTTGTGGCTGTGCTGGACTGCCAAGCACCAAATTAGCATCAGGCCCATGGTGGTCTCTGGGCCATTATGGCCACTGATTGCAATCACAGCAAGGGGAAGCAGCACTTTTCCTAAAGCTTAACACAGCACAAGGAGAAGTCAATGGTAGAGCTGAACAGATTGAACTTCTGGCAGGAGCTGACTAAATATATATATATATGTGCAATTAAATACACAAACAAAACACAGTTATTCTCAGAATACACTGTGTTAACTCTTCATTAATCACACACTCAGCAAAGCAGCAAGTTGTTATACAACTCACTTTTTAAAAGACAGTTTAAAATTAGCTGTTTAAGCCTACAGAAAGGCTGGGGCAGGACTTTTTAATAGGGTACAGGGTGGCAAGACTAGGAGTAATGGATGCAAATTGAAAGAGAGGAGATTTAGGCTGGAGAGAAGAAAGAAGTTCTTTCCTGTGGAGGTGGTGAGACACTGGAAGAGGTTGCCCAGAGAGGCTGTGGATGCCCCCTCAATCCCTGGAGCTGTTTAAGGCCAGGCTGGATGAGGCACTGAGCAACCTGGTGTGGTGGGAAGTGTCCCTGCCCATGGCAGGGGGGTTGGAACTCGATGATCTTGAAGGTCCCTTCCAACCCAAACCATTCTATGATTCTATGATTAAGACCACAGTATGAATGGCTCTGACAATGTTGCTCTCCATGTTTCAGCCTGTTGCACACAGCCTGAGAAGGGTACCAGGACTCACCCTCATCCCCACCCAAGCATCCTGAAGCAGCATCTGTACCCTCAGCCAAAGCAATTAATTTTTTTTTTAAATCTATTTATTTTAAATCCAGATGACAGACTGGGTAGCACACAGCTTTTGCAGCCTAACATGGGAAAAGTGTATTTGCTGGTATCTGGGAAATAAAAAATAACAGTGGATGCTTTTCTTGGTGATGATAATTTGCCAAAGGATGTGGTAGGGCTTTTGTTATATTTTTCAGATCAAGAGAGGACTCTCTCCTCTCCTCCTCCCATGTATATGTATGTGTGTATTCCAACCCAAGAAGAATAAATTCATCAAAGCCATCCAAGATAATCAAACTATTGATGCAGATGATCATTCTTAACCGTCTTGAATTTTCCAAAGCCCCATGCTGCCCACATCTGCTGCTCTACACCATCCACACAAAGTCACTAGTAATGAAAATGGGATCTGTCTGGCTCCACACAGTCATTCCAAACACGTCTCTAGGACACACTGACCCAGAGAGGTCTAGACTGGGACATCTGACAACTCAGCCCGTGAGAAAGGGCTGTCCAGGGTGGAAAACTGGCATCAAACTTTGGTCTGCGACTGGCCACATCCCAAGGCAAGCTGGGGGTGTCCCACTGAGCATGAGCTGCTGTGATAGAAGGGAAAAGCTGAGTCAGAGAGCCCAGAAGTGGCCTGCACACAGCACTGGTATGTCTGTGGCAGTGACTGTGCCAAAGAAATCCCAATTTATATATAACCTGATGGAGTTAATGTTCAGACAGTAACTTTATATGACAGTTAAACTTTAGACCTAGTTCAGAAAACGTCCTGGCTGAGAGGTTAACAGTGCACGATAGGATCTTGGCAGCAACCTTCTCTCTGCTCCTCAACCACAAAAACAGCTTCAGAAATGGATGGAGCCTGGGTCTACCTGGTGACAGGAGGATGTGGTTTTATAGGGGAGAAGATTGTAGAGCTCCTGTCTCAACAAGACTACATCAAAGAAGTCAGAGTTTTTGATTCAGTAGCGAGAGAAGAAGTAGAAAAATTCACCACAGGTAAGAAAAGGGCATCAGCTTCTATTTAACAGCCATAACCCTCCCTTTCAAGAGAGCTGGTTCTATGTTGGAGATGCCACAGATACAAGGTTGGGGTAGGAACCCAGGTTAAACACAGTGTATGAAGAGTAACTTGCAGATCAGAGAGATTTTTTCAGCACAGGAGTAAATCAAAGCAAGAGGACTCATAGTGTGTGAGCCCAGGGAGGATTTAAAAGCCCCTGCTTTGGGATTGGTTGTAAGGAACAACATGCACACCCAGTTCCTGCCATGGGAACTTGGCTCTCCCAGTTGCCTCTGCTCAACCAGTCTGACTAACAGCAAAGGGACAAAAAAACATGTCTTGAACTGCTCCAGCTGGTTACCAATTCTGAGAAAAATAACAAAAAACCCCCTGAAAGTAGTAGAATTGAACTCAGATTCTGCTGCAGATATCATGAAATAAGTTACAGAAATAACTGGGAGAGATCTCTGGCAGCCTTACCGTGCTGTGCATAAAAAAGAAAGAGGAGAATCTCAGTAAACAAGCTAAAGGATGTTAAATGAATCCATTTGATCATATTCTGAGACCTGCCTTCTGATGTTTCACCAGGGTTCATTACAGTGAGGTGTGATGGGGAAAAGCAACTTGTTTTACTGGATTTGAGAACACCCACCCCAAATAAACCAACACAGCTCCCAGAGCTCTGCATGGCTAAAGGAGGGCTGGGACTCTCTCCCTCCCATGGCCCAATCCTTCTGTAGCTTCAAATGGGAAAGGAAAATGAAGTAAGGGAGATCCCATCTGTTAGAAGATATCAATAGAAAGAAAACATACTAAAGTTAGAAAACTCCCAAGGAAATACCACAATCAGAAATCCTCCTTTGGCAGATGAACCCACCAGACTGGTTTCCTTGTTCTTCAGGTAGTCAATTGCCTTAAAAGCACCCACAATTAAAAAAAAAACCAATCCCAAGCCTGTTTAAACCTTAAGGAGCTGCCATAGTCTGTGCTCCAGGAGAGGTCTATGGCCTAACACTTCAGAAAAAGACAGAAAAATGAGGGAAATCATCCCAACCCACAGTTGCTTTTCCCTCAAGGCAGAATCAGCTCCCCCAGACCATCCCAGCAGATGATTTTCTATCCTTTCCCCAGACCATCTCTGGCACCCAATTTCTGCATTCTAAGGCCACTGCTGTTGGTACAATCTAACCTCTCATTTAAGCACCTAATTTCTCATCTAAAGCTACAAGCAGAACTGGTTAATATTGTCATTTTTCACAATAATCTTCATAATTTCAAAACCACCACACCTTCTCACTCCATGCTGATTTCTCCTTTTTAGACCTTGTGTGCTCCTCTCTCCTGCACAGCTCATCCTTTGGGTATCTCTGGGAACTGGCATTGACCTCTTCTGGAAGAGGGGCACTAAAGTTTGGACAGAGAAAAGCTGGTGGATTTATATCTTCTGTCCTGCAAAATGTTCTCCTATTTATACCTGCCCTTACAATTATGCCTTTCTCACACTTGAAAGATTGAGCTGCTCTGGCCCAATTTAATTCTGTCATTAAGACCCATTGCCTTGTCCCTACTAAACCAAACATCTTCTCTTCATCCCTGTCAAATTTTGCCTTTTTCTTTCCTAGAATCTACCAGTTACATTCAGCTTGTACTCTAAATCTCCAGAATACTTTGAGTCCCTCCCAGTCTGATGTTAGATGCTGATTTTGTGAAAAAATTGACTAGATTCTTGATGGAAACTATTAAAAAAAAATACTGATATACAGCTGTAAGCCCTGTAGAGCCCCAGGGCAGCCACCCACCCCAGCTGGTAACATTTTAATGCTTTATTAGTTTTAAGTTCTCCATACTGGTCCTGATGGCTGGAGGAATTGCCAGCAGGTCAATGCATCTGTGCTTAATGCTTTCAGTCAAGGACTTTTACCAAAAGGTCAAAAATTGATCACAATAACAAGAAGGAAGAAAACTTTGTCAGGGTGAGGATGAGAGAACCCTGCCCAGAGAGGGTGTGGGGTCTCCTTCTCTGGAGACATTCAAACCCTTCCTGTGTGACCTGGGATTGGGCTAAATGATCTCTTGAGGTCCCTTCCAGTCCCTGACATTCTGTGATTCTGTGAACTGTAATTCAGCCAGCTCTGTGCTCATCATAACATGGCTTAGACCATGTGTTACCTATTCACTTACAAGAATGACACAGTTTCCAAAGTCTGTCTGAAATCAAGACAGATTATAAGGACCTGTTCTCCAACATCCATACAGCCTGTTGTTATAAGAAAATAGGAGATCTATCTGACTTGATTTGCTCTTCACAAATCCATGTTCAGCACTTTCTATTCTCCTTATTATCCCACATGTTGAAGTGTGTGTCCCTGAATGTTCTGGGACTGAAATCAATCTGCTCTGTATTTCCTGACTCTTCTTCACCTCCTTTCTAAGCACAGGTGTTTCATTTGCTCTACTACAGTCTTTCAGTTCCTCCTTCAACAGTTCTCCAAAGTAGCTGATAATGCAATAAAGCTGCCTCTTCAGGAGCCCTGGATAAAGCTTATCAGGACTCATCAATTTGAAAATCAGTCCTAGTTGCCTTGTATTCTCCTTTGGTTGGTCTGAGCTCTCATCATTCTCTTACATCAGCTGCCTTAAGACCAGTGAGGCAAAAGGGGCTCTTTCCCACTTCAGCCTGGGTGCTCTTGGGCTTTCCCTCCCTACTGAGCACAGCAAAATGCCCCCTTAAGAACTTCATAAGGTTCCAGCTCTGTTTTTTCAAGCAGGATCCTCATTCTGCAAGAAGATGAGGATGCTGATGTGTACTTTTGTGCTGAATCCTTGATTATACTCTTTTTCTCCAGCTACCACTCACGTGACAGTGACGAAAGGAGACATTCGAGACTACAATCTGCTCCTCTCTGTGATGCAGGGAGTCCACGTGGTTATTCACACAGCTGCTGTTGTGGACTACAGAGATACTCTGCCTTTTTGGGAAATGAAAGCCGTCAACGTTGGGGGTAAGCTCTTTAAAACAAGCAATTAAATACAGCTTTAAATTCCCATGCCTTGATGTGGTTATACAAAAGGCTACATCAAATGTAACCTCTCTGATTTACTGCTCCCTTGTCCCATGAATTTGGACACCACTCTGCTTTGAGATGAGAAAGATGCCCAAGATCTTTCCTCTCCAGCCTTTGCCCCTCTGTCCTTGCTCAGGGCAGAACATGGTGCTCTACCCACTGCTAAAGCTTCATTTTTGGAAGCCAAATATGGATCCAGTTATTATATAGTTAGTTATTCTGGTCAAAGGTTTATCTTTCAGTAGTGATACAGGTGATTTTACTACTACTGAGGTGATCCAGAACATGCCTATAGAAATTACTCAGTATGTGACAAGGACAGCAAATATAAGTTAAGTCCTATTCTAGATAGATGACAGCTCTTCCAGGGAGAAAAATCAACACCAGCTCTGAAGAGAAAGACTTGGGTGTGTCAGCTGATGACAAACTCAACATGAGCCAGCAGTGTGCACTCGCAGCCAAGAAGGCCAATCAAATCCTGGTTGGACCAGCAGGTCCAGAGAGGTGATTTTACCCCTCTACTCAGCACTGGTGAGACCCCACCTGAGTATTGCGTCCAGTTCTGGAGCCCTCAACACAGGAAGGACATTGAGCTGTTGGAGAGGGTCCAGAGGAGGGTGATGAAGATGATCAAAGGGCTGGAGCAACTGCCCTATGAGGACAGGCTGAAGGAGTTGGGGTTGTTCAGCCTGGAGAAGAGAAGGCTCAGAGGGGACCTCAGAGTAACCTACCAGTACCTGAGGGGGTCCTACAGAAAGGCAGGGGAAGGAATTTTTAATAAGATATCGGATGGGAGGACTAGAAACAATGGATGAAAATTGGAAGGGGGTAGATTTAGACTTGACATAAGAAAGAAATTCATTATAGTGAGGGTGGTGAAGCACTGGAATAGGCTGCCCAGAGAGGTTGTGGATGCCCCCTCTCTGGAGGTGTTCAAGACCAGGCTGGACAAGGCACTGAGCAGCCTGATCTAGTGGGAGGTGTCCCTGCCTATGGCAGGGGGGTTGGAACTCGATGATCTTTAAGGTCCCTTCCAACCCAAACTATTCTATGATTCTGTGATTCTATACCAGTGTGACTCTACCAGTGGAACTGCATCCACGCTATGAAGGAGATGATGTTATTTTAATTATAGTCAGAGTTCACAACTATTGCATGTCTACAAGTCACACATGACTGGGAACTCCAACCAGCACTTTCTTCCCATCACCAAAGGCTGATTTCACGTTAGGTGCAAGTTCTGCTTAAAGAAAATTTGTTCATAAATCTAGGAAATAAGCACAGGCTATAAAAATAATGAAATCCCTATTACAGCAGCAATTCCAATGGCACCTCAGGCTGTTAGCTAGTAAAATAGTTGTTAACCACGAGGAAGGAATTTTATATAGATTATATATATATATATATCAAACTTGATTACTGCTTAGGGCTCCCACTATTTGCTGATGCATTCAAGGGCAACATTTAAATTTCATCTTCTTCTTTTCATTGCTGTAGTTGTTTTCAAAACCAGATGCTTTTAAGAGCCTGTACCATGCATGTGTACTGAGAATATTCAGAGCCTGAGGGTTTCTACTGCTTTTTAATGGCTTTGTGAGATCTTCCCCTTCATTGTCTGTTGGCTGTGAGCAAGGTACTTCAGCAGTGAGGTCTGTGCAGACAGCAGTGAACACTGGCCAACTCCCCTCTCCAGCAAACCTTGCAGAAGAAAACCACAAATGCAAAGATTTTCCCCATGTGACTGAGCCTTTTGGAGGAGCACAGTTTGAGATGTCTCATCCAGGAGCTTTATTTTCAGAGCCAAACTCTTCTGCATTTCTGCCTCCCCTTGGATATTTTAGGGAGGTCCACATGAAGCCATCCAAGGGGAGGGCTCTTCTCAAAATCTTCAACTGGGAGATTAAAGTTTTCTGTTAAAATCATAGCATGTAAAGGAATGAAATGTATTTGATATCTGCTGTAGACTTCATAGGGAAAAAAACATATAGGGTCAGGACAGGTCAACTGTATAATCCTCAGCTGGCTGCTCTGTGTAACTCCAGCCACAGAATTTCATCCAATTACTGCCTTAAGCCAAACAATTTGTGGCTAAATTGGACTGTGCCTTTTCAAAAGGCTTTCTGCCTAGAATTAAGGACTGCAAGTTAATGGGGTATCTATCATGTCTTTCAGCAAGCCATAACAATGCAGAAGACTATTAGTGTGACTATGGTTAATTACTATTTCTGGCAAAAATTTACATCTATCTTCTGCTTTGATTCTCTCTCCTCTGTTTCAACCACTGGCTGCTGAATCCTGTTATAGTCTTGTTGACTGGATTGAAGAGCCCTCTTCTACAAGAATTACTTTTTCCATCTAGTCACTTAAAGACTTTTTAATCTGCTTTTTGTTAAGCTGAATGGATTTTAACTCAGCTGTTTCCAGTGATGTTTCTCAACAGGAGTTCTCAGTTAGCTTTACATATTGTCATAGGCTCACGGGGAAGTAAATTAATTCTTTTCCACCAGGTCTTCCTTCATAGTGATTCCTGCCCCCTGAAATTATCACAAGCTGAGGATTTCCTTGATAATTTCAGATTATGCCCTCAAGAACAAACTAAACAGAGAAATGCCATGCAGCAAGGCTGTAGGGCAGAGCCTGATTAGCAAGGTATAAATAGGATGGAGATTTCCTGAACCCTACCCCACCAGCAGCTTCCTTTAAGACCTGCCTTATCAGATTTGATAAGGCCCTCTGTATACACAGCCATGGTTATGCTGTTGTCATTGAGGTACTGAGGTATCCAAATCACAACGAATGCAGAAGTTGTCTCGGGAAAAGAACTATTTAAATCCCATCTTCTCCCCCCAAAAATGCCACAAGTACTGACCCACCAGTTCAGCCAGAGCAGCCTTTCTTAGATCAAAGTATGCTTCAGATTCATCTGGACTTCTTAGCTGCCCCCCAACTATTTTATTTAAAATCCTGCAGGTACCAAGAGACTGTTGCAAGGCTTTTTAGCACACAGCTACCCTGCAGAACTTCTCTAGAGCAACACACACAACTAAAATGCCAGTCCTTTAGCCAGGAGGCTGCAATTCACCATTTGACAGCCTGCCCATGAATCAAAAAAGATGGAAACCATGGAGTTCTGCTCTGCTGAGCTGCCAGCTTTCTTTTTGTTAGCAACTATTAAGTCTAAGTTAACTCAGCTGTCAATAACCACAGAGGTTAAGCCACATTATAGCCACAGATGTAACTGCTACTCTCATGTTATAAACCACTCCTGTGCAAACATACCTGGGGAAATGAAGCCTTCACCTCTGGCTTTACATCTTCCCAGCCATAAAAAAAAAGATTGTAAGTCAGAATCCCAAGCCTGGAAATCTCTGTAGATTTGCACGAGAGCAATCAAGGAGAGGTGGATAATGTTTGTCCTTCCCAACCTACCCCCCAGGTACTGAAAATGTGTTAAGAGCCTGCTGTGCCCTGAACATCCCCTACCTTGTCTACACCAGCTCCATTGCTGCAGTGGGACCCAATACCTCATGTGAGCCCATGTTCAGGTAAAGCTCCGCAAATCTTCTCCATCACTCAAACTGCAATCTGATGGAGATTTGTGCTGTGACAAAAGCTACATGAGAGAACACCCTCTGCCCACCCATTCCCCACCACAAATGCCAATAAAACCACCACTTAGAGCCATGAACCATTTTGCAGAAAACACTCAGGGTCTCCCCTGATGCTGGGAGAAAGCCTGAGATGTGGGTAGTCCTCCAATGGTTTTGATTTATCTATGGCTGCCCAGGGAGGTTGTGGAGTCTCCTTCTCTGGAGACATCCACCTGGATGCCTTCCTGTGTGACCTGATCTGGGTTTTCCTGCTCCAGCAGGAGGATGGGACTAGATGGTCTCTTGAGGTCCCTTCCAATCCCTGACACTGTGTGATTCTGTGAATTATGGAATGTAAAATGAGAGAAGGCTCAGACCCTCAGTAAAAAATGCCATCAATTGTCTCAATAGGGAGCCCAGTGAAGACTGGAAGGCAATGTAACATGGCTGTTTTCCAGACTGTAAGCACAGGTGATTCAGCTTTCTCTTTCCTCCTCATCCTCCCTGTCCCCACCCGATGTGTTCTGCACTTCTCCCTCACAGTCCACGATCCCGCCTTCCTTCCTTTTTCTTTTTCTCTGTCCCCTTTCTCCATCATTCCTAGTATAATTTTATTTAACTCACTTTTACGTGCTGGGGAACTGACACAGACAAAGCATGATTAGTCTCTGGGCAGGATGATGGGTGCAGGGATAATGCTCACACCTCAGCATCCGACAATAATAGAAAATGCCTCTGTCAGTCTCAATCCCTCCGAGACAGTCACTGCTGAGATACCTTCTGACAATGCTGCTCCAGTCTTATTAGCGTTTGCTTATCTCTGATCGTTTTGAAAAGCAAGAGCATTATGCTGAGCTCTTTGTTACTACCAGGCTTCAAAAGGGGTGGGGGAAGGCAAACAGGAGAGCTCTGCAGCCCAGGAACTGCAGGCGGGTTTGCCCCTTTGTGAAGCTGCTGCTTTTCAAAAGCTTTGCAAGGCAAAGAAAAAAAAAATTGGATTAAAAATAAAAAAAAAAGGAGAAAGCAATTAAAACTAGAACTTCTAGATAACCTCCTTAATTGTCTTCAGCCTCTCCTGGGCTTGAAACAAAATGTGCACAATCAATCTTTTGTCTTCCTTGTTTTCTGGTTTGCCTCTTGCTCATCCCAAGTAAGGATTAAAAATGGGAGGAGAATGTTGTGATAAAAGCCTGGGGAACACGAGGAGGCTTTACTTGTGATGCTCCTCATTTATTTCTGTAGCTGTAGCACAAGAAGGCCCTGATCTCAGCTGGGACACCACACACACAAGACCCTCAGCTGCCAAATAGGCAAGGGAAAGGCAACAGCATTATCCACCTTTTACACACAGAGATCAAATGCATAAAAAGAGTAAGCAAGTTGGCCAAGGTCAAACATGGAGCCTGAGTCACTGCCTGCTCTTCTAAGGTCCAGTGTTTGATAAAAAAGCCTCTGCTGCAGATCTGCTGAATGAATACAGGACACTAAATCCTTCCAAGGGTGGGATCTGAGCCCCATCTGCAAAAGGAACATGACAGCTCTTCAATGCCCTGTGTGGGGATACTCCATACCTTGTGTTTGCCCTGAGTGATCTTCTTCAGAACAGCAAAACACAGAGTAAATTCATTTTAAAAGGTGAAGGAAGTTTCTTGCAAAACATGGAGGGTGAAAGCCCACCCATGTGAGCAACTGGCCACATGTATTCATGAATGGTCCTTTAAAATGTCTCTAACAAGGTTTCTTAGCTCCTCAGCTCCTCCAGAGCCCACTGAATCTGCTTCACCAAATCCTGAAAAGCTGCTCTGGAGCTACTGGGACAAGATAACAGCTCCCTGGTGTGGAATAGAGAGGCTTTCTTGGCTCCCCTTGGAATTATTTTATGGGCTTTCCTCCTTGCAGCTCTAAGTTAGCAGGCTGAGCAGTAGGTTGTCTTCCACAGTGGCAACCAAGTGTGCCCAGCATGGCTGCAAGCCCTGCTTGCCCTTAATCATGGGAACACTTCTTTGCTTTCCCCCTTGAGTGTAATTTGCTAGGGGAGAGGAAGGAGTAATTCCAGCACAAACCCAGTGATTGCATGTCTTACAGAATATCACAAGCAGTTCCATCACATCAATGGTAAATGTCTCCCAGCTCCAATCAGCTCTATGAGAAAATTAAGCATCAGCTTCTCCTTTTGGTTTATGGCTCATGAGAGACTTTTCTCTACCTCTCATTTAACAGATGAAGTAGGATTGCTCTAATTTTCCTGCCCTTTTTATGCTCTTTCCACCTTGTTCAGCCATTTGTGAGTTGCCTTCTAATTTGTCTGCCAGAATATTGTTCACTTCAGTGACACTGTGAGACAAAACTAAACCCAGCTCTCAGAAATCAAACCACTGCCCTCAAACAAACCTGTCTGTGAGCACTTAGACCACATGATTTTGTGGACTTATTTCTCCCAGATTGCAGTAAAGCCCTTGTGTTCTTAAAACTCACAGAGTGGTAAATCCTTAGAGAGCAAATCATGGTATGAGAAATGTCTCCAGGCCCTCTGTTTCACTCCATGGTCACTCACCATCTCTCAATCTGCTTCAGAGGAAATGAGGACACCAAATACAGTGGGGAGGTGGAGCTGCCTTATGGGAAGACAAAAGCTATGGCAGAAAAACTTGTAGCTGAAGCCAACGGAAAAAAGGTAAAAAATCAACAGCAACAGCTCTAGTACTGCAGAACAGGATGGGCAGAGGGAGAGAGGTAATTAGAAGACCCCATAATTCATATAAAAATGTGTATATAACTTCTGCTTTTACTTGATGCATAAACAACATTCCCAAAGCCTGATATTCCCACACCATAAGGAAGTTGCCAAAGTCTCCTGAGATCAAGGCATGCACTTTAACTGCATCAGAAGGAATGTGACTTTGGAAAGAGGTGCATGAAATTAGGGCTCAATAAACCAGGTTCATACTGCATAAAGGTCTAATTTAAGAGTAATCTAAGGGTCAAAAATAGTAGTGTACCCATAGTCAGTCACTGGCCCAACTTAGCTGGCTTGTCTTCTTAGACTCATACAGCCAGCAGGCAGGTGAGTTCTTCTAGAGGATAAAGTAAAATGTAGAAGTGCGTCCTAAATCACTGCCTTGAACATCTCTCTCCTGGTTACAGTTTGAGGTTTCCTCTGGTACTAGATCTTGACTGTTGCAAATAATCATTAACTGCAGAAGAGTTAATGACTCTCCATCCAGCATCTCTCAATGAGTACCTTGACTGCTGAAGTGCCATGAAAAAAAAATTAAAAAATCAAAGTGCACGCCTTGAATTTTTAGGGGCTCAAACCAAGCCCGAAGTATGTTTAGGGGTTCAAACCAAGCCTGAAGTTCAAACCAACCTGCAAAGGTTCACTATTGGGGTGACATTCACAGGTTTTGGGTTTGTCTGGCAAACTCAACATCATGGGAGAGGATTTAAACTCTGAATCCATCCCTTGCTAACATCCCTCCCTGGTTTTACAGCTGAGCAATGGTGGCAAACTCACAACCTGCATCATCCGTGCCAACAGGGTGTATGGGGAGAAAGCAACTTTCCTTCAAGAGCTCTATTTGTTTGCAAAAGCCAAGAAGGGTGTGATGAACTACCTGGAGCCTGAGAACTCAGAGCGTAACAGCACCTACGTGGGTGAGTGAGGGACTGTCCCCTTCCATCCTTCCATGGGCTTTTACCAGGTTGTTTTCATCACAGGGAGTTTTACACAGCAGCTTAACCATCATCCTTCAAGACAGAGAGATGAATGAATGAGCATTAGTATTTTTAGGACCATAAAACTTAGACTGGTTAAGAAAATTTTAAAAATAGTTGTTTACATTCTACTGTTTTGGGAGGCTCTTTGTTGTTTTTTTAATTTAATTTAATTTAAAATTTCCTATCGGGGAAGGGATTTTTTTATTTTTTTAATTCCCGTCACAACAGGGAAAATGCTGTTTAGAAAACTGAAAAAAAAAGATTCAATGAAAAAAGGATAAATGAAAAAGTGATCTGATCTTTCCTCTTCTAGACAAATGCTTCAAAGGACATACAAAGAGAGAGGGAAAAATACAGGCAATATCAAAATGATATTTTGGTTTGAAAAGACACTTAATTTCTCTTTATTGGAATAGACTACCACTGCTTGTAAAATTCTTTGCAAAAAAGGCTCTGCTACGTAACTGATTTCAGGAAGCACAAAAAAATTACTCACATAAACCTACAGAAACAGTTTGTTTTGATGCTGAATGCATTTCAGGGGAGTGTAACTCCCCATTAAATCATGTAGAGCTTTAGTTATTCCTGTGTCTTTTTCCAAAAGTGCAGATAACAGTTGTTTGAAAATGCTGTTAGAGAAGCATCAGGCCAAGATAAATCAAGTGACTTCTTCAAAGGCTCACAGCAGAGCCAGGAATAAAACCCTCGAGCGCTGCCTCCCATTCATCCTGCTCTCACTACAAAACATTGCCCTTTCACTTCACATGAACCAGCATCACAAGCACATTAATTGTCCAGCTCAGAGGGGAGACACCAAAGGTTTAAGGGATCTTGGAGGCCTGGATTAACAACTCACACCCTCAACAGTACAGTGGAGTTAGAGGATGAGAGCTTTCCCTGCAGCACTGATACCTGCAGATCCACTGTGCTCATTCCACTGTACCCAGGGAAATTTAGCTCTTCCTGAATACCTTTTTCTCTCTGTTTCTTATTTCTCCAGGGAATGTTGCATGGATGCATGTTCTTGCAGCAAGGAACTTGCAGCTGAAACCAGACCTACTTGCAGGACAAGTGTATTATTCCTATGATGACACCCCAATAAAAGGTTTTCTGGTAAGGCATGAACTGCTGTCCTCCATGGACCCCTCTGTGAGGCTGGGCTCACACATCCCTTACTGGAAGATGTGGTTGATGATACAATTACACAGAATAATCAAGGTCATCCTGTCCCCTTTCTGGAAACTACCACCTTTCCTAAACTTGCCTTTACTCAACACAATAGTTACCACCTTCTCCTACAAGACAGACAAAGCCTTCAGGCATTTTGGGTACAAACCCCTCTTCACCTGGCAAGAGAGCAAGCACAGAACTGCACAGTGGTTGAAAGCAGCTGCAAGGAACCTGGAACCCCCCCAACCACATGAAAAGAAGAACTAAGCAGTATGTTTGGGAGCTTATCACACCAGCAAGCTTCATCTGAACTTCACAACATGCACATCTCAGGCAGAAACTTTGCAAACACTGAGAAAACCTGGTACTGAGTAAGAGCAGAACATTCTGGCTGCAAAAACCCCCAAATCTCTTGCTTTGCCAACATCTCAGCTGTTTAAAGTGTCTCACAAGACATTTGAAGGTATATTTGAAAGACCTTTCTTGCAGATACACAGGGCTTGCTGTCCTCACTCATTCCCACTGCACGGGGATAACTTATGGGAATAGGGGAGAGAGTTTTAGGTGAGAGATGGTGCCCAGGAAACACCTTTTTGATAAAACTAGTTAACTGGCTTTGTTCCACAGCCAGACCAGCTTCCATCTCTTGCAAATGGACCTCTTCCTTGCCCTGGTTTTGGGAAGATACTGGGATTGCTGTGCCTGGTTCATACTTTCAGGGGCTCTTCAGAGATAATGTTGGTGAGGAAATGCTCAGCAAGTTCTTGCTCTTGTTTTGAGGTTTAATAAAATAAAAAAAATAATTCCCTTGTCCAAAGCTACTTTTTTTTTGAGATGCTTTCTCTTGCTCTTAGTATGTGGAATGTTACATCTGTTTTGAAATATCAACCCAGCAAAAGGAAACTTCCAGTTTCTAGTGCTAACAGTATGCAGGCTGATTAACTTTCTAATGGTATGGATGGGTAACTACAAGCTTCGGGGTGGAATTCATATAGTTTGTAACTCAAATTCTCTTACCTTGCAGCACTCTAGCAGCAAAGCAAAACAAATTAAAGCCTACGTTGAGCTGTGGCACTGGCAGACAGCAACTTCACTGAAGGCCTGAGGGGCTGCTTTTATGCTAAATAACGTCTGAACTTCAGGAGGAAGAGGTCATTTCAGCTCATTTCATAGCACTAGAGCTACACAGTTCCCTTCTGAGGACAGGCT
>VZTY01023061.1:5178-15275 GCA_013400935.1 Turnix velox | reverse complement strand
GTGATTTTTAAGGTCTCTTCCAACTCAAACCATTCTATGATTTTACAGAGAGTATTTCCTAGCACAGCTGGGTCAGGCACTGCCAGAAGATTCACAACAAAAACTGTAGTCTGTATCAAGTTTATCAGCTCCTCTGTTGTTAATAGAGGTTGGGAAACCTACAATAAGCACAGTGGAGACTTCAGTTTTCACTTGAACTTGGAGGAATGTGTTATTTTCACAATATGGCTCCTATCTAATTTCTTCTCACAGACAGTTCAGATGCAGATAGCTTTTAATTTCCATTGTTTGGGGGAGTTAAAAAACTTTCAGTTATTGTATTAGATACACTTCCCATCAGAAACCCCCCTAGATACTACCTATAACCACAATTTTTAAAATGCCACTTTTGCAATATTATGATACAGGTTTGGGCTTTTTTTTTATTCGTTTTAATACTGAGAACCACAATGAAAAGCAATAGTCTTTGAGGTTCTTTGAGGTTTATTTTTAACATTGGGTTTTATTTTGTTTTTTGTTTTTTTTTTTTTTTCCTGGTTAGAGCTATTGGAAATCGCAAATATTGTCTTTGATTTTTCTTGGCAACTTTTTTGGTGACCGGAAAGTGAGTGGGAACTTTGATGATGCTTCAGGAGAATTTGTGACCTGATCTAGGTGTTCCTGCTCAGGCAGGGGGATAGCACTAGATGTTCTGTTGAGGTGCCTTCCAAACCCTGACATTCTGTGATTCTGTGAAATCTAAACTCTGTGGGTATCACACTTCTGTGGTCTGTAAATGCATCCCCACCTCCTGAGTTTTACTACAGTAAAAGATTATACAAATGGAAGAAGAAGAAAAAAAAGTCTATTTTAATTACAAATGCCTTCATCCTCCTGGAAAAAGCAAGTTTCAGCATGGCATTCCTGTTGAAATGATCAAAATTTGCCTCCTGCTACATTAATTACCCAGGAAGGAAGGCGACGCAATGCAGTGGGAATTGCCAAGTTGACTTCACTGAAATTCACACTCATGGGAGGATTCTTTGAAAATTGAGATTACGAGTCAGAAGTCATTTGCTCTTGTAAATCAAGATTAATTTCATCTAACAAAGAAATTAGGGTGAAACTGTTGCAATCTGCTCATAAAGAATTTGGAAAGGTGAAGTGTGTAAGTTATTGGTTCCCTACTTTATTTTTCTCTTACCATTTGTGCTGGGATATTTTGCTGCTTTTCTATTGCACTAAACATTCCCTGGGTAGGGTTTTTTTGCCATTATTCAGGTGGTAGATGACAGGTTGCTAAGAATTTGACAAAGAAATAGGCACTCAGTTTCTCACAAGCATCACCACAGCATAACAAAGTTGACCTCAACAGGTTTTAATGCTTCACGTTTTATCTTGCCAAAAACAAGCCACTGGGTGGAGCTGCAAGTCTGTGAGACAGGCATCTTCCCTTCAAGAGTTCAAATGTTTCAGCTGCTTTTGCTTTAGCTGCTTTTTAAAATAATGGGAAGATCTGCCCAGCGAGTGGGGCTGATGGAGGGGATGGGGGTGTCTGACTGTCTCTGTTTGTCCTCAGTCTGTGGCATTGGGATTTTTGGCCTTCCCTTGCCTGGCTGGATGAAGTTGTCTTTTTATCTCCACATAGTTACACAATCAGTCAGACTGAGGAAATTATTTTTCCACTCAGAGCTCATAAGAGAAGAATAAAAGTTTGCTTTCTATTTTTAAAAGCAGAATATGGCTCTCTGCCCTTGGAGAAAACTTGCCTGAGTTCAAGAGCTGGTGATTTCAGTCCCTCTCACAACCCATGGGGGCTTTGGAGCTGCTGAAGGTGTCAGATGGGCCAGTTGACAGTGGCCAGTGTTATCCCAGGCTTTTCAGACTTCCAGAAGCCTTGCTGGGAACTTCATTGTGCTTTTGTTCCTGCTCTGCTCATCATCACCTACGATTCTGATGTTTATCAGGACTGAGATGACAAGCAGGATAAGGAGCAGGGATTTTGAAAGGTGGTAAAGTGCAGGATTTTTCAAAAGGATCTCAACAAGCTGACTGCTTTCTTACTTTATACCTACCCATCTTCCAGGCTTTGACAAAAGCAAGAAGAGGATTCCCTTTCTCTCCTCATGGTAGAAATGGGGGGAAAAGTTAGACAGCAAAGTCTCTGTGCTGTTTTCCAAAAAGATGAGTAAGCTTCCTTTGGCTGCCCTGTGTTTTGGCTGCTCCAAGCTAATGCTGCTGCAGACTTCCTGTTAGATCCTTGATTTTATCAGATTATAACTTGTTTTCTCCTGGCAATGCTTTGATTCTTTCTACTGCACTGGGCTGTCATTGGCTTTTCTTTTCAGGGTCTCATCCCTATTATGTAACAGCAGCAGCAAAAAGACAGGAAAAAAAATATTTCAGATCTGTTTCTACTTCTGGAGAGGAGCCTTTGTGCACAATTACTCATCCAAGAGATTCAGCAGGTATAACTGCTTCCCCCAGGGGCTCCATTATATAATTGGATTTCAGCCATACAAATTAAATCCTATCTTACCCCTTAGTTAAGCCAGGCAGTAAGTATTTAATGCTAATATCCCTGACAACTATTGCAGGGAGAAGCAGAGATGAAGCACAAAGACAGATGCGTGCTGTCTCTACTGGAGGAGAGAGGAGGATGAGCAAGGAGAGCCTTCACAGAAAGGCACCTGCTGTATTTTAAACACAACACAACTTCCTCAACATGAGCCACAGCATCAGCTGGAGGTGTCAGCTGAGCTGGGACATGGTCCTCCCTTCCTTTTCCATCCTCCAGTGTTCCCATGTGTGCAGTGAGTATTCACCCCCACAACACACACACTTCAAAGAGCCACATGCCT
This sequence comes from Turnix velox, assembly GCA_013400935.1. Lineage (NCBI taxonomy): Eukaryota > Metazoa > Chordata > Aves > Charadriiformes > Turnicidae > Turnix > Turnix velox. Next base: position 12,435 of record VZTY01023061.1, on the reverse strand, counting down.
AACCCTGTTTGAGTTTCTGTGGAAGTCTCTGTTCTTGTGCAATGTCTGAAGGAAGCAAGTTTAGTAATATTAAAACTCAAGCCAAACACATAAACAGGCACAGAATCCCCAAATTAAAAAGAAAATCTCAACTGAGTTTCTCGTTCATCTGCATTTTCTGTTGCTTTCTGTCTTCTCCTGGCATGTGTCCTTTAGACAAAGCCCTCTGGGCAGAGACCATCTCTTTTGGTGTCTGGTACATCAGTCACAAAGTTAGTACATAGTAATAAAGGAAAATAGATTCATGGTAGGAGTTAAACCAGTCAGTCTGGTACTGTAATTGGAACATAATCTCATATTGACAGTATTTAACACAGGATGCACAGGGAAGAGATGGCAGCAGGCCAGCCCTCAATCGCTCTGCAAATATTGGAAAGTTATTTTCCAAGTCCAGCTCCTGAACCTTATCTCCAGTGCTGGAAGCTTGGCTTTCCCTACAGGGGCCCAGATCCACTCAGTGATCAACACACCCATGTGGCCCTGACTCTGCAAGACAGCCTGGCTGGCAGCAATTCTACTGCTGATTGTCTTAGAAATTTTTAAGGAGAGATTTGGGTGATAAAACACTAGAACAGGTTGGCCAAAGAGGTTGTAGATGCCCCTGCAATTCCTGTAAGTGTTTAAGACCAGGCTGGATGAGGCATTGAGCAACCTGATCTAGTGGGAAGTATCCCTGCCTATAGTAGGGAGGTTGGAGCTAGATGATCTTCAAGGTCCCTTCCAACCCAAATTATTCTATTCTAAAAACCATCAAGGGCTCCCAAACCTCTCCAAAAACTCACAGCCTTTCCCTTTCAGATACATACCCCAGTGGATCTGCCTCTCTCCTCTCTAAAATCTCCAGTCATAAAACTAACTCTGGCAAGAGAGAGTTGTCCCTTTCTCTAAATCTAAAATGTGGAGATAAAGTGGGGGAAAGGAGAGAAAGGACATTCATGGCCAAGATGCATCTTATGGAGTAAGGTGGAACAGAATATGGAGTGCCACTAAATGCAGACACAAACTCAGCTCTCCAAGGCTTTGGGAGAAGTACACCATGCTCCTTATGTCTACTAAAGGAAGTTTAAATTGATTTTTTCTATTTCAGCAATTAATTCCCATTAATCAACTTACTGCACAATGCTGCACTGTAATTCATGAGTTTTATGTATTATATGAATAAAATTGCACATATATTTTTATGTGATTTTCATTTAATTGAATTCTGAGGAGATTTATCTGTTGGGTTATTAATAAATCTTAATATGGCCTATAACACTCAATTGATATTTAATTAACCTGCAATAACTGCCTTGTAAAATGTAAATTAAATGCTTTATTTTTTCAGGCATATAACCTTAAATCAAACACTTTTTTTTTTTCTACCAGCAAAGCAAAAAGGAGTTGGGAAAAAAAGAAAACAAGACTGTAGGCAACAGAATCTTAGACCTGAAAATATTTGATGTTTAAAGAGTTTTAAAAAGGAAGTTCTTCTTTTGAGGAAGTACTTTTCCACTGTCTCCCCACCTCTAAAGATCATAAGAATCTGGGTGGATTTAGATGGAACATCTAAAGAGAGATTGAAGAGAAATGAGAGGTGCCCATTATTAATAATAAGGCAGCAAATTCCCATAGGTATTGTGGTATTTGGCATTTTTCTTAAAGTCTTGGCTCCTAGAGTTGCACAATCAAACACTAATGTCAATTTTTCATTTCAAAATGAAAAAAGAAAAAAGTTGTTAAAGTCCTTTGATTGGGGAAGAAGTTTGCAAACCTGAATGTCAAAGGCATGAGAACTAAGAGACAAAAATACATAAAATTTGATCCTTATCTTTAAAAGTATCAGAACTTTTTGAGAGACTTGAGGTGTTTGAAAACTGGGAGGTGGCAACAAATGATCAAAACAGCCTTTATGAGAAAAGATGAGAACAGTCCAAATTATATTTTAAGATCAAACTGTTCTCCTCCCCCTCCCCTAGCAATTTACATAGATCTACATTAAATACTGCAAACTGCATCAACAGCTATTTCTGATTTCAAAAGTAGGATAGCAAGCTACCTTTGCAAAGTGATTTGAAAACTTCAGGAGAGTACATCTGTGTAAAATTGATAGGCCAATAAAGTTTTACTGCCAGAGCATCTAAACTTAGTATATATTTCTTTTTTTTTAATGTGTGGAATGGCCAATCTGTCTTACAATATTTTATTAAAGAGCGTATTTCTACCAAAGGACAGTAACCCTTAGTGTCTGCAATCTGTCTGCATTAGATCACTTTAAAAGGTATTAAATGAAAACCAAAAGTTAAATGTACCATGGATTTTAAAGGTGTCACAGCGAGGAAGAATAAAAATGAAGAGAATGGATTCTGACTTGCAACGAATGAACAGAAATAAATCCAGATCTTCTGTAATGGAAAGCCTGTCCTCCCTCACTGTTCATCTCTCCAGCCACCCTGCTCCCATAAAGCACAGCCCAGGAGTCCCTCTCAGCCTGGCCAAGGGCAGTGATTGTGCTCAGGAGCTGGTGGGGCTGAGGGATCTCCCAAACCCTGCGTGCTGTGGAGCAGGAGGGAACGTGATCCTGCCATCCCATAGTGACTCAAGGGCTGGTGTGAATTGCATTGCTTAGAAAAACATTGCTGACAAGCCCAAATGTTGCCAGTCTCACACTTTGCTGCTTGAGAAGAGGAATACTGGAGCAGGGAGTCAGCAGATGCAAGTGGCCTCATGCTCACACTAATTGACTGGAATTTTGCAGACCTGGAATTAATCCCCAGCTCCAGGATGGACTCACTGGGTCATTTCCAGCAGGTTCCTTCCTCCCTCTTTCTCTCTGCATTTTATGATTCTGGCAATTGATCCAAATCAGCGTCCTCTCCTTCTATCTTCCATCTTTTTAATGGAGGAGAGTGTACCCTGCAAATGTTGTGTAGGACCTGCTGTCAGACATTGTGTAGGGGGAAACTGAGCCCATCCTGGCTCTGCAGGCCACAGCTCCTTCCCAGGACAGTTGGGTTTTACTCTACTGGATAAACATTGACACAGTAGATTTTTTTTTCACCCCTCAGAGTGGGTTTCTAATTGAGCTGAATCCAACACAACTCTCATTAATGGCTGACCATGACTGACAGTTTACATTTACTTGGGTAGCACTTTCTAGCCAGCAAAGTCACCTGGGAGCTGCACTAGGAAGAGACATGAGAGTCCCAACTACTCACAGATCCTGGGAATTAAACCACAATGTGAGGAACAAACAGAATAGACCAAAAACTGGGGAGCTACAAGTTCTCAGAAGTGCTTAGGACCTAGGAGCTGACAGACACCCCACAGAAATCTTACCAGTAAGTTTTAATAAAAGCAGAAGTGAGCCAAGTGTAGGACTGCTGGTGGCCCCTTCTAAGAACAGACTTAACATCACCTGAATGACTTCTTTCTGCCCTGCCCACTGGACAAAAATCCTGTCCAACAGACACACCTTTGTCTAGCCCTAGTCCTAAATTGCTTTATGACCATAGCACCTGTCTCTTAAATCCCAGCTGCTGTCTCTTTTCCTTTGAGAAAAACAGTAGGCTAAATATTCCTGACATTTCCATGATGCTCAAAGTCACCTTTTGTACAGGGCTCTTGCAGCAACAGCCCCAGTGGGAACAGAAGGAGTTCTCTTGCTCAGTAGATAGAGCTGATAGCAAACCTGTCTCACAGCAAGGAACTGAGAGGCAAAGCATCTACAGTCCTGCTACTGCTGTGAGTAATCCCACTTGCTTACACAGAGATACATACTGACTGTAGAGGATCCTTGACAGAAGGCAGACACAGCTCTTGCAGACTCTGCTTTTCTCAAAGTTCACATCTGGAAATGAGCAATTGAGCAAGAACCAGCCCCACGAGGCACATCTAAATCAGCCCATCTTAATATTGGGCACATGCTCTTAACTCACACGTTGCTGTGCATTCAAATGATTAATGGTTCAATATAGAACTCACACAGCATTGTACAGTGGTACTGTAGAGAATCACCTGGATCAATACACACGCCTTGCCCCAGGAGAAGAACTGGGATTTTTAAACCAAAGAGAATTAGGTGCCTGAATTCTGTTGCATTTCAAAGGGATTGAGAAGCTCTGCTCTCTCTCAGAAACCTCACCAGACTACCTTGCAGGCTGTACACATGCTTGACATGACACCAGATAATGTTTGTGGGCTACAGCATAAATGGGGATTACTGCCTCTGAAAAGGAGGACTTGCTGAAATGGCTGTGGTTTAAGGAAGGATTTGAAAGGGAAGAGAAGTACAGAGGGAAGCTGTTCTAGACAGTAAGTCATATAAGAGAAGGCTTAAAAACCATGAGCAGGAGGAAATGAAGAGATCTGAAAGGGAAGGGATTTGGGATAAATGTGAGGAGGAGGAGGAGAGATGTCAGCTAGCAGCAAGATTACATGTGAGCTCCTTCAGCCCTTCTTCATGCAGTGATGGGAAAGGAGGGATGCACCAGCAAGTCTCTGGACAGCTAGAGGAGAAATCCAGGCAATCATCCAGCCATAGTGGGAATATGGGGAAATTACAACTCAACTTGCTCATATCAGAGTTACTGATCATGGGCAACTTCAGCAGAAGCAGGGACCAAACTACAGCCAGTGGTCATCCAGAGAGTGAGTACCATGGCACAGAGAGAGAGAGGAGAAAAGATGTGGGGAGGAACAGGAAGCTAAGAGATGGTGCAGCTGCACCCTGAAGCATCTCTGGTGGAGGCTAATGGTGTAATGCTCAGCCACCAGACTGAATTAAACAGAACTGGCTCTGTTCATGGATGCTCCTGCACTAGTTTGCACTGGTTATCACAGATAAGCCACATTAATGCAACTCTGTCATGGTGTTGGGAAACCTCAATAATGGAAATTAACAGCTCTATGTATGGCCAGATGAATGGAAGTTACACAATTTCCTATTTCCGAGAAGCACTGCAGTGTCGAGTGGGTGCAATCAGATTTAATAGCTGTTATCAAAATCAAGGAAGGGACTTCCATTCAAAAGGTAACCAGGAGAGAAGCAAAGACTTGGTAGGATTGCACAAGCACAACAACTCTGGATTCACACCAACCACACTAACTCCAGCTCTGGAACAATCAGCTTAGAGATTTGACACAAAGCCAAGGGGCTTACAAAATACCTCCAAACAGTTAATGCAAATCCATATTACCAGGTCTATTAATGGCCTGTCATTGCCTGTCTACAGATCACTGTTTTGTGCCAGTAAGCTCTAGATTTCCTTAATCAGTTAACTGACATTTCTAGCATTGGTGGGATTCCATAGGGTGCTGGAAGCAGGAGGACCAACCTCTTTTTTACCTGTTGAATCACCAGAATATCAGACTCACCATTTCTGTACCTCATGGTCTCAATTTNCCTCAGATTAGGAGAGCAATGCTCTCCCAACTGAGCTATACATCCAGGTCAATTTCTGTACCTCATGGTATAATTTCTGTACCTTTGTGGTATAATGGGGACAAGGACCTTCACTGTAGTCACAGAACACTAGTGTCCATCTACTTTCAGTCCCAGACATGAGTTGAGTAACTCAAGCAGAGCTGTTATTTTGATCTTCTCATTGCCTGCATTAAAATTTTAAACTAATTCTTCCAATCTTTCATGCACGTGACAAAATGATCAAAACCCATTTGCAGCTGGTTTTAAACATGTGCTAGACTTCTCTGAAGCCTGGTGTTTCTGCCCCATTTGCAGAGGACTTGGCAGGGAGGACAGGAGGAGGTCTTCATTTCCCTTCTCTCCATTCCCTTGTCTGCTAAAGCGAGACCTGAAATACTCCCCTCCATTTTGGATCAATGTCACATAACCTCATTTCCTCAGCTTAAGAAAAAGCCTTAGATTTTATATGTTGCACTAAAATATGTCAGCACCATTAGGTTAATAAACAGAGCTAAATCAAAACCAGGCCCCAGTTCGTAGATCATGTGAGCTATGTCAAACACAGGGAGTGATACCACAGAAGAGATGTAATGGACAGCCTCCTTAGCCTGGTTTTTATGGCTGTGAAAGAGAAAAACCTGGTGTTCAGTCACTTTTCATTCACCAGAGGCTGTCACACAATCTCTCACAGCTTTTTGGGTTATGTTTATTTTTCCTGAGCTTCCCAAGAGTCCTACCTTCTGATTCCCTTGCAGAACCTCCTATGTGACTACCTAAAGGACTAACCCCTGAGTTACAGCCAAAACTTAAAGCTTTTACTGCACATTAGACCAGCTCCTTGCCTGATAAATGAGAATATCCCCATCAATTTACACCCACAGAAGAAATAATTTTCACAATTCATAAGGACAAAGGTTGGATTTTCTTCTCCATGTTGACTTTTAGGATGTGGTGACTCTATTCAAGCCAAGAAACTTCATTCCCTCTCATTTGTTAGTAAGACATCCCAGAAGCTTTTAGGGCCATAATTCTGCATCTATGGCCACCCTGCCCTGGAAGCAGCCCTGTCTCATCCTCCCTGTCGCAACCAGGAGGCAACACTGTAATTTCTCTGGTGATTTCTGATGGTGAAATTAAAGGAAAGAATCCCGTTGAGAAATTGTCTCCTCAGAGACTGTTCTCATTAGCAATACCTCCTACCCAGCACCTCCAAATTTTAGGGAAACCAATCAGGAATGTATCTGGGAGGCTACCACAGGTTCTCCTTCATTCAGAACTCCTGTGCTTCTGATGACCAGCATGAGTGGACATACACTGAGAACTCCAAGCAGCCATTTATCGTCCCTCATACCTCAAACCAGACTGATTACTGTGTACCTTAAGAGAGGAATAGTGAAAACACTCCTCTCTCACTCACCACTGGAAAGAAAATGTTTTTGGAAGTCTGTTGGTGTCATTTGATAGTGTCCAGTTTTTCCACTGAGAAAAGCAAAACCTGAAATGCACAAGATGGTTCAGTTTTTCCCTTGGCAAAACCCACCAAAAGGCAGCTCAGCATATAAATATGTATATTTATATAGACACACACACCTCTTGCTGCTTCTGAAGTCTGTCATGCCTTAAGGCAGTAATGCCAGCAAGTAGCTACAGTAAGGCACAATCCAAGGCTACCTGAGTGTGGTTGACCATGGCAGAAATCTCAGAAAATTTTTTATCCAATTAGAATCACAGAATTGTAGAATGGTTTGGGTTGGAAGGGACCTTAAAGGTCATCTAGTTCCAACCTCCTGCCATGGGCAGGGACACCTCCCACT
>VZTY01023058.1:241886-279704 GCA_013400935.1 Turnix velox | reverse complement strand
CCTTATTTGTTTTTTTTCCATTTAACTGAACTATGGAGTTGAATGCTGTGTTTGGGATATAAGGCACATGGTCTTTCCTTCTGCTAACCAGAGGCTAGAACTCAGTATCTCTGTCCTGTCACTGGTGTTAAAAGCAAGATTAAAAAGTGGGCTTCAATGTATCATGAAATGGCCTGTTGAAAAGTCTCCTAATTTCCTTAGAATTAAAATGTCTGACATTAAGCTTCACTTAAGCCTGGATGCCTGAATGATGCGGCATTGACTAAATTCTGCTGCCCTCACTTGGGCTTCCCACCATCTAATCTGCTACTAGAAGGAAGTTACTCCCTTCTTAATGGAGTCAGTGAAGTGCAAGCGTGGCCAAAAGCAGCTGCCTGCTCCTGCACTACACAGACAGCTCTCTTGCCCTGCAGCTTGAGGCAGGATGGCTTTATTCCCTCACGCTGAGCTAGCAAGTGTCCCTGGGGTTTTTTTGCCTTCCTCTGTGTCATTGAGCCCAGCCTGCTTTGGCCTCTTTGGTCAGATTGCCCATGGCTCTCCTCTGCCTTTGCAAGGCTTCAGGTGTTGCTTTCCCATCTTAAGCCAGGACTGCCTCAGATTGCTCCTGCCTCCCCTCCTGCACATTGAATTCAAGGTTGTGTGTGCTTGAAAACAGATTTGAGAGAAAGACAGTAAAATTCTGTTCCTGCTTGCAAACTTTCTGTCTAACAGCACAGAAGTTTTCTCAATTTAGTTGGCTAACTGCAGTGAACAATCATCACTAGTTTCCTATAGCATGGGAAATTAAATAAACCTTAACAGTGACAATGACACGAAGAACCAATCAACAGCTGTTAGCAGCTTGACACCAGTAGGCCATAACTGCACAGGCCACTGAAACATTAATCCCAGGACAAAAAGAACAAGACACTTGATTGCATTTCAAAAAGAAATCATGTCACATCCAAAAGTGATATACTGAGCCATTCTTCTAAGAACTTGAGTTTGTGTAATAGTTCTTAAAATATCAGTCAAGTTATATCCATCCACCAAACAAAAAAGGGTAGAATCTTTGAGATGTTTCTGTAGAAAAGAGCCTAAATTGAGAGCAGCTTGCCATAGTAGCAGCATAACAGTAAAACATATTATGGTCATTGCTGCCCATACAGCAAAAATAACTGATGCTTGTAAGACTCACATTTCAAGTTCTCTTCAACAGTTTCATGAATATGAATTACTTTGTACCTTGAAAACATTTTAAATCATTATTGGGACTTTTTTGTTTTTTACAATAGAGAATCAATTCTCAGTAAGGCCTAGAAATCCTGACAAATGTTCCTGAGAATAAAACCAAAGAAAACATTTCAAGCTTTAAAACTTCACTGCAATTTGGCTCAAGGAAGAGAAAAAGAAACCTTTACTTCTCTCATTTGTTCAGATCTATTTAAGAGCTTTGCCCAGTACTCTGACATCAGAAAACTGTATATGCTTTCTTTTGGCTGTAGTACAGAAGAATCCTTGCAGTAATTTTTAAGTTAGGTAAGACATGCTAACTTCTGAATTCGGTACAAAAATAATGATCTCTACTATGATTAAAAATGTAAAGAAAGCAACCAAAACCAAACTGACAGTAGCACCATGCTATAATCAAGTATAATTTTCCTTCTGCCAGTTTTGTTTAACAGTGTAGATATCCTGCTGTTGAGACTGTACCTGTCATAGTGTCTGAGCTGCCACAAACACTCCAGTCAGTATCAGTAATGCCACCATGAAAACTTTATTCCACATCCTTAATGATGCACTACTTAGTTGCTTGCATTCAAATATGCACATAAACACCCAAAAGAGTTTTTATTAAAAAAACCTAATGTACATGTTTTTTTTCCCCAGTACGGTTAGATTTTTCTTAAAAAGCACTGTATGTATCAAACATTTAAAGTTTCTCTCATCACTGTCAATTGTCTTTGAAGAGCTGTAAAAGACCTCCAACTTCAACGAACTTTAGGAGGGCCTCAAGAAAAAGCTTTTACCTTTCTAGATGCATGAGAAGAGGCTCAGTATTTTGTGGCATTAAGGTAATATGCCATTAACAATAACCCTTGTATTTACAGCATTCTTTCAGGAATGATATACACTCCAAATACCAAGAGATAATTCATACCCTGCAAAAACATAACACAAGATTCACTGAAGTTATTGGGGTGAATAAAAAGCATTCAGAGAGGCCTGTCAACATTCATATTCAACAGCTCTTTAAAGAGGTAATGATGCAGATTAAGTACAAGCTTCTTGACTCAGTATAATACACATTTGAAATAAAAACATGGAAGACTTATCTTTACATTTTATTCTTCAGAAAAAGAAGAATTTTAAAGAAAGCATTTAGTAGTCCACTTGTGCTTAAAATATTCAATGTATGAGGAAAGCCAAAAGAAAAAAAATACACATTTTTGTACATGATGATCAAAAAGAGAACATTGTAAGTTTTCAGAAATTGCACTGTATTTAAAACACTCTCTAGAATCCACTCCACTTCTAAGTATGGCTACTGAGGCTGCCCAACACAGTTCCTTTCTCACTTCAATTGCCAACCTGTGGAGGTCCTTCAGGGATGAGTGATGTGAAGAACGTCGTGATAAAGGACCAAGCGGATGCCATGAATCCAGGCTGTTGCTCTATATTGGTATCTTCACCTGCATCTTCACCACTGTCTTCATCAATCCCATCATCCATAAGTCGTTCCTTTAAAAACAGAAATTGAAGCAATTCAGCTGCTTGTTTTCAGAGCTCTGACATAAGGTAACCAGCAGTATTTCCCTACATTAAATTACTTTTCCAAAACAAACTTCAGAAAACTCTGTGACTGAAGTAGAGACAACCACTAATTAATTATCAGACTGTAAGAGTACGGACCTGTAGGAGACACGAGACAAAGGCCAATGCCAAAAGCTTTCTGGTTAAACTAACTGTATTTCAACAAAGTTGACTTTCTGTCCAGACATTTCAGCATACTGGATAGAAGACAAGGCTCAGGGGGAAACTAATATTGGCTTATCAATACCTGAAGGGGGCCTACAGAAAGGCAGGGATAGGACTTTTTAATAGGATATGTGATGGAAGGACTAGGAATAACATGTAAATTGGAAGAGGGGAGATTCAAGCTAGATATAAGAAAAATTCTTTATGGTAAGGGTGGTGAGTCACTGGAACAGGTTGCCCAGAGAGGTTGTGGATGCCCCCTCTCTGGAGGTGTTCAAGGCCAGTCGGGATGAGGCATTAAGCAACCTGATCCACTGGGACCTGTCCCTGCCTGTGGCAGGGGGGTTGGACAAACTAGATGATCTTTCAAGGTCCCTTCCAACCCAAACCATTCTATAATTCTATAATATAATCCATTGGAGTCTCAGAAGACAAGTCTTCCTACTCACCATCTCTTCCAGATCAGGATTATTTGCATGTTGCCCATCACGGTTAACTTCCACATTATTGGCTGCCTGTTGTTGGGCTCCCTCTTGCCTAAAGGGGAACCATCCTGCTTGGTGTCTACATAAGACAGAATAGTTGAAAAGCTCTCTTTAGACACAAATGAAAAGCTTTTCCTGATACAGCTAACCACTGCAGTAAATTCTTCAAGTACTTTCAAGTGATTTAAGTTTCATCTATTCTTCTGCAAGGTTAAGAAGAGCCTTCCTAAGAGCTGTTCTTAACATTTCAGACTTGTTGATCACTGTCCTGCCTTCCAACCCAAGAGTGATTTACCATGATTAGGCAATTAAACATATAGAATAATTTCTTGGCTCTTTTATTTTTAAATTTTCAAAAGCTTTAATTTTCAGAGTTGAAAGTTGATTTTTGTGTGAAAAAAAAAAACCCAAACCCAAAACTTTAGCTAAGGCTTGAATCATAATGCCATTGTAAATGCAGTCGCCTACATTTTCAACTGCCTGTAATCCCTTTTCAACTATCATATCTGCACAAGAAACAAAACAGGGGACAGATGATGCTGTTAGAAAACTCAATTAATTACATTAGTCCAAAACATCAAGCATTACTGGAGTTTTCCATTTCTATTGACATCACTGAGATATTTTCATATACAAAGGCAAAAGGCAACAACAGTACTGATGTACTGGTATTTCTTCATAAAACAGAGAGAGCACTTAGATTTTTAGGATGCATTGGAAAAAATTTTTCAGTTCCTGCAATTCTACTGGGTCTAGTACTCACTGTTACAATTCCCACTACCTTAGCTCTGCTAGTTTACTGTACAAATCCTGTGTGTCATTTTAAAATATACAAATCAGCATAGCTCTGCAATTTCATTTTCATGTCCAAGTAGTAGTAAAAGTTTTAAGTTTAGGCAAGCATAGCATGAACTTCTTTCCCTTCACTCCTTCTTTCCAAATTGCCATCCCAAAATTCCACATTTTTACACTACTCATTCATTAACTTACTGTAAATGCTTGGAGAATATTTTTTTTTATTCTTATCAGCTTATTTGAAATTCAATTGATTTTTCAAACAAAAGCAAACCAACAACAATAAGCTACACTCCATTGCAAAGGAGCAGCACCTAAACTTTTGCTAGGTGATTTTTCACAGTTCAAATGGATTATACATACACTAAAAGCAAACTCCATGTATCAGCTCTGCAGCTGTGCTCAACTTCTGTACTCACAAATAAACCAGCAGCATGGCTCCCATTACCATGACAAATCGACTGAAGGAAGAATAGAAGTATACAATGCTCAGAAGAATTGCTGCTCTAGAGAATGTGTACATCCAGTCCAGCCAGTCCCGGTTGAAGTCTTCTTCATTCACTACTGGGCCACCCTGTGCATTCATCTGAACGTTAGGGTTTACAGGCCTGTTCTCCTGGACATTTGGTGCTGCTGCGGGCTCATTTGCAGGAGCACGCTCTGAATTTACAGCCTGGGCAACTGTAGATCTCACTGGCTCAGTGCTGGAAGTCACTTGGGCTGAAACAGCAGCTTGGCTGAAAATTCAAACATAAAACCAGTTTAAGAAACATGCATCAAAATTATTAAGTCTTTAATACACTAATAAATGTTTAATAGGCAATCCTCATAAAAACAAACTGTGTTTTCCTCTTCAACTTTTACATATAAATACATCTAATTTAATTCCAATCTAAAATTGAATTTTATTATTTGTTGCACAAAATTTACTGTTAACAACACTGCTAGACACAAAATATTTCAGTTTTTAATACTCAGTACTGCTTAAGATCATGCAGACTTACTATTGCATGTAGTACTGACGTGCATACATTTGCTGCCACCAGATCATCTGTAAGGGGCTGAATGCAGGATACATGGAAAATCCAGCAGGAACACCTTGGCCTGGAAACTGGTTGTCTATATTGCTAAAGAAAGGATTTAAAGGCAAATACTCAGTTCTAAATGCTCACATTTATAAAATTCACCAATATTAATAACAATTATAGTAGCATTCTTCCTCTTATTTGTCCCTCTACAATAACACAATGAATAGGAGCTCAACAACATACAGTAAGATCATCCCACCCGTTCCAAAAAAGCACTATGTTTTTATACAAGAAATTAATAAGCAAAGTTATTTCTACAGAAAGAGGACTTGTGGTTTTGTACTTAGATGTCTGTCACTAGCTGCATTCTCTGGAACAAAATCTTACTTTTCAAAATTGTGCATGGAACCTGCAGAAATCCTTTCATACAATTTCTTTTATAGCTCCTGCAGTGCTTTAAAGGGTAACCTTTGAGCTTAAAACTTACTGCCTTTTGTAACTTTCTTTTAGAAGCAGCACCTGAAATTCTACCATGGTAAAATAGGTGAAGAAATTAATATGAGAAAAGACAATAAGCTGATTTTGCAGATATGATTTCTGAAGAATGCAATTAAGACTACAGTAAATTATTTTCCTTCCCTCCTCCTCAATACTTTGAGCGTAAGTGATTCACATCACTATGGGATTTTTAACTGCAGGTCACATGCAAGAGGTATTAAGGTCCATAAATAAATTTTAGGTTTGGTTTTGTCTGCTTTAAAACTTCTTAGCCTCTCTTACCTCCTAGAGCATATAGCATGTTTTGGCAAGATTTCCAACTCTTTCCCCAAAGACTCTGATGTAGTGAACTGTAGTAAATCAGGACATCTTTCAGGACAGCATGAGAGTATAAAGCATGAAGAAAAGTTTATTCAGACTGCAGGCAGCAAAAGCTGAGACTGTTATTGTACTGCAGACTACACCTGTCCCCTAAGTAAGGCACTCCCTGCAAAGATATCACCAAGAGATTTCATTAGTCTACCAGGCATTCAGGTATACAAGACATGCCCAGAATGAAAGATGGGAGGAAGACATTAAAAAAACTCTTTTCCATCTTACACATGAGTAAGTATTTCACTGCAGGTCTGAAGAAGAGCCTGCCATGCAACAACATGACCTCTCCTAAAACTGTCTGTTATGTAGGCATTTAGTCATAGCCTGTTTTGATGATAGTTTGGGGAGAAAAAAAAGAAAAAATGGTATCACATACAAACTGAGATTAAAACAGGCAATATTCTAGGTTACTTTCAAAAATTCCATGGGTGAACTAGCAGTCCTGCTTATGCTACTTATTTATGAATAAATAAAAATGCTAGAGTTACAAAGCTATCAAGCTGGTACTGAAAAACATTGACCACGCTTTTACATTTGTGGCTCTAAGCTTCAAGAATGTGTTTTTCTATCCCCTGAACTGGCAAAGTCTTGGAGAGATACAACTTTAGCACAATTCATAAACCACTGTGCTTCATAAAAATTTGAACTTCAAAATGTAAAGATGACTCAGATTCTAGGTGGATGGTACTAAGTACTACAATGTGACAAATCACTGAGCAACGTCTCAACTTCAAGCAGGCAGAATATCACATAGGGATGTAAACAGGCAGGACCACTCAGTGTTAACCACATCTAATTTTCCAGCTCAGTCACCAATAAATAGTGCTACCCAAACTGACTGATTTCTGCAGGAATTCACCAATTCTTTTTCTCATCAGATACGGATTTTTATGGTTGTCCTTTAAAACCGCCAAGCTGAGCTAAACCAAAGTTAAGGTTAATTAAAAGCTTTCCCTCACAGATCCATCTTTTAGAATCAATGCAAGATCTAAGTATCTGCTTACTATCAAACTCTACCACAAGTTGCTTTCTTGATGTCTTAACAGATTAAGAAATAAGAAACCAGTCAATCAGAACAAAACAACGAAGATTTCAGTTAGGCCATAGAATCATAGAATAGTTTGGGTTGGAGGGAACCTAAAAGATCATCCAGTCCCACCCCCCCTGCCGTAGGCAGGGACACCTCCCACTAGATCAGGCTGCCCAGTGCCTTGTCCAGCCTGGTCTTGAACACCTCCAGAGAGGGGGCATCCACAACCTCTCTGGGCAACCTGTTCCAGTGTTTCACCACCCTCACTGTAAAGAATTTCTTTCTTATGTCAAGTCTAAATCTACCCCCTTCCAATTTACATCCGTTGTTTCTGGTCCTCCCATCAGATAGCTTATTAAAAAGTCCTTCCCCTGCCTTTCTGTAGGACCCCCTCAGGTACTGATAAGTTACTATAAGATCTCCCCTGAGCCTTCTCTTCTCCAGGCTAACAACCCCAACTCCTTCAGCCTGTCTTCATAAGGCAGTTGCTCCAGCCCTTTGACCATCTTTGTGGCCCTCCTCTGGACCCACTCCAACAGCTCAATGTCCTAAATGTCCATTGTAAATGATAGACTTAATCAGTGTCCTTCAAGTTGGTTTCCCCTGCATGGAATCAAAAGGCAGGAGTTGACCTGCTCCCATTACCCTTGGCATGGCTTCTCTAGGCAGTCCTGCCATTGTTTTGCACCCATTTTCAAGGAGAAGGGCTTGTTTAAGGAATATGGTATAAAATGGTGATGCAGCAGTCTGCTTACTGGGATTCTGAGATGAGGTGGGTACCATGCTCCTGATTTGGAGTGAGATTTTGCAGAATGTGTCCAAAACAGGGCCTGGGTGGCAGCATTACAGACGCTTTGCCAGAGGCCATGTTCTTTCCTTTCCCATTCCATGCAAGTATTTCAGTGTGCTTTGTTTGGGGTATTTTTGTTTTGCTTGTTTTTTGTGGTTTTGTTTGTTCCTTTTTCCCCGGTGGCTTTTCTAGGAGATGGGAACTTTCTGATAAGCAAGACTTAAATTTTCAAGTTTGAATTCCAATAACTAGAAAAAGTAGATGTTATTCAAGAACTGGCTTCTGTCTTAGAATGCCAGCAAGCTCAGTAGAACTTTTTTTTCTCATAAGAAATCAGAATGAGACAGATGTTGTCAATTATACAGCTATTATTGCTACCAGGGTATGAAGTTAGCTTTTGGAATTCAGAAGCAAATCTAAATACATTGTAAGGTATTTCAATGAGAAGAACTTCTCCAAAGGAAGAGGCTCTTCTTGGCAAAGCAAGCCAGCTGCTATTTAAAAAGGAAAGCAGCAGGTGCTTCCTCTTGATATTTTTCTGGAAGGAGGAAAGAGAGAGGCAGGAACTATTTCAAAAGGACTGCAGCAACAGCACTAGAGCAGAGAAGCAAATTGGATAGGCACAAGCAATCCAAGATTGGAGAACAAAGCAAAGTAGACAGTAGAACACTTGGATAAGGAAACAAGTTTTACGATTCAAATGGCAGAGGCAGATTCAATATACTTCTGAAAAGAATGAGGCATAGTACTCCTTTAATGGTTAGAAAGCTCAGAATATGTAATTACCCTGAAATTGAATCCTGGTTTAAGTCAGATTAGTTAACTAGTGTCATCGTGAAGAAACTGTTCACTGCTAACATTAAAATAACACTTTTTATTCAGACTTGGAGCTCAGTCTGTCATGACTGACAATAACTGCATTTGTTTAATGACCTTCACTCACAAAGGAATCTCATCTTTAGTATTAACTCTCACGTGAGCCTGGGGTATCAATCTGAAGTATTATTTCAATATCCCCTGATGCCTTATTTGCTACTTTATTTTTTATAAAGTAAGGCAAGCAAAGGCTACAAATTAAGCAAATTATTTATGTGCTAGAATATACTGTATGCTGTTAGTATGTCAATTTGTTGTTCACTTTCAAACATCACTATGTACACAATGCAGACACATTTAAGATTAACTGGCCACACATAACAAATAATCACTCTGTCCTGTTTCTTACTGCTTCTAAGTACTCTTCAATCTGAAACACAAGCCATTTCAGGATGGAAGCCCATTATGTTCTGTTCATATCTGCGTATCACAATAGGACCCTGATCCCAGACTAAGACTACAGTAACAGGCAATGCTGGGCTTACTCTACACAGCAAAAGACTGACTTGCTAGATACATAAACTACTTCCCCAGCCCCACCTTACATTCACATTTTTACCAAACAGCATTTACAAAAGTAAACAGAACAGAAAGTTTTAAATAGCTTTCTCCATAACAATCTCAGTTCACTGTGATCCCAAAGGGTATTCCTGTGCTAGGAACTGAAATTCCATCAAATCCTGTCCTTACCAACTAACATTTGTTACTTATTTGTATATATTACAAATTATAGTGTTGCAACATGTTCAAGATAACTGTCCCTAGCATCTTGAGATCTCTCTACACTATTGTTCATTGTGCGGCTAGAATAAAATTCTTGGTGATGAAACAGTAAAGAAAACCTCACAGCTACAGATCTTCATTGTTCCTAATTGTCTCTGACTGTTTATAAAAATACACTAACACTGTATTTCATTGCCTCCAATATGTTTTAGAGCAGCTAAAAAACTGAAAGCATGGACCCTGAAGCAAAAGCAGATGCATCCCAGAAGGTTACTGGAGGCATTAAAAAGTGGGTTTTAAGACAACAGCAAACTACAACTGACATGGGCACAGACTGTTTGGAGTTGAGCAAAGCCAGTGCCCAGCAGTCTGCAAAGATCTACTTAAGTTCCAATAGTGTTCCATTAAATTACTTGCACAAAAAAAGACCAAGATTATTTAGAGTTCCTTTATTTTACAACTCTTTTCCTCAGGACTGCACTTTGAAGCAAACCTCCAGTCATTTCCTCTTACTGCAGTTCAGACAGCACCACAGAATGTCCATGAATTACCACCTGGATTCTTTTTGGATTACCTTCAATTTAAGATATGGCTCAGGTGCACTGACAAAGCTCTTTAGCCACAAAATGGCACCTATTTCCCATGAGTAGATTAACAATAGTCCAAATAAGACAGAAACACCTGAAAATATGTGCAAAGTTGATACCAGGGTCTCAGCACCTCTTTCAGACTACAGGTCCACTCCTCTCAACCCACATTATCTGCCAATACAGACAGGCTTACTATTTTTAAGTTATTCTTTTCTCCAAGGTAATGTCTTCCAAACTGATGCTTCCTTCTGTATTTTAATTATTTCAGATAAAAAACTGAAAAATGGTTCTGTTGCCTTTAAGTTTATAGGCTGTTCTGTTCACCATGTATACTGATGAATAACTCCCTCTGAGGGTGTGCTTAAAATATTTTTAAAATAATCTTACAGATTAGTAATTTACACAATATTCAACAAACTGCTTCAGGAATGAGGGTGGTGAGACACTGGAACAAGTTGCCCAGAGAAGTGATAGAGGTCCCACCCCTGGTGACATTCAAGGTCAGGTATGCTGAGGCTCCGAGCAACCTCATCTAATACAGGAAGTCCCTGGTCACTGCAGGGTGTTGGGAGTAGATGACCTTTGAAGTTCCCTTCCAATGCATTCACTGTTTCTAAGAAATAATAACAAGAAAGGCTTGAAGGAATTCAGGATGAAAACTAGTATGACGAGCAAAGTCTAAGCTAACTCTAACAAGAAAAGAAGTTAACTGAACTGAAACAAAATAAGTTTCCAACAGTTCTTGACATCAGTTTTCTTTGCATTGACAGAAATAATTGTTACTGTTAACAAGTTTGTAGGTTTTTCTTTTTACCATTCTCCAAAGAAAGTCTCTAGAATCTATCCTTGTGAGAAAGAAACCTTTACAATTCCCTGAGGAAATGACAGCTATCATCTCAGAATGCACTATTATCCCATCTTCTTCTTGGAAGAATATAAAGTAAGAAATATTAAGAAGCTGCAAAGGGGTAAAAAATTACAGAATCTTCAAAGTTGTATACTAACAGATCTGATTTAGAAGTGTACACTTGCTATAGCTCATTGGTATGAAAAATAAAAATCCTGTTGCAGGTAGTCAAGTACTTACATGTACTGAAAACACCTGCATATCATTTATACAGCTGAATGTGTAGGAGAGCTACATCTCTCATGCATCAAAAACTAACCATTGTACCCCAGTAACAATTTAGTGTTGATGACTACAATGAAGGAATAGAAATAGCAACAAGACACAGTAATTTCATCTGTAAGATGGCTAACTTCATCCACTAGACAAACATTATGGTCACACTTATCAACAGAAAAGCGAGGGCAGAAAGCATGAAAGAAAAAAAACCCCAACAGCCTGAAGCGGGGCACCAAGAACATTACTCTTACAGTTGACTCCTGTTTCTAAATGTGACTTATGCTTCAAGATGGTAATTATGGAGACTTTCAGAGAAACATAATTGCAACTGAACATTTAAAGTATTTTCAAGCATATCAGAGAGCTGAGGACTTCTTCAATCTCACTTACCCTTGCATTAAATAAGGGAACTGGTGACTTGGTATGGGATTGCTTTGTGCTTGTGGAAGATTACGATGCCTCACTTCATCCGCATTAGTGTTCAACATTGTAGATAAAGTTTCTTGGTTCGTGGGTGAGGCAGCAGTTGATCCAGAATGGCCCAAATTCTTAAAAAACAAATAAAATTGAAGTTGAGGATCATTTTGCCAGTTACAAGATTTATTACTTTGTCATTAACTATTCCTGTTACTGTTTTGTGACAAGTTTTGTTGAGAATATAAGTACCAAGCAAGTGTTCTGGGGTTTTAGTGGTTTTTGCAAGCCTTTATTAAAATCAGAAATTCAAAATTGCACTTAGGAACACATACAAAAAAAAAAACGATACTAAGTTTTCAGAAAGGCTCAAAGCTTGATAGGTCTCAGAGAAATCACAAGTCACAGGGAATCAAAGGCTCAAAAAAATTAACCAAACGAAAGTGTAAAATTTAAAAAATAATTAGCAGAATTAAAAATTATAGTGGCTTCTATTTACAAAAGTAACTACAACCTCAGGATACAACTTCATATGCAGAGAAAACAGCGCCTGCAGTGACTAAAAATACCATTCTTCTATGCTTATCTTCAGTTTCTCCTTCTAGTCTTCTATTTATTACGCTCTTCACTGCCCAATCCAAACTGCTGTGCTCACTGCTGAGAGGGGACAGGTGGAGAGAATAGGGAAATAACCAGGAACTACTCTGCCTCAGAGAAGAACACCTAAACCCAGCATCAGGCCTGCAGTGCTTTCTGAGATTAACACTTAACCCTGGACAGAGGACAACAGCTGGCTCTGTCACCATAACAAGACTGAAATTTGTCCACTGAGATGCATAAGTTTAAGAAAACCCCAAATTGTTGCTAAGCATTATTGAAATGTTTGCTCAGTAGAGAACCCTCTTCAACTTTGAAAACTCAGGAAGTGAGAAGCTGGAATTACTCAAGACATCCATATATCTTAAAAAGGAAAACAAGAGAAAATTTTCCCTCGACAGTGTGGGGGATTAAAAATAAATGGAACTAAGGCCATTCAAGCTTTGGATTTAGGTTGTTTCCTTCAGAGTATTATGAAGTTAACATTGCACATAATGTATTAATCACTGCTTAGAGCAGTCAATTGTTTAAATACATTTATAAATTCTCTATAAAGCAATAAAACAACCACAAAGGAGGCCTTGTGTCCTCTCTGCAAACAGAAACACAGCCTTTGAGCAGACAACATAATCATAGTCCTCTCTCTACTATTGCTTAAATTGCTCGCCTTTCTGACTGCCATAAAGCAGTCAGGAAGAATACCCTATCAACAATGAAGACAGCTTATTATTGGAAGGGTATTCCCTTTATACTGACACATGAAGATGAGAAATTGCAACAGGATTGTAAACATTCCCTTCTGACTAACCTTCCATGGTCACTTAGCAATACTACCAGCTCTGGAAAAAGCTGAGAGAATTACAGTGCCAACAATCAAATCAGCAAGAGAATTAACTGCCCTTCTGTTAAAATACAGCACAACCAAGGAACATCATAATTTCTGGAGTGCATGAAGAGAAGACTACAAACACCCTAAAAGTGTTCTGTGAACAACTTGAGTAATAAAACATTAAAAAGACTGTCTACTTCTCACTGCCTTACAGACACTTTGACACCTTTAAGCTACTACATAAGGAGTGGCCAATTCCTGTCAAGCAGCATGAACATCATCACAACTCCACTTGTCTGTCTCACCACACGGGCACTATTTTGAATGGTGTCTTTTCAGCCACATGAATTTTCACAAAACAAATTTTTTTTTATTCTTTAAATACCTAATCTGCTAAAGATAGGAGACATGAAAAGAAAAATGCACTTTCTGGTAAAGAGGGGTTAAAGAAAAGTTTCAAAAATAATAGTGCTTCATCATAAAAAAAAACATAACTGTGTTACAATTTGAATAAAAGTCATCTTTAAAGTAAAGCCACATCCTTAAATAATCCAGGCTAACTGCACAAATCCATATGGTATGCTGGACTTTCAACATGCTATTTTAGACTCAAATTTTAAACATAAAAAGAGTAATTCCTGGAAAGTTTTCTCAGAATAGATAAATTCATGTTTTGTGTATGAATAAAAACTCACTGTGCTACTGCTGGAGGCTGAAGCTCTGTGGCCTTCTCTACTGGTGCTGGGTTTTGGAGAACTTGGGGGTGTCCGAGAAGTGCATACCAGATGAACCATATGATATTCATCTTGCTGAAAATAAAAGAAATTGAAGTGCTAAAGCAACAGTATTTGAGAAATTCACAAGCAAATAAAAATTAATTTTCAAAGTTGCATTACAAGTCAGTAAAGAAACTGTGAAATGGAGAGATAATAAAACAAAACTTGAGCCAAGTCTACTGTTTCACAACTAATGCTTTCTAAGTAGCTGTGCAGAACAATATACTGAACATACATCTACTTTCAGTTTTCCCTAAAATTGCAGTATACCAGAACCAATGGAAGACCACACAGAGAAATATGAGGAAGCGTATCATAAGCTTTAACTTTTATTTTGGAAAAAAAAATCTCAAACACTTATAGAGATTGGCTTCCCCAAGTCAAGAATACTTACCTTTGCATTGAGATCTGATAGTGTTAATCAATAGATATCAAGATTAAAGAAAAATGTATGCACTGAAATTCCACAAGCAGACCAAGTTAAGAAAGATGCACCAGCCATTGTCTGCACTCTCCACCTCACTTTAGTCTAAGTTTGGCTCAAATCTAACCTGCAAATATCCACCTGAAGAGCCCCTGCAGATATTCCGCACTCGGGAAATGCTATTAGAAGTCATAGATGGGACTTGAGTATTCCTAAGTATTCAGAAGTGAGGAAGCAAATCACTGCTTGGACCCATGTCAGCATCAGCCCATGCCAATTCTTCATGAATAATCTCACCCCCAAACACGGATGCTGCCGCAACTTCAATCTGAAGCCATTTCACTGCACCAAATGAAACCATCTCATTATATCAGCATGCATAAAGTCTATATGACCATAGGAAAAGGAATGGCTATGACTGTATTTAAATTTCACAATACAACTTCCGCGATAACCAACATTTAAACAGTGACTGCAATTAAAAAAACCTGTCCTCTTCTGAAAACAGTGTGGTGCAGTCAAGTGAAGTTTATAATGAGAAGACATTTAGAAATACCATGCTCGAAGGGTTTTTTAAACTATTTTTTAAAAAACCCACATTAA
Organism: Turnix velox; assembly: GCA_013400935.1. Classification (NCBI taxonomy): domain Eukaryota; kingdom Metazoa; phylum Chordata; class Aves; order Charadriiformes; family Turnicidae; genus Turnix; species Turnix velox. Next base: position 264,787 of record VZTY01023058.1, on the reverse strand, counting down.
AACACATGTTTAGTAGTTTCTAAGTTTGAATCGTTAGAAATAAAGAAAACTGGATAACCACTTTTACATTCTGTAATGCATTATTGCTAGCAAAGCCTATCTGTATCCTTTCATTTAAGGTCCTCTGCATGTGTCAGTTTCTAGCCCCAGGCACAGACTCATTAATACATGAAGTGTAGTTTCTTACTGGTTGGTGACGGTAAACAAATGATTGGAGAGCACTGAACACAGGTGATCAACACTGACCACACCAAAAGTTTTTAACCTAACTACTACAAAAGAATTTACATGCCTCAGAGAGGCACTGAAGCCAGATATATTACTTGTAACCTTAGAGTATAAAGCTTTATTTACCGTAACTGTTTATTGTGACTTATTTTTGTTTATACCCAATTGCTACACTTCAAGAGTTCTATAACTTGCAGCCACAAGATTTTTTTTACCAGCAAAGTGACACTGCTCAGCATCAAAAAGCAAGTATTGCATAGCTAATTTGATATTCAGTAAATTCTCAGATAACATCAGGAATTTATAGCTATTCAAGTAGAAAAAATATGGCAGAGAATGAAATTGAATTAAAGAGTAATCACACTTTTTTCCCTAGAAGTTCTTACAATCTTGAGCATGAAACACTCCTTCAAACACAAGTTTGTAACTCAGTACTGTTTTTATTAGTTCAATGCATGTCTTCACCTGAATCTCCAAGGCCTTTAGCTACTGTCTTTAATAGCCCCTGCATAGTGAAGAAAGATGAAGTTTTTCCTCTAGTATATGAGAAAGGTTTTGACAGTGTTTCCTAAAACTAGCCTGCTGTAAAAAGGCCAAATAAATTTAAAGGGACACAGACTTTAAGCCCATTTTGTCCCTAACAAGCAAAACTAAGCTTTGAAGCAAGGAACACAAGCATTTTTGTGAATATTTGAGTGGTACAAGGTATGTAACAGCTGGCAATAGTTCAGCTCCACTTAGTACACAGTAAATTTCAGTAATTTTTCATAAACAGTTAAATCCATTTTAAAACAATGTATTTCAGAATGAAGACTACAAAGTAACACATTCCTCCAATCAGTTTCTCCACATGCAATAAGAAAGGAATTTCAGCTGTCTTGCTTTCCTTTAGAGACTTGCCTCCATACTAAATACTGAAGTGTCATCCACTTCTGTGGTCTCTACATTGATTATTACAATAAGACTATTAAAAAAAAAATAATCAAGGGTATCCGTCTGTTTGCAATTAATTACAAATCTTATCTATTTCAAAGGATTAAAAACTTGTGTTACTGTTTAATAACCTATTTTCCAGATAGAGCTCTTCATGCATCCAAATTTGTCTAGAAGATTTTTTAGACTGTTTGACATAATGAATAATGTTCTCTGCTACCATCAAAAATGAAACAAAATTCTCAATTGTCTACCCTAAATATCCTCTTATGATAGTAAAGTCTCTAACAATTTACAGAAATCCCTATTACTTGGTAGGACCATCCAAACTATTTGAATCAAACAGGGAACTAAGTGCATATATTGCAAGACCTTCTACATCATGTGAGATGTATTAAGAATTTTACTTTCATTTAAATGTTGACTGGAGAATCCAAAGTTAATTTTTTTCCCATGTTGAACCAGCAGAATAAGTAAAATTTAAAAATTTGGGCCTTTCAAAAACCATCAGGAATGATTAATAGTTGAGACATAGTTGACAACAAGTAACTTTCCCTGCAAATCATTCAGGAATTCACAACTCTGGTTTTAAGTCTAGATCCCCTATTTGCTAACAGAAGTGCAATTTTTAATGGAAGTTTAAGTGCATACAAGAAATTAAACAATGTGCCAATCCAATTTAAATCTGTTAAATCATTCTTCTTATGTCACAGTGGGAACTGTCCAAATTCACCAGTCTACATTACATATCAGTTGATTGGAACTTATAAAGCTTACTTGTTTCCCCACCAGTGAGAAACATGGCTCAATCCACAGGTATCACAATTCTACATTAGAAGGAATACTTGAAAAATATTTTTTCCTGAACATAATATTACACAGTTACATCTCTCAATACAACAATGAAAATTTGAAGCTTAACAAGTCTAAATTCTTATTTCTCAAAGAAGGGGTTTTGATGAAGTATCAAATGGGTGTTTATATAAAGCTTACTTTTCTGAGAACATCTTTCAGCTGCAGATGATCAGGAAGCAGTCTGCCAGAATACACCAGTCTCTGATCCTTTGCAGACTAGGAAATGGGACAAAGAAAGGAATTCAGCTTTTTCCTGCTGTACAGATATACAGCTGGAGATAACAACTGCAAATGAGAAAACCCCCTCATAATGCCAACCACCAACAGACAGCCTTAAAAACATTCAGAGACATTATAAGTCCAACTCACAAATTTATTTCAGAAAAGAATTCTGCTATTACCTATGCAGCAAGAGTGCCAGAAAAATCAGTAACACTTAATTGGCAAACAATGCTCAAGAAAACTATACTCAAAATTGTTTTCTCTTAAAGATTTGCTCTCTACCCTTGATCACATTCCCAGGCACTTCCCAAAAGATGAGATAGCATGGGCAAAGAAACAAAACCAAAACCAGTAGAATTATGGAACAGTAAATAATGAGAAGAAAAGGCATAAATTCCAATCTTTTTCAACATGGAATTTATTTCATTTGTCCCTGGTCCCATCCCCACACACCAAAAAAAACCCAAACAAACCAATGAGTAAGCATTAAAAAACACAAAGTGGCAAAATAAACTTTTTTTTTAAGGTAGTGTTGAACTATGGAGAGGTTTTTCTGGCTGGTTTAACAGTTTCACAGTTTATAACACCTTAGTAACACAATCAACTTTTTTTTTTTTTTAAACAAAAGCTACCAAATACTCATGCTGAAAGAATTTTAAGAGAATCTAATTCTCACAATAGTTCAGTTTAACTACTGCTAGCATTCAGTGTTTATCGCTTGAAAGAGAGAAGTGCCAAGTTAAGAAATCCAGCCTAACATCAGTTAAACTGATGTCTATTCATAGAATGGTTTGGGTTGGACAGGACATCTAGTTCACAGAATCACAGAATGACCCGGGTTGGAAGGGACCGCAAGGATTTAAAAAACGCATTTAAAAAAAACAGATCGTGTACCACATATTGTACAGAAGTACGTATCATCTCCTTGGAAGAATAATTTTGCATTATCTACACTTCACTGTATTTTTAATTAGTGGCATTTTTTAAAGTCTATTAATGCAGGAAACTAGTTATTTGCAGTTCCAAAGGATGAAATACTGCAATGATTTGAACAACCATGCTGAACTACTATTTAAAATAAAAAAAATCCTCTCTGTCTCATGTAAGACTAAATTAGTTGTAAATTAATATTTATCGTTCTAAATGATGCAAGAATTAATGCACCAAACAAGATCTGTCAAATTAAGACGTATAGGTTGATTTTCCAAGTTCTCCTGTCTTAAATAAACATTTCATCCAGGGACAGTGTAACTGCAGTACTCTAACTACAAAAAATTGGTCAAGTCAAAACCTGATGAATATGTACTTTAGTATAGATCCACCAACTAATTTAATACCACTTTAAATCCATTTAGCTTATTCAGTGACTTAACTTATTAAGTATATCAGCTTCAATAGCAAGTAAAACAATTTAAACTTGCCCATAATTAGAATATGGTAATATTTAATGAAGTAATTCCCAAATTAAACTTGGAAAAAAAAAATTCACAAACAACACTGACTCAACGCCCAACTTCTCATTTGTCTGATTTTACCATCACATTTTCTGAAGACAGACGTATAATAAAATGTAAATTTAAAGACAGCGTTTACAGTTACCATCAGTCTAAACTAATTAATAGATGTGTACAAAAGGAGGTGCAAGTCACACCTAAAAACTTGAAAGACTATGCATAGCAATGATAGCAACTAGTTTCTGTTTTACCTCTCACTCCAAGAACACTGCAATACCTATATAGAGCCTGCTGTGTGTACTTTTGCACTCTTAAAATAGTATTGTAATAGATTTCCTGGACCTATCACATTCGGGGAACGCAGAGGTTTGATCTAACTTTTGCCATTGACCTAGTTTAAAAAACCCAAAAATATAAAAGACAGCATAAAGATTAAAACAAATTTGAATAAAAAAAAAACACCAGTAACACTCAACTTCAAAGACATTTCAGGACAAAAATACAGTGCTCAATTCTACTATACAAAGAAGACATTCTGTTGAAGACCTTTCTCCTCTCCTGCATTACCACTTCAATTTGAAAGGCTCTAGGAAATAAAAATATGGTGATAAATTATTATTATTGTGACTGTAAATACAGTAAATTCAAATTGAATTGGAATTACTGAGGTAATTTTCACTAAAGAGACTCTCCCCAAAATTATTCTGGGTTGAAGAGTGAATTTTGGACTATTTACTCAATAACAACAGGCATGTTGATAAATCCATTTTCAACAGACAAATGATGTTCTAGAAGCTGAAATCCGGTATCATGCTACTGGTTAAACCTACATAAAAACATAAGAACTTTTTATTCGCTAAGAATCCTTACTATAAGCCAAATTTAGCAAGATAACAGGATGAGTCAGAAAAGTAGTGTTTAAACAGAAATACGTCACAGAAATACGGAGGAGATCCTAGTACGGAGGAAGAAGCAGCAATCAGCTGAACTCATATACGTGTTTCCTTTACAGCAGGTAGGTTCTCTCAGCAGAGAATTACAGCAATGCTAAGTCACAGCAATAACTAAATCGACAAACTCACTCCAACGGGCAGAAATCCCCTTTGAGACAGTCACAGTTTTGCCTTCCCCTTTCTTCCTCCTCCCCCCCAAAAAAAACCCCAAGAAACCAACAGGGCAAATAATTCTATTGAACTATGTGAATACTACTCACTTCCAATATAAACATATTCTCTGTCTGGTGTTTTATAAGGCAAGAACTATGCCAATATTATTGCAATGTGGAGACAAAGTCACTCCCTTTATATAGTTTCTGTAACAAATACAATGATGTGCATGACTGCAATTTTAAATAAGGACAACGTTATTTTTCTATTGGTACTTGCGCGTTTTTTCTACAGCCTCTTCGTGATCGCAAAATTCAGAAATAAATCTCATTTTCCCCAGAAAATAAACAAAAGAAGCTAAAATAGTCACAACTCTCATACATGTCTGTAGAACTCTGAGAGCAGATTTTTCAGCACAACCTCAAAAAAAAGGGCTTTTCAAAGACAAAAAAAAAATTATGAAGATTGTTCAGCTATATTTTTGAAATAATGAGTAAACATCTATCTACTTCTAACCTCAGAACTCACTAGATTATAGTAACTTTAGCTACATTGTTTAAGTACTTCAGTCACTTCAGATAGAACTCTTACATTCACAGAGATTAGTCTTAAACTGAGCTGAGAGCATCTAAATCCCAGTTCCCAAAAAAGTTACATGGAGGGTTATTAAGTGTCTTTGCCAATATCATCTTCTGGAGTGCTTATACCGTCATCTTCTTAAACCATATAAAGGGGCAGCTATTTGTACTGCCAAATTCCCTGAAAGCAAAAGCCATGTAATTGCCTTTGCAGGGACAACTCTTTGGCAGTTGGGCTCTTCCTTGTTTATTTCTGCAGTGCACCCAAGGAAAGTCTCCATCAACTGTCCAGAAGGGACCGAAACACCAGTCTTACCGACAAAATAAAGGAAAAAGCCCTGGCCAACAACTCACCGGCTTGCTAGGGTAGACATTCGAGAGATGAGATTTTAGTTTGCCTACAGTCCAGTCCAGAAAGCAATTAATGGTCTGGTCGGTGTATTTCTGGTTGGGGGCCTTAATGATGAGGGTCACCGGATGATCCACGACGCTTTGGTCCATGTTGACGGCGGGGGCAGCCGGCTCTGCCTGGCTCCCCCCCCACGACCGCTTCTTCCTTCTCAGTTCTCCCCGGGGGAGACGAAGCCTCTCCAATCTGTAATGGTCACGGGCGGGCTCAGCGGCCGAGGGCTAACTCCCTGGGGAAGCTGAGGGAAGCCATCCCCGTGCTGGCCCTCACACTGGCGGCGGCACCGGCCGAGGTCTGCCCGACGAGAAGAGAAAGAGAGAGGGGGACGACTTAGTACAGCACATACAGGCCCACATCTCCTCTCCAGTAACTAGTCCGACAGCAGAGGACCAACAGATGCAACCCTCCACCCATCTCACATCCGCCCTCGACACCCTCCCGCTGCGCCCAGCGGAGAAAGAAAGGAGATGGGAAGAGCCCTGTACCAGGAACGCGCCTGTCTGGTCTAGGCCCCTCCACCAGCGGCGCCACCTCAGGCCTCCATCCCGATCGCCCGCTGCGTAAAATGGAGACCGGAAGCGCGAACTACCTCCCTCTCCGCCCGCTGGGGGCCGCCGGCGGGGCGCAGGCGCGGGGCGGCGGAGGGAGGCGAGGTGACGGCGGGGTTGGAGGTGGTTCTCCTCTAAGGAGGCGGAGGAGGGCTTCTCCGGCCATCCTCCGCGGGGGCAGTAAAGAGAGGGAAGAGCGGGGCCGCGGTCTCCGTGTTTGTGGGTGCAGGCGGAGGCGCTGTGGGACAGGATATGCGGTGGCCGCCAATGACTTGCGTCAAGGTATTGGTTCACAACCCGGTCTTGATACGTTTTAGGCTGTGCAATCAAGTGGATTTTTTAATTAAGTAGCATTCTTGTTAGCTTAATGAGAACTTTGACAGTGAGTATATAGGTAAGCATTTATCTTTTTGACTCTATAGAACCTTTGTTAGCCTGATGAGAACTTGGAATAAAATTATGGCTTTGTTAGTTAAGCGTAAGCATGCCAATGTCTAGGCAGGAGGCCATGAAACTTGGGCATAACGAAGGGAGTGTTGCTTATGCACGTTAATAGAATCATAGAATAGAATCATAGAATAGGTCGCTTTGGAAGGGACCTTGAAGGTCATCAAGTTCCACCTCCCCTGCTGTAGGCAGGGTCCCCTCCGACTAGATCAGGCTGCTCAGTGCCTTGTCCAGACTGGCCTTAAATACCTCCAGAGAGGGGGCATCCACTTCCTCTCTGGCCAACGTGTTCCAGTGTTTCACTACTCTCACCGTAAAGAATTTCTTTCTTATATCTAGCCTGAATCTCTCCTCTTCCAATTTACATCTATTATTTCTAGTCCTCCCATCACATATCCTATTAAAAAGCCCTACCGCTGCCTTTCTGTAGGCCCCCTTCAAATATTCATAAGCTACTATGAGGTCCCCCCTGAACCTTCTCTTCACCAAGCTGAAGAACCCCAACTCCTTCAGCCTGTCTCCATAAGGCAGTTGCTCCAGCCCTTTGATAATTTTCATGGCCCTCTTCTGGAACTGCTCCAACAGCTCAATGTCCTTATGCTGAAGACTTCAGAACTGGACACAATACTCCAGATGGGGCCTCACCAACCAAGGCAAGATGTAGCTGGTCTGAAGGCCATCCTGCTGGACCACTGACAAGGTGTCATGCAAAGCAACTTTGACAGACAGAGCCTCAAGAGGTCAAACATGGGCCACAGTGAGGAAAAGGAGCTGATACAGTAAAAGACCAGCAGAGCCTGCTGACGATGCTGTATCTAACTACACATGCTCAAGTGGGCAGGCACTTCTGGAATTTTAAATCTGGAATGCTCAAGCCCTGATACCTACTCGGGCAAGACACAGAGGATGTGTGTGCAACATAAGGGATCTTTCCTCTGCACACTCAGCGCTGTAGTAAAAATGCCTGCTTTCTCATACAAAATTATGTCCTGGAAAGTTTCTATACAGTCTGATTTTCAATATCAGTCTCAAGACTGATGAGGGTTAAATGCCTCACTGTCATGTGCAAACACCTCAGTGTATCCATCGCAAACATCCTTGTGAGATCAGGTAATAGTACTTTATAAGCAGAATGGAGGCATAGGAAGAAGTTTACCATATGTTGCACAAGAGACCTGTCTAACATCATGACACAAGTTTCTGAAGTTGTGGGTAAGCATTATAAACTTCTCATTTTCTTAGATGATTTCCAGCGCCTGAACATAAAATCCTTCAAAAGATAGCCTTCAAATTTGAGGAATAAAACGACAGCAAATAAAAGTTCAGTTCATGATACTTCTGCTGAAGATCTCTGTAGTAAAACTTGCCCTCATTAACACAACAAAAAATACTTCAGCTCTTAAAAGGAAAACCAAGAGTGCTTTCCTGCTATTTCCTTTGGTACTTGATGAACAAGAGTTTCACACAGGTTAGTTTATTTCAAGTAGATAAGCAGTTAAAGGGTGAGGAATCACAACTTTCATGAAGTTCTGCAGTGAAGTGCAAGTTTGATAATCAAGAGAGTACTCTAAAATTTCAGCATCCTTGGGAAAGGATAAAAAAGAAAACCTGGAGGATGTCACTACCACCCAGGACCCAAGTCTTCCTTTTAAATAAAACCCAGTTATAGACAGCAGCTGATGTGAGACTTTGCAAAAGCAGAGAAAGTAGTCTTGGTTTCTGTATTTATTGGCTTATAATTATTTTCCTCTACAAGCATTCCTTCGCATACCTCCTGTTGAAGGTGGAGCACAGGACCTTGGTGTTTCTGCAGAACCCAATACTCTTGAGATGAGTTATCAAATCATAAATGTGAACAAATGGTCCTTGACAACACCTTCAAGTGCAACATTTGGCTTATCAGTTTCCCAGCTCCCTTCCTTGTTATATATGAACAATTATTTGCACTTGAAATTTTGAGCATGCTGGCATTACCAGGGCATGTGATTTGTTATTCCCAAGAATAGAACAGAATTTCCAAGCACTAGTCAAATATTTGTACATAGGATAGAGTGATGCACACAAATGAATCAGCTGGATGAGGGCATGCAAGGATTAAGGAAAGAAATTTGTGAAGTGCAAGTGTTAAGTTTCATATTTTGCATTTACAATGGTTGCAATTTTATTGTTTGATAATTTGACTGCCTACATGCACATAATATTTCTGTTACACACCCATTAGCTACTTTAGAAAACTCTAGACTTGTTATGACCAAGAAATCCACAGAGTCACACCCTGAGAACAGTAAAGTCTGTTCTGTGATGTCATTTTAGAAACAGCATGGTGTGCCAGTGCCATGAACAGATCCCTCAGGGGACAGAATTACACTCATGGTGATCATATTAAACCAGGTAAAGCCAGGTAAAAATAGTTTGACACTAATTTGCATTCCAGAAAACATTTATGAATGTTTTCATAAGTGTGGAATAGTATAAAGTATCATACTAAAATGTTATTTGATATTTTAACATGCAAGAAATTATGTCATCATTTTTAACACTTGGCTGACTTGACATAGAAAGCCACAGTGATCTTTTTGCATGCTTATATTGTGTGTGACATCTCTGTAGTTCAGAGGATGGCAAATAATTTTGAATAATACCAAAGCTTTTGTGTTGTTTTTTTTTTAATAAAAACATTTGTGTGTTAAAATGTTACAAAGGACTGAGGCATCCTCTCTGAGGTAGCTAAAACAGGTAATTCATGTGAGAGCTGAGGCTTTCTTACAGCCATTGAACTATTCAGGTAATAATTCAGCATATAGAATCCTAATTCTCTGCATCCTTAAATAAATTAGGCACAGAGAATAAATTGTATGATTAATCAAGCTATGCTGATAGCCATTTATCATGTTGATATAGATCAAAATCTCAAGTTATTGCCAGCAGAATATCTTCTATTTCTTGAGTATTTTTATTTACTTGTTTATTTATCTTTCTGATAGGAACGTGAGTATGCAGTCTGAAAACTCAGGATCAACTTTTTTTTCTCTCATTCCTCTGTGCAAACTGGCAGGACTCTGCCTAGGCAGTGTAACACTAAGTGAAATCACAGCAGTTACTAACAAATTCAGCCCTCTGCTGTTTATACTAATAGCTGGGGTCATGTGAAATTACTGACCTGCATGTGGGATGACAACCAGAAAGAACTTGAGAATCTGTGTGCTCAGAAATTCCGTTTTCCCCAAGACTGTTATAAACTCTGCCTTGTGAGGAAAATATGACAAGAATGCCCACATTCCTTCTTCTTAAGTAATGGCTTTAAGAAAATTGCTATTTCAGCCCCTGCCAGGACTTCCTGTTCTAAGTCACAGAATTTACATTTCATTTAATGATCAGGAATACATGATTTGCAAGGAGGAAAGAGTAGGTTTGTGCTGTTTGTGCTCCTCTCATTTGTATACATGAACCCAGAGAGGTTTATTTCCAACGAAAACTAAGGGAAAGGTCATTGTTTTTTTTTTTCCACTGTGAAAGCGTGTATCATCTCTTCTGTACTAGAAATTTTGCTAATTCCCAGCAGTACTGTAGGAGTTTGTGATGGATATCCATAAGGCAACATCAAGCTGGAAGTCGTTTGGTTGCCATGTTAGTGCCATGAACAAACATGTTTGACTACATCTTTCAGCAAGAGGAGTACAATTTGTCAGGCCTAATATTTCTGCAAGCAAGCAAGCTGGAATGCTTTTGGAACAGAATAATGGTCTTCTTGGTTGTTTGTCGGGAGTTACACACTGATATTTTGTATATGCACTTGTTGATCCCCCCTCTAAACTTTGAGCTCTGTGGCAAATTTCCACCAAACTTTGGAAGGTATAGCACTCTCAGATGTTGAGGGTTTCAAGAACTAAGAGGCTGTTAAGAGAAAGAGACCACAAGCATATCCACTGATACAATAGTATCACATCATACTATCATACTGATAGTAGCTATCAATCATAGAATCATAGAATCATAGAATAGTTCAGGTTGGAAGGGACCTTAAAGATCATCGAGTTCCAACCCCCCTGCCATAGGCAGAGATACCTCCCGCTAGACCAGGTTGCTTATCAATACCTGAAGGGGGCCTACAGAAAGGCAGGGGTAGGGTTGTTCAATAAGATGTGTGATGGCAGGACTAGAAATAATGGATGTAAATTGGAAGGGGGTAGATTCAAGCTAGACATAAGAAATTCTTTACGGTGAGGGTAGTGAAACACTGGAACAGGTTGCCCAGAGAGGCTGTAGATGCCCCTTCCCTGGAGGTGTTCAAGGCCAGGCTGGACAAGGCATCAGTGCTAGGCAGTGCTAGCTCAGGCAGCCTGATCTAGTGGGAGGTGTCCCTGTCTATGGCAGTGGGGTTGGAACTCGGATGATCTTTAAGGTCCCTTCTAACACGACCTATTCTATGATTCTATAAGAAAGCTAATCAGCTTTCTTCCTGCTAGCCATCAGAGAATTCAGATGGAGCAGGCTGAGAAGAAAATGGAGAACTACTTGCTTTCACTTGCAAATCACCTGTACAGAAAGTGACATTGTTAAGGCCCCACTTGGATCTTGCAGTGGGGATAGACTGCTGGCTGGACTGCAATATGGAGTTGAGCTTGCAGTGACTTCAGCCTGGTGGTGCAGTTTCGACATTAAATTTCTGGAATAATAATCCAGCAAGACATAATAGCTGGTTTCTAATAGGGGCATAAAGATGGTTTTATTGAGAAATCCTGAAAACACTGGGTGTGTTGCTACTCTAGCAGTGGTAGTCCAGTTGGCAACAAGTGTATAAGGAATAACTTCTTGAAATGGTTAAATTAAAATGTGATTCATCTGCAAATAATTTTGCCCTGATGACAACTTCAAGTCTGACGAAGAGTAGCACTGATGCATAAATTTTCCCTCTCAAATGTGAGCTACTTCAAAAGAGTTATACAGGTAAGAGAATTGTATTGTTTTATATTATATTGTTATGTGGAATTATATTGTTTCAAGGAGAATCAAAAAGTAAATGTGCTGGTTATCCAGGGATAGAAAAGTTTCAAGTGAGCACTGGCTTTCTGGGAGAAAAATGGGTCCTTCTTTATCCTGTAATACTGCAGTATAAAAAAGCTAGACCATTCTAAGATCAGATCCTTGATTTGATCTCAAGCATAGGTTATGGTTCTATAGAAAGTCTTTTTGCTTACAGATTTAGAATGGAGTTTTGTTTGTGTGCTGTTACTTCTTCCAAAGCACACCATCAAATTATATCTACTTTTCTTTTAGTAATTTCTCATCCATTTAAAACAATTATCAAAATTATCAAAACCATTGTTAAAATATCTAAAAAACTGTTTTGTTGTGGAATGCTAAAAAAGGGTATTTCAAATGTGTAATTTAAAGCAAATTACTAAACATCCATGGGAAATTTGGCAAAAACAGGCATTGTGATGGTTTTCTTTGGAAGAACATTTGTTTTTTTAAAAATAAATACTATTTCCATTTAGAAAATTCCTTGTCTTTTAAAATTCCAAAGTCAGTACCAAATCAAAATTTGAGACAAGTCAGCATTGCTACAAATTTTTTTTTTTTGAAGGCAGTGAGTAAAAGAAAATCTCCTGATGTAATTGATTTTTACCTTTCAAAAAGCTTTTGACCTTATTGCCTGCAATATGCTGCTGAGTAGATCAGTACAGCTTCTGCTTTCATCTGCAGCATTCCTTGTTCATGTGACGCCCTATCAACAGTAAGGGAGGTAGCTGCCTGCCCACATAAAAGGAACTGCAGTGAGTTCTTACACAGAAACTGATAAGGTAATACATGATTAAGTGACATTGAGACCTGAAGTGTTATTCCTCTCCAGATGTTTTCTTTTCTGTTACCTGACTTTCTTTTGAGGTTGTGAGCCCTCTGGGCCAGAGGCCATTCTCCAGCTGTAGATGAGTAGCACCTTGTGCTAGGAGATAGGTCTTGACTGCAGAATCATAGCCTATTTGTACATTATATCCTGGCATAGTGCTTGGGGCACCAGAGTTCTGAGTCCCATAACCATATATATAAGTCCTCAGGGATCTCTCATAATTTAAGGACAAAGTGATACTCAGTTTAACTAAGAAGAAACAAAACTAACATGACCCTTTCTCCTAGATTTTTTTTTACAATGATAAATAATTAGTCCATGGAATTAGTCCAAGATACCACCATCCCCCCCTTGTTGGGGGGCAATATCAAGAAGGAATTTGTCAGGGAAGGGCACAGGAGGGAGTAGGGTAACTCCCCTATGATCTAAGAATGGCCCAAACAGAGGCAGAAAAGACGCCCATTTCATTCTCTATAGCATACGAGCTATGTTGAGGCATTGTGCTCCCTTCTAGCTCCAGGAAGCAGTGATAGTCTCATGGCAATGTAAAACTAACTGTCAGTGGAAAGGTCGCTGTTTCCCATAATTTTTTTTCTCCGCCTGTGTTCAGGATTAACAGCTTATGAAAGAAAACAAGTGACTTGATGCTGGACAGAATTTTTCATGCTCTGAAGAAAAGTTCTTCTGAAACCTAATAGGTTGATGATTTATGTTACAAAAGCGCTGTCAGGTATTTTAAAAGTGGCTTATCTTTCATAAATTTTGTGCCAGCATCTCTGATTTCAGCTCAGAGAGAGGCAGAAGTGCAGATACAGGCATCTCCTGGCACACACTCAGATAACTAGTACCTGTACAGTAAGCGTGACATGCTCAGCACAGTTGGTCTGTGTGTGCACTGGCCAGTTATCAGGATAGCCATCATTTGACATGTGCTATTGCAATCCAGAAATCCCAGGCATGAGGCCAAATTCCTCTTTTTTCTGTTTGAACAAAATTTAGGGGGTGAGGGTGAGAAAGGAAGGAAAGAAAGGAATTGCTATTCCTTTAAGTGCTTGAGTGCTCTTTGTTTCCAAGTGCCTCCTCAGCTCCTAAGACATGATGTGAAGAAATGGCAAGTACAGAGCAGCAGCACTGGTTCCAAGCCTTCTTCACCATGCTCTGGGTACAGCATGGCCTGGCACCTCTGCCTTCTTCCAGTAACACCCAAGGCACAAGGAATTGAGTTAGGAATGGAGTCATGGCAGAAGTATTTGTGTAGAAATAGGCTAGGATGAAAATGCTTGGATTTAGCAAGGCAGCTCCTCCCTGCTTGCAGCTTTGGTGTAGCCTATGCTTCCTGAAAGTTTCCCTCCCAGCACTGCCTGCAGCACCTCTCTCTTCCCCACTAGCATGTGTCTAAATGTTTGTGCAAGTTGAAAATGGCCACACAAATAATTTACAAATTGTAGGGAGAGCATGCAAGGCTGACAGTGTGCCTTGATGAGGGGGAAGAGGAAAAAGTTTGAGAACTGCCAGTCTAATGATTATGAAATATTTTCTCAGCCTCTGCTTTATAGCTTTACATTTAAGGCTTATTATAATTTGTACCAGAAACACCCAAATCCTTGCTGAGTATTAGGCAGCCCACAGAAAAGAAACCATCATTCTTCAGAAGAATTTATCATTTTTGAAGTCCCTGTTCTACAGGTTTACAAATGTCAATGCACATGACTGGAGACTTACAGACTCTAAGTAATAACTTCACATGTGAAGAATCCCAGGAAACTCAATATATTGAGTTAGTAGGTAAGTATTTGCAGAAACACCATCCAAGAGTTCTGGAAATCTGTAATTTGTTCTGTCTGAGCCATTGTCTGTTGAGATGACACTTCCATTTCTTTTTGAGTGGAAAGAAGATGGTTTATGTTTTGCTTCCACATGCTTACAATTATTTTGTTTCCAAATGCTTCTCTGTACTTGTCTTTTTAGATGACATTTGTACACTGGAAAATTTAACCTTCTCAGCCTGAAATTCTATTCTTGTAGCTTTAAGATTTTACAGTGGCATGGTATTTATTGCTGTCCATTACATCTAGCACTCCTATTAAAGAAGTTTCTACAAGTTGCTAAATATCATAAGGAGAGTCTCAAGACTCAGTTTAAAGTTTCAAAAACTTATTTGTCATAGACGTGAAGCTTTTCACTGTGTTCTGAGTAACATCTATAGTGATGTCTCCTTTACAATGGCAAGGTAGAGTAAAATAATCTTGCAGTGGTATTTTGCCTGTAGTTCTTGATGCCTTGGCTTTTGGTTGTTCTAAAAATTGCAAAGGATGGTTTCAGAGTACATGTCCTGTAAGATAATATGTGTAGTTAGAACTAAGTCAAGTCATGCTGAAGTGGTTGCAAGAGGAAGAAAGGCTCAGTTTACCTACAGTGACACTTCAAAGCAAAGCCTTTAGTTATGTAAATCTGGATGCTCCAGTTCCAGCAAGGGTAGGATCCATACATCTGTGTATATATAGGTCAGGCAAACCCAGCAGTTGCAATCAGCCTGCTGCCTACAGAGCATTTAGCTCTTTCACTGCAGTCCTTCAGGTTGTATAGTTCTTCCTGAACCTGAGGGGGAAGCTGGGATTTCTTTCACCATCTGTCAAAAATCCATGTTCTACAAGATATCATGAGGCTCATTGTGCAGAGTCAGTTGCTCTCATCAGTCTTGATCTTCACAATCATTTCATAACAATGCAAAGGGTGGTTTTATATTTACACATAGTCTGCTGGCTCACTTTGTGAGTGCTTTTTGGACTGCTCACCCAGCTACTTGTGTACCAAGCATGCCAGGTATTTTTTTTTCAGTCTGCTAACACAGAAACTGTTCCTGCTGAGTCTTATATGATTATTAACCAACACTTCATTTTCCATTAAGGATTACAAAAAACATTTGGTAAAAGGGATCCTTTTAGGATCTAATACAAATTGTATTTAGAAGCATTATTTCACCCACATTCATTTAACTTTTGCATCTTTCATTGTAGTTGTGTGAATTTTAGATATTCTTAATTTGTTTCTTGAGATGTCAAAAGCAGAACAGGACAGTCACCTGTCTCATTCTTCAGTGGAACTGTAGCTTGATCATCATTTTCTCTTAGCCCTACACAGCAGAGGAGAGGTGGGAATGGAGCCCTTGCACATCATCTTAATCTTGGGAAAATACATGTCACATGCTTAGGAATACTTATTCACACAGCTACTTAACCAGATGTCAAAAAAATTAGTAATAAGGAGAGCCAGGAAATTACTAATCAGCTACTAGTGGTGTGCTTCACTAAGTGGCTCCTGCTGAAAATCAGTCTTCCATGGACCACGACTTTGGAATGGAAATAGAGAGCAAGTCAAATGACAAGCAAGTAAACATGCTGTGGTTAACCTTGTCAGTCAGTAGATGGCCGTATTGCTTGTAGCCATCCTCAGGGAAGGAAGTTGCTTTTCCATAGGCAAGAGAGTGCCTTTCGCTGGAGATAGAAGGAGCCACTGACAGTGCGTGTACTTTTAAAAAATTATTATTATGTTTAAGTTCCTTCTTTATTTTTATATAATTTTTGTTAGTTGAACAAAATCTCTTTGATGGTGTGGTTGAGCAGTCTACCACTTGCTGGTTTATAGAGCTCAGCTGAAGTAACTATCATCTGTTCTGAGAATCACGTTAATTCCCCAGTAACAGATTGCAAAAAATCATCAAAAAAAAAAAAAGCCACTATGGAGGGACTGGGTATTTTGAGCTGTGTAAAAGTGTGCTGAGAGTGTCTTGCAGGCTCAGATCTCATCCATATTCATAGTCGCTGTTCCTGATTCCTTCTCATCCTCACCTGGTGGCCTAGCAATTGTAACGCGAATGGTTTCCTGGCAGTTTAAAATAAGCCGACAGCCACATCACCAGACATCACAATTGCTTCATTGATTCGCTCTGGCAGTGAGAATGAATAAGCAGAGTACAAGCTCCCCTTTCCTTCCAAAAAGCCAGTCACACCAAATTGGAAATGCAGAAGATTGCCAGGGCATCGGGAGGAAGCTTACAGTGTTAGGCTTTCTCTGTTCTGCAGATAAAAGCAACATTTCACTTACCCAGAAAATCTATTAATGAATTTTCTCATGCATTAAATGACACAAAACTCTCTTCCCCATTGCCCTGAAAACACCAACCAGTGTGATGCCAGAAGGGTTCAGTGGTGGATGAATTTGCAACAGGCACAAGGAGATTGTATTGGCTGCCATGGAAAGAAATTAAAACAGTGACAAGTTAATTTTTTGTCAGTTGTGTGAAAGAACAAGAAAATAAGCAGCAGATGTAAAAAGCTCAGGAATACTTTCAGAGGCAGGTGGATTTATGTTCAGAAGATGGTGATATTATCTGAGTTCTTGAGTGCTGTCACAGCACAGGGAAAGTAGCCTGTAGTAAGGATTTGCAGTCTTCTAAAAGCATCTGAAATGGTTTTTGGGGTTTCAGTAGTGCGCAGAGCAATGGAGCTGCCAAATGTCACACATTTCAGTCAAGCTAAGAGGGACCCTTTCACACTGGCCTGGCTCTCTGCTGAGTTCTCAGGCTGGTGGTGGGAAAAAGCAGCAGGCTTTTGGCTTGTAGTTTGTCTTGGTGCTGCTATGGGCCCCCATGGCTCTCTTCTTCACACTTGTCTCTGTGACTAGATTATTCCCCTAAGCAGTGGATGTGATCCAGGATGAAGGAAGCTTCAAAAGATTATCTAGTCCAAACCCCTGCACTGAGTGAGGACATCTTGTGCTAGACAAAGTCCCTCAGAGCTTCATCAAGCCTGGCCTTGAATGTGTCCAGGGATGGGACCTCCACCACCTCTCTGGGCAACCTGTTCCAGTGTCTCACAACCCTCATGGTGAAGAACTTCTTCCTAATGTCTGATCTATACCAGCCCTGCTCTGCTTTAAAACCATTGCCCCTTGTATCATTACATGCTCTGACAATGTCCTGGTTTAGGCCCAAAAGGACCCCCCCAGTAACAGATGGCCCCCCCTCCTCTCTCAGAAGAGAGGAGAGGAAGGAATGAGGAGATTTGTGAGTTTAGAAGAATTCCAAACTACTTTAATAGATAATGAAATAACAGATAAAATTAAAAGGAAAAGGAAAATGTTNGTTGGTCAATTTTGGGTCCCCTGCCCTGTCCGCTCCTCCTTGGAGGTGGGACTTCTCTATGTCTTCCTGTTTCCAGCCCCCCGGTAAGGTGGTTGACAAACTTTCTGACCTTGATCACCACAGTGAATAATGAAAATAAGAGCTTCTTGCATACCATTCCCTGGTCTTATCAGTCTGGGAGCGAACAGTGAACAATGTGCAGTTAATTTCAGAGTTTAGTCAGACAGAAGAGGCCTCACTGAAAAGTGAAGTTACAAACTAGAAAATTTACCCTATTTTACCTCAAACCAGGACAGACAAACAGCTCCTTCCCCGCTTTCTTGTAGGCTCCCTGCAGGTACCAGTAGGCTGTTATAAAGTCTGAACTGCAGCCTTCTCTTCTCCAGGCTGAACAGCCTCAACTGTCTCAGCCTGTCCTCATAGAAGAGGTTCTCCAGCCCCCTGATCATCCTCATGGCCCTCTTTTGTACACTCTCCAACAGGTCCATGTCTTTGTGCTGAGGGCTCCAGAGTTGGATGCAGTGAGCACTGTTTCACTCTCAGTCTAGGCCAATACTACAAGGATACAAATAATAATGAAATCAAATAAATTATTGTAGCTGTGGCACGTCAAATGTTTCGGCTCGTGTAAAATGCCCACAGTTGAGGAATGACTGCACAGGATGTGGGAATGAATGTCCAAGGTCTGCAACATGATAGGGTTTGTATTGCCCTGGGTTTCATACTGGAGAGCAAAAAATGGCAAACAGAATGAAACATCAGGGGAATTTACCTAGGAAATGCCTTACAGAGTTATGAGAACATGGACCACCAAAATTTCACCCTTAATAAGGGGTCAAGAGAGATATTTAACCTTTCTTGGACTGTACATATATGAAGAGCTTGTGTTAGATGGCTATGAGCTTTATAAAAAAATGACCTATTTTGCTATTCAAAATATTCTGAGACTTCCATGGAGACTCTGATGCCACCTATATATAATGACCTAGATTTTACAAACGGGAAGCAGACGTCTGGAAACCTGCTGTGAATTTTAACATTTTCCATACAGAGATAGAATGTAAACTTGCAGTTTAACCTCACTTAGGGAAGACTAAAATGTTTCTAGG
This sequence comes from Turnix velox, assembly GCA_013400935.1. Taxonomy (NCBI): domain Eukaryota; kingdom Metazoa; phylum Chordata; class Aves; order Charadriiformes; family Turnicidae; genus Turnix; species Turnix velox. The sequence goes on along the minus strand of VZTY01023058.1, from coordinate 245,904 downwards.
TCTTTGCTTTGGAGTTATATAACTAGGATCATCTTGATTGGGACATAACCATGATGTGACAAAAAAGCCATCCTTTCCCAGCCAGATTCCTGTCTCAAAAGGTGCTCAGGTAAGCACAGGTGTAAAGTCATTACTATCTAATAACTGTATAGTTGTTTGTATGCTGTGTCTTACTTATTAAATAGGTGTCATTGTCACAAAATTCACAGGCACCATTAATGTCTGCTGGCTGAGTTATCACAGTGACCAACGAAGCAGCAAAGAGACCAAATTACTTTGCAAGCGAAGTGAAGCATTCAGAGCAAAACAGAGATGTGATGATCAGGATGAAGCAATTGAAAGAATGGCTTCCTCTCTTCTCAGATTAACAGGCTTCAGTTTGCAGTCCTGTCTTCCCAACTATGTTCTCTGGAACTCACTCAACCATCCCAAGCATGGACTATGTGAAGTGGCATTTCTAGAGTGCAGTAGGCAGGCTGCCAAAAGAATCTCCTCTCCTCCAGTTTTAACATGAATTTCTATGAGTTGGGGGAAACAAAATTAAGCAGTTGTATAAAGGGGAAAAAAAAAAAGGGAAAATGAAATGTCTCCTTTTGGATTTTAAATAGGAAAAATATCCCTTAGACTCACAGGCTCAGGGGCCAAAGGTCAGCAGAAACAATAAGTAAGCCTTAAAGAAATAATCTAGTAGGGAGAAAAAAGGGAAATTTATAAAAACAAACAAAAACAAGTTAAAAGGTAACTAGTGAGATAAATAATACTGAATTCCAAAAAAATATTTTGGCTGACAGCACAGGAACGCAAAAATTTGTTTTTGGTGGAAGCTGACCAAAGATGACTAAAAGTTGGTCCATGGGAGCATAATTGGCTTGATTGTCACAGCTATAATAAGAGTTTTGAGATCAAGAAAACAGTTGTGTGATACTTCTGAAAGGGTTCATTGAAATAAAGCAGGCATTTCTGCGAGCTGCTAATGAGAGATTTCTAGGAAGAGGCTTGATGAGAGCTTATTCTTGAAAACCTAATTTCACTATTTTTGGAGTCCAGTGTACACGTGGAATCAGAGGAAAGTAGAATTAACTGTCTGCATTTTCCTACCAGGGCTTCATCAAAACCATAGTGAAATCTCTTCATAAAATCAGTGCTCATTCTAATCCCCTGCAAGTCTTGCAAGTGCAGCCTCTGTTACACAAACAAGGATGACTCCAGACACAACAATTATGTGTTAAGAAATATCAAACCAGCCCATCTATCACTGGGACAAAGATAGATCAGAAAAGATTAAAAGACTATAAAAGCATGTTATGCATTTTAGCAGTTGCCAAGGAGTTATCTGTGTTATAGCAGTAATACTGAATGATGTCATAACTACTTTTAAAGTAATTACTGTTGTTCAGAATGATACAATTGTGGATGTGTGTTATGAATTGGAGCACACTTTTACAAAAATGAAGTCTAGCAGAATAAATTTTACATCTTCTCATAAGAACATGCTTTGAACGGCCATACATAAATACTTGGTGGTTATTCTTGCAACTTGTTGTTAACTCCTGGCTGCAATCCCTTTTAGTGTGGGACAAATTTCCTTGAATCTATTTAATCACAGCATCCACCTGTTTTATGCTGGTCCTGAGGCAAACACAGTTTTGGAGGAGGCAAGTGTCAATGGCTTTTGAGTGGTAACTGGAAAGACTGGCTGGAAACCTGTGGCAAAGGCAGGCCTGCAGCAGTGCAGCAGACATGTGGACCCTGAGCAGAAGGCAAGCAAAAGCTAGGGATGGAGAGAAGACCAAAGGTGCCAGACTTGATCCTTTAATGTTACCTGAGAAATGTGAGTAGTTTCCATTAAACTGCTCTTTCTTACAACTACAGTACAGAGAAGTTTTGCCTAATGCACTTCACTGCACTTTTGCAGTTAAGAATTTAAACCTAACATAAACCAAGGTAGTACAGTTAGCAGTAAAGGGTGGGGTTTGTACCTCATTTTTTTAACTGCAAATTAAACTAAATTTTTGTTAATGTATACTGTAATTTCCAAAATTGATTAGTTATTGCTTATCATATATTCCATCTTTATACTGTAAATTTGAAAATTGGCTAGTTGTTGCCTATCATCTTTATTTAAGAATAACTTAAATGATAAAATCATATAGCCACTTCTCCTTCTATAGGGATAAAAACTATCTCATAGCTTACAAAGTTGTCTTCCCAACAATTTATAGTTCATGCCCTCTACAAACATGATGAACCAATCCCCAGAAGTTCAATGAACCACATCCTTTGTGAATATACCAGCCCCCAGCCATCTGCAGAAGGCCTGAGGAAATAGAACTAGTAGCATAAGCCAAAAGGTCAATAAACCGATTCTTCCAGACCCGCACTATTTTGGAGTGGGAGATAAAAGCCGGGATGTTAACTTTTGCTGGCCATTGCTTCTCTATCTACTGTCTAAAGATGATTCGGGGTTATGTAAAGTCTTAAGCTTTCCACACTTACCTGATATTTCCTAATTACAGCTCCCCTCAGTGACAGGCCGATTGAAATTCCTGCGATCCCAATTGTAGCTGTTTTACAGGCTTCCTTTATCTAAATAAACATTTCCTGTTCTGCTTTCTCATCCTTCCCCGGTGTCCAATAATGGCTTCCTATCATAATTTTTTTACCATTTTTTCACTCGAGTCCAAACTGTTTTTCACTGGTGACAGTTTTGTCTGAGATATTTTTTGCTTTTGATATAATGTCACAGCTTCTCACCAAGTGAGGAGGTTTTCTGTGTGTTACCAAATGCTTCAGATAAAATTATGTTTAAGATTCAGCATGATGTTTAAAATTCTCTATGCAGCTTGGGCGCATCTAGTTCATTGTATTGCTGTGCTGTGATGGTATTGCTCTGTCCTGTGTGCTCTCAGCATACAGAGGGTTCTTGTTGCAAAGCCAAAACTACCTTCATTTTACCACTATTTATTCCAGAAAAACCTTCTACACTAAGATTCCAACTCTGTTGCACATGTTCCACAAGTACGAATTTTGCATCATGCCCTTTGGTTTAGTTAATACAATTAAGTTTTACAACTAGGTAGGTTGTTATTGATAGAAGGACACCATATGTGTGTTTTAGATACTGTTTATGTTTTACTGCTGTAATAATTTACTATGGAGCTTGCTATCTGCCTGAAAAGATTACAGACCACCAAAAGAAACACCAATGCCAGTATGGAAGTTAGTTCCTTAAAGGCAATTCAAGTCAAAAGAGAGGAATTTAAAGGATGATCTCTGTTATGTAGTATAAGTGAGGCAGGACACCCTGAGGAAGGCCTGGTCAACAAGCCTGAGTGATGTTTGTCTACACTCACCCTCACTGTTGTGCTCCGACCCAAAAATAGTGACTTCCAGTGACTGCTTCATCCATTCACCTCTGCTCCCTCTCCCTACTGGCCTTAATCACATTTGTCACTTTTACAGCCTTTCCTTCTTATTACCTTACTTTCTAGCCATAAAATTTATGAATATCCCCCAGCTACTACCATTGGCCCTGTTTGCCTTACTGGCTTGCTAGTAAGGGATTATGTGTGTTGTAGCAGTAACATTGAATAAAGTCAGAACTACTTTTAAAGTTATTATTGTTGTCCAGAATCATAGAATCATAGAATAGTTTGGGTTGGAAGGGACCTTAAAGATCATAGAGTTCCAACCCCCCTGCCATAGGCAGGGACACCTCCCACTACATCAGGCTGCCCAGTGCCTTGTCCAGCCTGGTCTTGAACACCTCCAGAGAGGGGGCATCCACAACCTCTCTGGGCAACCTCTTCCAGTGCTTCACCACCCTCACTGTAAAGAATTTCTTTCTTATGTCTAGTCTAAATCTATCCCCCTCTAATTTATATCCATTATTTCTAGTCCTCCCATCCGATATTATGGTAAAAATTCCTTCCCTTGCCTTTCTGTAGGACCCCCTCAGGTACTGATAAGTTACTATGAGGTCCCCTCTGAGCCTTCTCTTCTCCAGGCTGAACAACCC
>VZTY01023058.1:221682-241768 GCA_013400935.1 Turnix velox | reverse complement strand
CATCAACTGCCCCCCCCAAGTCTTTCTCTACGGAGCTCCACTCAAGCCACTCTCCACCCAGCCTGTATCTGTGCTTGGGATTGCTTCGACCCAGGTGCAGGATGTTACAATTGTATTATTATTTTTTCTATGCCTTCCATTTTGGATATCACAATCACGTGCAGGTAGTCTGCAACACATTTCATTGCCAGTCACCTAAACCTCACCTTGACTGTATCCCAAGGTATTGTCTCAACAACACTTCGGGCTCTCTTTGTTACTTTCTAATGCAAAAATTTACAAGCTTGGTCTTTTTCCATTCCTTGGAGGGCTTCCATGGAATGGCAGCTTGAATCATAGAGTATGTTGAGTTGGAAGGGACTTTCAAAAGGTCATCTAGTCCAGCCCCTGCAGTGAGCTGGGACTCACTAGATTAGGTTTCTCAGAGCCTCATCAAGCCTGGTCTTGAATGCCTTCAGCAATGGGGCCTCCACCGCCTCTGTGGGCAACCTGTTCCAGTGTCTCACAACCCTCATGGTGAAGAACTTCTTCCTAATGTCTGATCTATACCAGCCCTGCTCTGCTTTAAAACCACTGGTCCTCATCCTGTTGCTACATGTCTTTGTAAAAAGTCCCTCCCCATCTTTCCTGTAGGACCCCTTCGGATACTGCTATGAGGTCCCTCTGCAGCCTTCTCCAGGCTGAACAGCCCCAACTGTCTCAGCCTGTCCTCACAGGAGAGGTGCTCTAGCCCCCTGGACATATTTCTCTGCAGCTTCCCATTTGCTTTTGCAGCTCAGGAGCTCATAACTGCATGGTGAGACTTGCTGACACTTCTGAGCAGCTTTCTGGTCATTTTAAAATATAGTTTTCCCATATTCCATCTTTGAAATAAAGAGTCATGGGTATGAATGACACAGGGCCAAGAAGCAGGTTGGATAAGAAGGAAGGAGTGTAAGATGGCTTCATGGCTGTTCAAACACTGGTCAGAATCATGTATTACCTGAATGTTGATATTCTTAATAACTCTCTCATACATCATCTCTCCTTAGGAACTGATGGAAAGAGGGGAAAGTCGTGATTTCCTTAATGTGCTGTACCATCTGTCAGCTCTACTTATTTTTTCTTCAAACTAATTTTGAGTTAGCTTCTTTTCTCCCCCGACATTCACTAGTCCCAGGCTTAGCTACTGTTGGATGGTTGTAATGCTCAGTACAGATTATGAGATATATATGACTCTTCATTTTATAAATCTGAAGTGAATCTTTAGAATGACTCCATTTATCCCAAATAGATTCTGTGGAAAAGAAGCCAGGTTTTAAAGTTCATTTGTGTCAAAAGCTACTGATAAACTTATAGACTTTTACCAGAGGTAAGAGGATCATATTTCTCAATTGCCATGCAATGCTAAGAAAGGTCTGAATTCCTGTGAAAGGTGTGTGTGTTACTGAACCTAGATTTTTCATATTCTTGAATTCCAAAAACACAGTAGTTACAGAGTGCAATTAATATGATAATTTTTTTAATGCTTAAATGGATATTTTTTATGCTTATCTGGATTATGTCTGTCTGAAGATATTACGCATTTTTTAAATTCCTGTACCTGCTTTAAATTATTTGGGGTTTATGTGGACTCTTTTTTTGGCTTTTTAATTTTGTTTTTGCAATTAGTACCACTATACTTTAGAGTTTTACTTTTTGGATTTCTCTTCTGTTGCTTCTTCAACAGAGCCCTAACCCTCAAAAGGTTAAAATGGCAAAAAAGACACATCCTCAAACAATCAGGATGCTAATCCTGGCAGAGTAAAGCAAAGCAGAGTGCAAAAGCAAGAAAGCAATAAAATATGCAGTTAACTGTGAAGAGAGAGAATAAAGAAATCAGTGCAGTAAACAGTAAGAAACTAAACAAACACATTCAAAACACAGCCCTGCCCACGAGGGAAGCAAACACACCAAATGTAGTAAGAAAGGCAAAGTCAGGCTCAGGCCATCCCCACCTATTGGCAGCACATGAAGAGAGTCAGCAAATGCAAACTGCTCAGGCTATTCTATGCAGAAAGGCTTGATTTTCAGAAATGGAATTTTCTTCTCATGAAGCAGCAGATTGCTCCCTAAAAGTCTTATCTACAAAAAAGTAAAGGCAGATACCAGAATGCGCTTCAGTGTTTTGTCTTCTGGACAAATGTTTATCCACACTATCTGGGAGTAATTGGAAAGAAATCTTAATAAATTACCTATGGGACTCCAAAATTTATCTTTTCAGTGTGTCACACGCTGGCAATAAATCCAAAGTAACTTAATGCTGGTGGTTTTGGGGGGGGGGAGGAAAGCTGGAACAGGAAACATCATCAGCAGCTAATGCAGAGAGTAGTGACTCACAGCATGATCTCCACCAATACATGGATGTTATGCACACACCCAGAGCAAGATACATGTGTGTATGCATATGTGCACACCTCCACAACACAGACACCAAGGCAGGAGACAGAGAGAATGAAAAACAGAAGAGCTGAGGTACTCTGAGCCCATGTTCACACATGTGAGACCTCTGTCCCAAGCCCACCCACACAGAGACCTTTTTTTCCACTTTGCTAGTCTTGAAAAATGTGACGAAGAGCCCTGGCATGTGGGAAAAAAGTCAGTGGTTTGTAAAAGCTCCTAGGGGCTGGTCTGTTGCTTTTTAAAAATCCTTTGTTAAATCGTGCTCACAGCCTGGAATGCATGCTTTTTCATGATGTTTTTCAAGTTGAAATAAAAATAAATGAATAGCTAAAAGTATCCTGCTGGTAAATTTATATTATCTTTGGGTTGTTATAATTCTGCTAGCAAACACAGAGTGTTTCAGAAGAGAGCAGCCAGAGCTCACGACTTAGAAAAACAAAGCAGGAGAAATAAGGTAGCAGGGAGCTGTATCCTCTCCCACCAGCCCAGCACCAAAGATTGTCATACAGAGGCAGCAGTGACATATCCTGAGCTCAGGAAGGTCTCATATATCGCATAGATAGTAATACCAACATTGTAAATTATATGTTATTTTAAATAAGAAAGATATATGTGTATTGTTCCATATTCCAGAAATGAGCAGATACTGAATAAACCTATTGCTTGGTATCACCTTCAGTTCTCCTCCCATAATTTTCACAGTCAGAGTAATTTAGTGGGAAAGCACCACAGGTCACCAACACAGCAGAAAGCTGAATGTCAGGTGGCGAGGAAAAAAAAGAAGTCATCAGTGGCTGTAATATCATCAAAAGAATCAAAGGCTTGTGCCTCCCTCAAGCAAATGCCATCTACAACCAGTTCTCACAGCATCTGAACTTGGGGAGCTGCTGATGCAAACAAGGCAAAGTGAAATGAAGTTCCAGTAAAGACCAATCGCTGAGGGGTGGAAAGGTTTAAGCACAACAAACGCCTCAGCTTGACAATGTAAATTCTGCAAAGACTCAGAAAGGGGCTATTACTGTTTTATGTTCCAGTTCTAATCTTAAATTATAGGATAGTTTACTAATGAGGGAGAACATGGCCAGAGACAGCTGTAGTGGATGGAAGGGGAATGTCACTGTAATTACAGATCCTTGCACATACGTGACAGGAGTTCCTCAACTCTGAGGGAAAACACCTTCATAAATGTGTGTTTTTGTAGAATCAAAGAACACTTTCAGTTTGTGATGGAATGGAATTGAGGAAGTATGTGATCCTTGAAACTAGACTGCAGCCCTACCTGCTGCCTGTTGGGAGCAAGGATAAATGAACAGAGATAAGCTAATGTGATGGGATCACAAAGGGAATGAGGAGCTTTCAGGTAACCATATGCAGAGTTTGCCTGGTGTGCAAGGAGTTCTGGAGCAGTGGGAAATAATCCAAAGGAGTATACAAAACCCAGGTGGCCTGTTATCTGCACTATATCTTCTCTTAGCCTTAGCTCCTGTACCTCTGATTGGCCCAGTCCTCACCTCCACTCCATAAACTTCCCACCCAGTCCTAATCTTGCACAGCAAATCCTAGGCCCTAGTAAATCCCAGATAAGTGGACTGTGGACAGGCAGGCACAGCTTGTGTCCTGGACCAGCACCGTTATCCTCTCCCTGGCTTAGCACTGATGTCCCTGCTGCCTTTCTCCTTTCCTCCAAGGCCACCTCAAGCAAGTTCTGCTCGTGTGTACTTCCCAGGTCCTCCACCTCTAATGCTCCCACCCCAGCTCCCATCTGACTTCTGCTTCACAGTCTGCTTCAGACAACAGCTTTCTTGCCCATCTCTTCTACTGGTTTATCCTTTTGCCCTTCCTCCATCCACCTTTAGGTCCAGTTTCCACTGCTCCAAGGCTCCTGAGACCCCAGCAGCCTCCTCTCCCCTCCCTAGCACCAACCAGTGGATGCTGATTGGAGACAAGGCTGCGCCCCCTGCTCATTAAGCGTGACCTGCCACAGGGGCTCCTAACAAATGTGTAGGGAGAAAAAACAATAAATCTTACATTTGGGCAGGAATGCGCTTAAGGCAGACAAAATCATGGGTCAGGTTAGCTGCTAAAATTGTAAAGGCTTCTGTTGAACACGTGTGAAGACTTTCAAGGGTCTCTCTCTCTGCCTGAGCAAACTGTAGCTTGATTTGCAGAAGGAGTGTAAAAGAGAAAGCCCTTTCAGAAAGACCACTTCCTCCCTCCTCCCCCCACACCTCCTGACTGCAAAGGCCAAATCCTTGTTCCAAACCCCTTTGGCCCAAGCAAGAGATACTTTTATCCTGTATCTGAAAAGTACAGCCACATATGTGTGCACCCAGTGCTGCCAAACAGGTCTGAATGGCTCAGTTCTAGGAGATGGACTCAGGCAAAGTTCTAACCAGCTGGGAACAGGGCTTTCTAACAAGGTGTGCAGACAGCTTTAATAATACCTGGAACCACTGGCCTCACCTACAACAGCTGATTTAATTTGGAAAAGTCCATACCAAAATTGTTTTGTGGAAGCCTACAGTAAACGGGGTTTTGTTTCATCTTCCTTCTCCCCATGTTAATTATGACAGATATAGACTTACATCATTGTAATCTGTGAACCAGATGGTTAGGAGGGGAATTACAGCCACAACCAGCACCTAGGTTTCATCTGACTTCTTGTTGCTCTTTGATCTCTTTAGCTGGATAATTAAGAGGATTGAATGAGCACCCTGACAAAATGCTATGCCTTTTTTTCCATATCTGTGACCCTCAGAAAGAGCATCCTGTGTACTGGCGTTCAGTGAGAAAATTAACACTTGCGAGTCTTTCAGCTCTGTTCTTTTAGGTGCTCATATAAATGTGTGCTGTGTTCTATCCTGGACCCTTCTCTTTCTGTCTTTCCTATTTCAAGCTGAACTGGGTGGGGGGGAAAGTATAAGCCTTGACATCACATTTTGCAAAGGAAGCAAATGCACTCCTCCCTAAAGTCTAAATGAATGGCCTTTTAAGGTGACTGCTGAATTAAATTCCTGAATGATTAAATCAACGAGCATGAGAAGGTTCTTATTTCCAAAAAAGAAAAAAGCTGCAGGAGAAAAAAAAACCCCAAAACCCAATCCACCCAGTGATGTGATTGCAGAGCTGAGAGCTGAATAGGAGCTGTTTACACTGACTCAAAAAAGAGACTCTCCTCAGCTTTGGGAATAATGCTGCTTCACAGGCTGAAGGGAAATGGGGATATACAGATTTTGCGCCTGCTAAGTTTCTCTAATGTAAGACATGTGCATTCACTTGAAGTCCTGGAATACCTCACCAAGGAGGAAAGATGATCAAAAACCCAAGCACATCTTTCTGTTTATCATAGATTACATATTTCTGACATATTTTAGTCAGTATAGTATTGTATTGTATGCAGGCCACATCAGTCTTTGTATCTGTAAGTTATGCAGCTAAACCCCTGTTTCTGTGAATACCTAAAATACCCTTAAGATAGAGTGACAATAATCTCATTAGGGGTACGGGGCATGTCTGGACATTCTCAGGACAGAAGCTCTACCCATGCACAGCCTGTCACTCTTACTCTTGCAGGAGGAAATTACAGTGAATCAAACCTCCATGAAATACAGAAATGAAACAATCTCCCTGTAATCTTGAAAAAAAATGAGTCATAGACCTCTGTGAAAGTCTTGAATTCCCTAGGAGCTTTTAGTGGTTGATTAACACTACTTCCTTTCTTTTCTATCATTTTTTACAGGGATATCGCAGATACCACAATAGATGTGATATCTAGTTCCAGGTCTTTTCTGTTCCTTATTCCTGCTGCCCCATTGTAACTCCAAAACCTGTGTCTCAAACCAGACTTTCCTCCATGACGTCTTCCATTGTTGGGACTTCCCCTGTGGCTTAAGCCTTGATAGCAATATGAGCCTCAGGGCAGGAGAAGTACTATTAGCCATTGGTATTTTTTAAAATTATTATTACATCAACAAACCTTGCATTAAGTAAGGTTACACCACACACTGATAAACCACTGATATCTTAATTGTTCTCAGTGTTGCTACAGGCAATGGTGCTTCACCAGAGATGTATGTTGGAGGAGGATGGCTATTTTAGACAAGCTTCCATCTGCAGGAAGGAAGGGAATGTGACACCTCTGTAGAACTTTAAAGATAAATAAAGCAGAAAACAGCGATATTTCTTTTTTGAATGTAATTCTGTGGGAGATTTACAGGCAGTAAAGGAATTAGTTCAAATAGCAAATGAAGAAGGGAGGATGGAGATGCACAATGGCTTGAAGACCTTGCCTAGTTTAGTCACTTGAGTGGATAGATTATCATGACAGGCAGAGGAGAACTGCAGTCAGAGCTACTTTCTGTGTCATAATCGGGAGCTAACCCTGAACTGGATGGATGTCTCACCAGGGGATGTGACAGCACTAGACTCATTCAACTTCCCCTGTATTCTTTGCTTCTTATCTACTAAGAGTGAATTCTGGGTTTTGGACCCAGCATGTATTTTATCCTTAGCAACCACAACACCTCCCTCAGATTTGGTAAAACTTAAGTCTCTAATTTAGAACAAGGAATATGGATCCTCCCCCGATACTTCACTTCTGATCTTGACTGAAATTTAGAAGTAACCATCTTTGTCAGCATCAGGGCTTCCCAATGGCCTTTCCCATCTTACAGCCTCCAGATTCTGGCTTAGCAACCCATGACCTTTGCTAGCAAGTACTGGGAAAGCACTAAAGAAAAATTGTTGAGTGATGACTCACTCTACCACAGTTTGGTTGCTTTATGATTTTCTATTGCTGCTGATGGGAAGATCCTTTCTATTGTGAGAGGCTTGCTTTCCTGCTCCATAGGAATAATGCTTCATAAGGATTTCCTGAGGAGTGACTTCTCCTTGGAGCAAGATTTCTTGTCTCAGCTGCTGGGCTAACTGAATTAACCATCACCTAGTTACTTATTACCTTCATATTCCCTCTTGTCTTTTCAACACCTACTTTAATGTAGAGGGCTCTTTATAGGACAAAGGCACTTGAAAACTGGGTGTGACTAATGGAAAACCTTCAAAATCAGCAGCAGTGGAAGAAGGAAATGCATAGGACTGGGCAAGAGCAATGGAGGGCAGTGTGTGGAGGACAGCATAGGGGACTGGACATGGAAGGAGGCAACACTGTTGGTTCAGTTCGGGCTCTACTGGCCTTCAGTGTGAATGCCAGCTTGGAACAGTCACAGCTGCCTGACAGCAGAGGACTTTCTTCTCTGATCAGCAACAGCACTTGGGGATTCTCAAGAAAGTAAAGGCACAAGGTTTATCTATTTGGGCAGAAGGCCCAAAGCCACTACATTCTTCTCCCTTTATTTATTTACAGCCTTTGGCAATTACTCATCTTCCCTGATGATCAGAGACTGTGATGTTTCAGTGCAAGCACAGCTGGCTGTTTGGGACGGTTTACTGGCAGAGCTGTACTCGGCAGACTGGATGCTAAGACAAAAAGATGTGTTCTGACAGATACAAGGGAGATGATTGTCTAATCAGTGATGGACTGCATGGCCAAAAGAGTTTGTTAGGACCATCCTGTGTGACCTCCTGCACTGACCACCTGTTGACTCCTGGCTGGGCAACAGAAAGTCTGGTAAGATTGCACTAAACCTGTGGAAATTACTCTGATGGTGAATATGAGTAAATACGTGTGTGTGCCTTTAGGTTGGTGGGGTAGAAGAGATGTCACTCATGCTGCATAGCTTGCTATTGTCTCTTTTTCTGCTCCCAGGTGGCTGGGAGAAGCAGCTGTATTGCAGGGATGCCAACCATCAGCAAAATACAGCAATTGTTTTATGAGTTTAATGCTCTTTATTTTCCAATTTATTTACCAGGGGCATGTGTAATGCTCAGTAAAAGCCAGTTTGCTGAGGAAAAGAGTCTTAAAAACATCCTTCCAATTGCTAATGTGTTCTTATTAAATATAATTGTTATGTTCTAGAAAATCCAAGCTATATTTTAAATAAATTATCAGCGGGGATGGGCCCTGGGAGCATACGGTCTCTGCCACAAAGGCTGACAGGACTAAGTGTGAATGAGTATCTTGTGAAATGGTATCTGAAGAGTTCCATCTGACCTCCACGCAAATGTGAGAAAGCTGTTGGCCAGGTATTTGCTCACTCAGGTACTGCCGTCTCCTTTGTCTCCATACAGGTATCTCGAATGGCTGGGACCACATGGTGAGCTCTGCTAATCTCCCTAGCAGAATTAGTTGCAGGATAGGGGCCCACTGTGGAGCTGATAAGAGTGATCTAGAAAAGTGACAGAGGCCAGACAGCATTAGATAAATGGTAGTGAGAAAGCCTGCCTTAATAGCACTAATGTAGCTGTGTTTCCTGAAAAGAAATTCCCTGGTGGAGACATTCTTCAAAAAAGCATTCTGAATTCCTCAACAATCAGGCAGGAAGTGGTAAAATCCATCAGACGAAATGACCAATATGTTCTTTTTTCCAGTATCAAAAATACACTTTAGGGCATAACCATTGCAGAAACACTTTTTGTGGCCAACCAGATTTATTTTTTTGGCCATACTGAATTTGTTGGTGATGTTCTGTGCACACAAATGTATTTTAACAACGTTGTTTCAGTCCAGACGAGTACTTTACCACATATGCACATTATGAGCACTCACTGCTCCTTCAAAAATTTTCACAAACTGCAGTTATAACTTCCAGGTATTTTTCAGGTCAGGTAATGGGAAAGAAAAGCAGAATCAAAATGACCCTGGGGTCTCCCTAGAGAAAGCTGGAGTTTATATCACAAACTGACACAAAACATTTAAGGTAATTTCTGATTTAGTTTTGTACGATTACTTTTGTTTAGTTTCCTCTGTTGCTGAAGTCAGTGTTGACTCTGTATCCCAACAGATCCACAAGCCTTGCACCTAGCTTCTTTTTGGTTGGCCATTCTGAGAACCTCCTGCCAAGATTTCCCTTTGTCTCTGTTTTAGAGAAAATCTCTCTTCTCTGAGGAGTGTAAGTCAGTGAGACCCACCTGGTGCTGCTGGGTTCAGCCAGGAGAGTAGCACTACAGTTCCTCACAGCTTCTCTCCTTGTAGGTAAAGAGGAAGGAGGATGCTCACTTAATAACTTCTCTCCATTGTGCCTCAGAGATTAGGCATCATGCCATATAAAGATGTTATAAAAAATGGAATCATTTTATAAGTAAACTGTGACCAGCAGGTCCAGAGAGATGATTTTGCCCCTCTACTCAGCACTGGTGAGACCCCACCTGGAGTATTGCATCCAGTTCTGGAGCCCTCAACACAGGAAGGACATTGACCTATTGGAGAGGGTCCAGAGGAGGGCCACAAAGATGGTCAAAGGGCTGAAGCAACTGCCCTATGAGGACAGGCTGAAGGAGTTGGGGTTGTTCAGCCTGGAGAAGAGAAGGCTCAGGGGGGACCTTATAATAACTTACCAGTACCTGAGGGGGTCCTACAGAAAGGCAGGGGAAGGACTTTTTAATATGATATCGGATGGGAGGACTAGAAACAATGGATGTAAATTGGAAGGGGGTAGATTTAGACTTGACATAAGAAAGAAATTCTTTACAGTGAGGGTGGTGAAGCACTGGAACAGGTTGCCCAGAGAGGTTGTGGATGCCCCCTCTCTGGAGGTGTTCAAGACCAGGCTGGACAAGGCACTGGGCAGCCTGATCTAGTGGGAGGTGTCCCTGCCTATGGCAGGGGGGTTGGAACTGGATGATCTTTAAGGTCCCTTCCAACCCAAACTATTCTATGATTCTATGTGAATTAATAGCAGTCTGGATAAATGTATGCTTTGGTCCAAGACTGATGTCTTCCATTCTTTGAGAACATTCTCTAAATAAACAGGATGTTTTCATTGTGTACTTTGTTATGATTTATCATGTTGTAGTTTATTTAAGTCTTTCCATGCTCTCTTCAGATACGGAATGCTGAACTTCAGATATGGAATTAAATACTTCTGACTGCACAGTCTTCCCTCTGTGTTCAAAGGAGAAGTCATGTAGCTAGCACAATGGATCAAGATGTCCTACATTAAAAACCTGTGTCACTTTTGCAACTATGTGCATTTATGCAACAAGACATCAGTAGCTAATGGTTCCACTGAAGACACTAACTCGAACGGACACCTTTTTCATAGCTCTGTAATTGTTAATCTTCTGAAAAAGCTTCTTTGCTAACTGCAGCCTCAGAAAAACTGAATACTGTTCTCTTGCAAAAAAATTGCTCTGCAAGTATTCAGCCATCTTATTGCATTACATGTCATTACAAAAAACAGTGGCTGGTTTATACATTGGAAGCTAGACAAACATACCCAAGATCTTTTGGAGGCACATAAATGCTGCCAGCTTTCTGTCATAGGCACAGGCTTAAACTAAAAACCTTTCTAAAGCACTACTTCTCCATTTATCTCTGTTTATCTGCTATGGACAGTCCATCATACCATAGTAATGAAAATTCAAAGATCCCCTAGTTTTATATGGAATTCCAACAGTCACTGTCACAACAGAGTTATAGGGTGATCCATACATCTATGGGGAAGCAGCTTCTTTTGAGGGACATGTCCCAGAATATCTGAACCAAACTCTCAAAAGTGCTCAAACAAACTTTTTTTGAGAACCAGGGTTTTCCAGAAAAGAATCATAGAATAGTTTGGGTTGGAAAGGACCTTAAAGATCATCGAGTTCCAGCCCTTCTGCTATAGGTAGGGACACCTCCCACTAGATCAGGTTGCTCAGTGCCTCATCCAGCCTGGCCTTAAACATCTCCAGAGAGGAGGCATCTACAGCCTCTCTGGGAAACCTGTCCCAATGTCTCACCACCCGCATTGTAAAGAATTTCTTTCTTATATCTAGCCTGAATCTACCTTCTTTCAATTTACATCCATTATTCCCGGTCCTTCTATCCCATATCCTATTTAAAAGTCCAACCCCTGCCTTCTGTAGGCCCCCTTCAGGTATTGATAAGCTACTATGAGGTCCCCCCTGAGCCTTCTCTTCACCAAGCTGAACAACACCAACATCTTCAGCTGTCTTTATAAGGCTGTTGCTCCAGCTCTTTGATAATCTTGGTGGCCCTTCCCTAGACCTGCTCAAACAGCTCAATGTCTTTCCTGTGTTGAGGGCTCCAGAACTGGACAGTATTACTCCAGATGGGGCCTCACCACAGCTGAGTAGAGAGACAAAACCACCTCTCTTGACCTGCTGGTCACACATAGATAGTGTTGAGAAGCATTCACAATAAATACCTTCTGCTGTTACCAAACATGTGAACTTCCTTTTGGCATTTAGTTATGCCTTAAACTATTTATTTACTGACTAATTGTGATTCATATAGCTATATATTGCTGCCAAGTGAATTCCAATACCATGGGGATATTTGGAAACATTTTTAATAGTTGAGATAAATAAAATAAACTAGATAAAACCCCAGAGAAATAAATGGATATTAAAAGGGAGGTTGCTGGCTTGCAAACTGGAATTCAATACATTGAATTTTTGGACCACCTAGTCAACATGGCAGTAACTGCACGAGCTGCGTAACAATATGCTGGTGGTAGAACAATACCATGATTCTCTTTGTAATAAAAGTAGGCAAAACAGTATTTAAAGAAGGATAACATAGGCAAATATTTGCTTCTTATACAACTGAACCCTCTCTCACTAACAGTCCTTCAGCTTGGTATTTCAAGGAAATAAAGAATGGACATAAATGTAAATGTCATATATAATAGACCAGCTCTATTGCAGAGTCTTTGGTGAAGACAAGCAGTATCTAAAAGCAGGCATGGGCAAAACAAATACTAGTGTACTCAGAAAGCATGAAGTCATGCATCTGGTTGTTCCAGAAATAAATAAAAAAGAAGTGGGTTTATTTAGTGTATTGTATAATGGAGGGACTCCCATGCACTCTGTAGAGTACAAAATTAACTATCAAAAGGTGCCATCAGTGTATAGCCAAGCAGTACGTGTTTCACATACATTCATACACAGTTTCCTATCATGATTTTTACAGAACACTGGGCATTACATTAGCCTGTTAGGACAAAAAAAAAAAAAAAAAAAGTTGGCAAGGATCCTAGAAACATCCTGAGGGGAAAAAGTCCTTGCTGCCAGATAGTTTAAGGACATTTAATGACCCCATGATCCAGCAGTGGGAAAAAAATTTTGTTTCATAAAACACACCTATGATATTATGCAAATAACCACAAGCCTATTTTTTCTACACTAACAGAGATATGTATGTTGCTTTAAAATGTATACAATGGAAAAACTGAGCCTGAAGTTTGGCCTCTGTAATAAGCGCATAACTTCTTTTAAAAAATCTCTAACACTCCAAATTTATGTTATTACAATAATACAAGAACTTTCCTTATCTAGAAAACCAAGGACATGTCTTGGGTTGTGCTAATGGATCTCCTTTCAAATAAGCTCTTGAAATATTCTTGGCTTATACAGTGGATTCATCATCAAAAAGACCATTATCTTCCATTATGAATCCCAAATGTCTACAAAACGGATTCTTCCAGAACTGTGCTCTGTTGCTAGTGTTGCTCAGTCATCTAGGACAAAACACTAAGTACTGTTCTCCTTCTGTAAAAAAGCTTTTCAGCATGATGTAATGCAGAATATGAATATGAAGAAGTAATACAAATTAAGTTTCTGCATTTCCCACATTATGCACCTATAATTTAACCAACTGGATTGAACTACAATGTTTTTTGAGTATTTCTGTACTGTCACATTCACATTTTAGCTGTTCTCGGTCTTCTTAGAAAACATGAGTTTTGAGAATTTTTTTTTCTTTCTGATGACAGATTTGACTTGTCATAGAAAAACTGCAAAATGCCCACTAGCACCAGTGGGAGAAGGCTTCAAGCAATTCTATGTTTAAACAGAAACTAATCTTTACCCATGGCTTAAAGTAAAAATAGTGTTTCCTATTACCTTTTCTTGCAAGCATGAATACCTCTGTTGGATTTACTAGAGCTACACACAAAGGTCTGCTGCTGGTAGAAAGACTATTACCAAAGCCCAAAAGACAGGAACAAATAAGCTATTCTCTGCCAAAAGGAGATAAAGCCAAGCAGTGAACTGCACAGATCGTATTCATTGATTCCAGCCCAAAGAGTCAACAACTGGATTTAAGCTGGAGCCTCAAAATCAAAAACCACGTGGAGTATCTCAAATTGAAAAGCATAACTGGATGTGACTTTCAGGAAGTATAGGCTCGGTGTTCTGGTGACAAGGCAACAATTATTTTGTTCATGCAAAGCAGCTGGCAAAAGAAAACAGGAAAGATAGTCTGACAACTTTTGGCGAGTTCCATGTGTAGGCACGATAGATTAGACAGGTGTGGAGGTTCAAGTCCTCCTCTCTGTGAAGTGCTGTGCTCCTGAAATGGTTGTGATAAGCAATTAATTTTGCTTAATCCATTCATTGAGGTACCAGGTGCAGCCTCAAAGGATGGATCCATGAGCCAGGTCACAGGCAGGTAAGAAGAGCAAAAACAAGGTGGACATAGGACCTTCCTACCCAGAGGGAGCCAGGTGCAGGCTGGTCTGAAGGCAAAGATGAATGCGTTTGGAGAGGACTTGGATTGCAGGCAGCACTGTAATCATGTTAGAAGCTAGACTCACGCTTTCATAGGTAAAGGAACTGGAAAGCAGTGACAAAGTGATTAAAATGGCACCAAGTAGCGTGGTCTGCAACACTTACCTTCATTCAAGAGGTGTACCCAAGGTCTGGATGTAGCATACTGCTGCCTCAAGTCTGATGTCAAGTACTAGGAATGCTATTGCTTTAGCATTTGCAAGGACAAAGCCCCATTCAGTGTGCCTAGGGTGTTGGGAGATGTCCTTTAATTGAAAGGGGACAACTGGAAAATCCAGCACCAGTCTGCTGGGACTGCAGTGGCACAGGGTACACAGTACTTCTTTACCACCAGAACCCATCATTGACATTAATTTTTATAGCACCAATGTTCTGATATGAGTAAAGAGAAAAAAAGAGCTGACTACTGTACAGACATAATTAATCTTCTTTCATTCTGTAATATTTTATTCCTGAAACGCGAAAAAAACACCAGACCCTGTGAAGCATTTATGCAAGAAATTAATTTAAAAATCATTAATTCAATTTAAGAATAATTATTTTTGATTTGGAATGGACTCCTTTCCTTAAATAAACAAAAAATAAGGTACCATACTGCATTAAATGCCTAGTAACTTAATATGCAAAGTATAACAGCAGTACCTTCAAGTAGGAGTTACTTGCTAACATAAGAAGGCAAGAAGCCTGAAGCTCTGAAGTTCTTGCTCTTGCAGAGGTGGCAACTTGAGTAGACCCTTATATGCCAGCTCAGACACAACGGTTCATTGGTGTATGTCCAGCTGCAACAGTGGTTATTAATGATTACACATTGGGATACACAGAAAGCCTCTTAAGGATTTACTGTGACCTGCCCAACCCCAGTGGGGTTTACTCATTAACAAATAAACAAACGAGAACTGGAATTACAAGACGTGTGCTGCACACCATTGCCTTGCTCTGGGTCCATCCCAGCATCTTTTGACTGAGAGCAGAAGGGTGAGAGAGGCCTTTTGCTGAAGGCTCTGACTCCCTGGCATAGGAAAGAGATCTTTCAACCTGCCAGCTCACCGGCTTGCATCTGAGTGCATTGTGCAAACGCTAACACTGGAACAGCGATGCCTCCTCTTCCCTGGAGGTGTTTAAGGCCAGACTGGACAAGGCACTGAGTAGCCTGATCTAGTGGGAGGTGTCCCTGCCTATGGCAGGGGTGTTGGAACTCAATGATCTCTAAGGTCCCTTCCAACCTGAACTATTCTATGATTCTATGAGATAGAGCCTTTTTCAAACATTTTAAAGTTACTGGAGATGTGCTGTTTCCCAAGCCACAGGTCCATCCTTCGCAGAAGGATGAAGGAAATTGCCATGAAGGGTTCATCTCACCTCTCTTTAAGGAAGTAATTGTTATTGTTGAGGGTACAGGACGAAGGATTAGGCTGCTTTCTTAGGCTGCTTGTGCTGATCTATATTCTCTGCTACACAACTGTAGTTGCACAAAGCAACCATTTTCTACCTTAAACAATAAGTCCATGTGTGTGCCTCTCACAAGGATCACATCATTGGGCATAATCTATCAAAGACTCATTCTTTCGGTCATTGAAGTAATGGATGTATACCAAGGCGATACAGTAAACACACTACAAAACAAGAGATGTTGTATGTTCCCCTTAGCAATTGTTCAATAGAAGCCCATGTTTATAGCTTTTACTGTGTTCTATAACCATTTGCTGATGAATACAACTTGCTCTGATTGCTGCAAAGCACTTCTTTGATAGCAAATATTGAGACTTAAATGGGACCCAAGAGATAAACATTTTATGTTGCTTCATTTGCATATTGGAAGAATAATGTAGGTGGCGGCCAAAGAGGACAGCCATGATGGCAGTGATAGCAATAGTTAGGCTAGCTGGTTATTGTGCTGCTTATGAGTTTTCAAGGGTTTTCTGTTGGGGAGTGATTGGTGGCCCATGGCCATGGCTCTCTGGAGCAGCTTGGGGAAGGTGAAAGTGAACTATGAGAACATGGATGCCAGAGACAAAATGGACGCTGCTGAGCGGGCATGACTTGCAAAATCCGAAGGATGCCTCCCTGGTGCCTTCATGTCCTTGAGCAGTCCCGGTAAACAACTTTGGAGGTAAACAACCATGAAGAGGCACCACTGTAGGAGTGAGAAACTAACTGTGGGAAACTAACTGTAAGATGCAGCTGTAGGTAGGAGGAGATGGGAAGATGTAGTTTTTAGTTCTTGACCACTGAGTAGGCATAGTTATTGTAACCTCTATATAAGTGAGCTATTTGGGCTGAATAAACGAAGCAACCTTTATCACTCATACTGTGTGGCTCGTTGTTTCCCTCACTGGCTGAACCCCGTCGCGCGGGACGTGACAGTTTTCTATCTCAGACAGCCCTTCCCTAAATACAGAAAATACAGGCCTCATTTGGAAACCTTTGCCCAGCCAAGTGGCCCTACCTAATACATTATAGCTTGAAATAGCTGATGTATGAGAAGAAACCAGGGCCCAATTAGATGTGACACCCCATGCCTCATACTATTGTTAGCAGCTGTGTTGCTATCATGTCGGCCCTCTTCTTCTACTAGCAAAGTGGCAGCACTTACACAAATGTAAAGGGTAGCAGATGTCCCAGAGGCAACAAAGTACAAGGACAGGAGACATTACTGGTCAGCACAACATGTGGTGGCCTAACAGTGGTCAAAATACTGTAAAACTGGTCTAAGGATAGGTTTGAAGGAGGATCATGTGTGTATTATTCACTGTTCAGAACCCTTAGCCTCCTATCTTGCAAGAGACAGAATGTTTACAGGAGGGGGAGTGGAGGACTTCACTCAGGTCATAGGCAAACATCTGTTACACTTGCACAGCAGCTAAAAAGGATGCTGCGTGCATTAGACTGAGTGTACAAGACTGATTTAGTCCAGAGATGCAACACAAGCCCTACAAATCCAGCAGGCATTTGAGCTGCTGTGCAGGAGCAGGTCAACAGGGTACAAGAGCAGTAATTTCACCACATCCCATGCTGAAGTTAATGCTATGTGCAAATTCGCCCCATGAGTCACATCTGCTTCCATTAGGAAAAATAAACCAACAACAAACCAAAACCAAAATAGCCTTCATACGTATGTCTCAGTGGCAAGAAGAACTGAAACTGGCTATGCCAGTTGGGAACCAACCTGGCGGCAAAACTCATCAGCACATTTTGTAAATAAGGTGAGGGGTTTTTCTGTATCTGAAGACAAGGAGGACACAGGGTTCTGGGTTGTGGCAGGTATTGGTCTACATTTAACTTTGTGAAGCCTTTCTTGTTTTCTTCCCCCCAAATTTACTTTCTATCAAAATGATCAATTGTAATAGGATATGAGGAGTCTCGAAAAGCATTTGTAGGTTCCGTTTTTTAAAGTTTAGTAACAGATTTAGTCAAGTCTTTTCCTTTTGAAAGACAAACAGCAGATCACTAGAAGAATGGAAAAGTCTGGATTTTTATATTGTACACAGAACACAGTCTTCTTCAAGCCTTGCTTTTGCTTTATTTCCTGTCAAAATGCAGTGAGTTTTGCAATATCTTCCTAACCCCATAATTTAAATAAAAAGAGAACCCCTCTGAATTCCTCTGCTATTCACAACACAGAAAAATGGGACATTAACCTCACATGAAACCCACTGGCTTGTATCTTGCTTCCTCATTTAAGCCTGTGCCAGTTTTGCAGATTTCAAAGGTGCAAGCTCACTCTTGTTCACTCAATATTCAATCAAGAAAGTAATGGCTTACCTAAAAGCAAAATACTTAAAAATGCACAATTCCTTTTTTCAAAGATATTCCCATCAGCTACATGCTATTTTCTCAATACAATATATCTGAAAACCAAGAAAAATGTTTTTGAGCAATACGAAGCCCTCACTAAAAGAGAGAAAACAAGTATTATTTGCACTGTTTGTTTCCCACAATGTATTCTTATGAGAGAGCTGCAGGGACTATATTTTGTATTCAGTGAATGACTTCTGTGGTGTAAAATGTCTCTTTCTGGTATTTAAATAACCACAACAGTTATGTAGCTGTATCTCATAGCCATGGACATTACTACCTAAAATAACCAGAATTTTTTTAAAAAAAGCTAATTCTTACTTCATTTATTGTGAAAGACACAGATTTATTAAATAACATTTGGCAGTCCTGTGATCAACAATAATAAAAAATATCTTTCCCTTGGGCACTGAGAACCACATTGTCACAACACCACTTCTTAAACAGTGCTGAACCACATTGCAGGGCTGCACAGCTCTTTGAAAAGATGATGTGTTTTCCTCACTGTTGCAAAAAAAATACTTGTTCATCAAAGGTCCCTGAAAAAGCAAAGTCAGACTGAGACAGGAAAGAATTGGGTGGAAATCGAGAAAAAGAACAATCTGAATGTCATAATTGTTGTTCTTGCCTGCCTTGACTCTACCTGCAGAAATACTGCATTACTGAAAGTTTTTCTTTTACTTCCGAAAATTGGTATTTTTGTCCTTCTAGTAATGGGGTATGCTCATAAAATGTACTGTTAATACCAGCAGAATACTGTAATAGGCATAATAAACATATATATTTTTCCCTTTCCTACTAAAGAAGTGTCTTGTGAGAAATAAAAAGGCAAGGAATGGCAATCCCAAACACAAAAGACAGTTTGTTGGGTTTCAAATCACACATCACAAATGCAGGCATCCAGTAATTTCAGTGTGGGCATAGAATATCCCAGAGTTTAAAAAGCTCCGAAGATACCTGTCCCAAACGAGGAAATACAATGCTAGGAGCTGCAATGGGATAGAAAAAAAATGTCATCTTTCTGTGTCTTTTGGAGTCCATCGTTTTCCAGTGTCACTTCTTCACTGTAGAAGGCATTTACCCTGACTCACAGCAGCATTTCAGAGGAACCAGCCCAGGATCTCTGGGACTCGCTAGACCTATTCAAGCAGTAGGGTTTGTTACAGTGATTCCCCCTGGCCTCCTAAATGGATTTTATTTGATGCCTGCAAATAGCAGCGTTGAAATAGCTTCTTATTTTTTTTAATAAAGGATTGTCATTCATTTGGGAAGGTTCAGCACCTCCTGATGGCAAGGAGGGCCCGCTCCCCCTGACGCCGTTGAGCACAGGCCTGACAGCGAAGGACCCACGGCCGCGGCGGAACTCAAACACCGCGTTCGGGGGCTGAATGGCGCCGGGCTTCTCCCTCACCCCCGCCCCCCACGGACCTCTTCTCAGTCCGGGGGCCGTAGCAGGGAAGCAGGGGCTCCGCCCGCCACAGTGGTCTCAAGGGGATGAAGGAGACCGAAAATCTCTCATCCCGGCGCCCCCGCCTGAAGCTGCTGCTGTTTGACAGCCAAGCCCTTCCGCTCCACGTCCCCAGGTCTCCCTCTCCTGCCCGCCTCTCGCACGCCAATTGCGTGGGCGGGCGGGCGGAGGGAACGTAAAGAACAGCACTGCTTATTGGAATCCGCACAGCACGTACGCACTAGCGATGCTCCGAGAATAGCATCGGAGAAGGAGGGGGTGTCATAACAGCCTCGCCCGACCCGTCAGCGCCGGCAACCATATTTGTCTTGGGCAAAGCCCTGCGGCCGCCTAGGGGGACTTTGGCGTGCCCGGCTTCAAAATGGTTGCCGAGCGGCCCCTTTTTTATCTGAATCGGATGGAGAGGAAATAACAGTTCGATCGCGGGCTGGGGTTAGGAGGAATGCGGAGGATAAAGACGTGGGAATCACAGGCAGCCCTACGCTGAGCCGGAAGCCGTCTCCGCGTGCTCGGGGAGGCGGGCGAGAAGCGGGCGTGTGAGGAGCAGTGCGGAGGCGGCCAGGGAGAAAGGGGAGGAGGAGAAGTGGGCGGCAGCGCCGAGACGCTAAGTCCACCCCACCCGTCCACCAGAGCGTAGGCGCCGTGCGGAAAGTCCGCGGCAGTCCCTCGGCGCAATCGGCGTAGGGGGCGTTGGAGAATCGCCGCGGCGGCTGCCGGGTTGGCTGGCGGGAGGCGCGGGGGGAGAAGGGGGCGGCCCGCTCGCTGCCGCCG
>VZTY01023058.1:199329-220882 GCA_013400935.1 Turnix velox | reverse complement strand
TTTTGCTTTTATGTGGGGGCCGCGGGGCCCCCCGGCCTTCCCCGCCCGCCCAGTCCCCTGGCAGCAGAAACAGGGAGGGCCTCGGCCCCTCGTAGGTTGTTTGTTTTTTTTTTTTTTTTAACCAAAATAAAGCTTAAAAAAACCCCAAACAGCTCGCGAGCATCTGTATTAAATGCCTTCTGAGAGATTTGTGTGTGACCACCTCTCTGGGCCGCCGTGTCTTGCAGCGTGAATTGAAGTCGGTGAGGAGTTAGTGTTTTGGGAGGGCCACTGGGAAAAGGCGCGATTCCAGATGGACATTTTAACGAGCAGCTGAAGTAAAGGCAGCTTAAACTTCTTTTAGCATGAGCTTGGTTGTCGGCTTCACCCTGAGCCAGTTGTTAACGTTCAAATGTAATTCTGTGAAAGGTATCCTTCAAGAATTTTCTGCCCGCAGTTCGAGTGCCGTCTCCTGCAGATAAAAAAATCCCAGAACAGAAGGCTGTCCGAAGTACCCATTCATTCAGTGTTGGGGCTTTTTTTTGTTTGGAACTTGGCCATTGGATTCTCCCTCTGACTGACAGTGACTGTTCAGTGAAATAAATGCTTCCATGTGTAGGAATACCTATGACCTGTATTAAAATAAGGACCAAAAAAATCCCAGCTTTTGTGAATATGCAGGCTCAGCTACCATGCAAGTTAGATGGGCCATTGCTTTGTATCTTGGCTGAAAGGTAGAACATACGTTCTTACCAAAGTTTTTTGTGGCAGTAGGCTCCAGTGCTCAGTGGTAACTTGATTTATGATTAGAACTTTCACTGAGTTATCAAACAAATACTATATTCTTTTAAATTCTGTATATGTAGATAGGTAGTACATACGTTTAGAAGTTCTTGTTTAGGAAACTAGAGAAAATATATCTTTTTGTAGTGTTCTGTGTCTTTCAGCTGATACTTGCTTAATTTGTAGTGCTTAAATCTTATTTGCTTTGTGAGATTACTACAGTCTTTAGCTGGTGACTTATGAACATAAGAGCATTATTTCTTTCTGACTTCATTCAGATGACTACATTTTAAAACATCTTTTCCTAAGCTAACACATGTATAATGAAACCCACTAAACTGAAATTGTATTTAGGAGAGCAGATTTCAAAAAGCTATTGCTATAGATTGCAGTTATTGTCATGTTTGTCTTAAAACCTGAATTAAAATGCAAGAGATCATTGCCTCTTCTGCATTTTCTACGGCGAAAGAAAGGGCTGTTATTTAGGCACTAAGGAAGTGAGGCAAATACACCCTGAACTGTGCATATCAGTCTACGTGCTGGTAATAACTTTCAGCATTTTCTTCAGTTTACTGAGGACAAGTGACTAGACTCAGTTAAAAATGGTGCTTTCGATGCATACTCAATGTGACAAACAAATGTGGCTTTGTTTATATATGGATAAAAACTTGATTGTTTATCTTATATGTAAATAAAAGATCAAATTCCCTGGGGATAGGCTCATACTACTTCTACTTAAATTTCTTTAGTTTGAGTAGCTTACTCAGTGATGCAGTAGCCTTGATCTTAAAATTCCCATTAAGACAACAAATAGTTACAAAACTCTAGCTTCAGATTCAAGCCTTCATTTTAAACGCAAAGGCTGCTAAAGAAAATCTACCTCTGAGAAGGTGTAGGAGAGAGATTTCTACTTGGAAATGGAGTATGACATACATTTTTTAGCTTTAATTTCTTGCCAGACTGTTCACTTAACCTGTCTAGACCAGAGATGTGTATGTATGAGCGACGTGCTTTCTGTAGGTTGGTACTTTAGCTCCTGAAATAAGTTAATTGCAAATAGTTAATTGCAAATGTGTTCTCTGTAATTACAATGGCATTTAGTCACCATTTAAGTAGTTATGTCTCGTTTAAGTTAGTAACTCAAATTTGAGGTAGTGTTAAACTGTAGGTGAGCACATCTATTCCCTGGGAGGGTTTGAGCTGATGCTTACGGTGCTTACATATGTCTTGCAGAGGTGGGGATGGCAGCATGGATGAGGTAAAGGCATTTCTCAGCTGTGAGGCTAGAAACTAAGTGACTTCCTGCTCACCTTGACTGAGTAAGTTTCACACACGTCAAGGGTGAGTCAAATTGGACTGTTTCCCAGTCCTGATTAATGGTTACGTCGTGATAGCTTTGTAATGTCATTGGGTAGCACTCTCCTATTTTTTTTTTCTTTAATAGGAAAGAATCAAATCAATACTTACATAACTTGTAGGTTTTGCATCCTGCTTTAGTTTAGTGCAGGTGTCCTGCAACACCAGATATTTGCTGCATTGTATGAGCATGGTTGTGAAGCTACTGTAAGCTGTGACACTCTTTTTGTTACAGTAAAAATCAAAAAGTAACCAGTAGGCTCATAAACACTTCAGAAGACAGTATGTATCCACTTTTCTTTTGACAAGAATTTGAGTTAGCAATGTGCACAACACACGCCTGACTAAGCTGCTTTCTGATGTGCACGCTGGGCTTCCTTCAAGAAAAAGCCATGTAATCTTCTGGGTTTTGTGCATCCGCACTGTTCCACATTTCTGAACATACCACCAGACACACAGTGACTTCAGTATCTGGACCAGTAGCACTGCCCAGTAGCCCTTCCTAAAGCTGCTCATGGGGAGTCTGTTCTTCATTGGTTCTAGCCCTGTGTCTTATTTACATCAGGCTCTTTGTGTGGTCATATTCATGTCAGATTTCTGTAATTTTATGCAGTGATAGTTAAAAATGCATTTGCAGATAATTTTGGAAGTGTTATTACAGAACAATAACGTTATGGGTGTTACATTCAGAAACACGTAAGCAACTGAAATAGAGCTGTATTATTAGTAGAGAAGACAAGTTTTTCAGCATTGAAAATAGCATTTCACAATGCAGATTTTTGGTTTTAATTGATGTTCTTTTTTCCTGCTCTACACTTAACGGTTGTATGCTTTTAGTTACTTTTATTATACAGGTTAAAAAAATAAAAGAACTTTCAATTAGGGGTGTATCAGTGAAAACATTAGGGAGATTCTCACTCCTGTAACTCCCTGTAGCTTTGGGAGGATCAATATTAAGGGACAGCACCTAGTTTTGGTGTCAGCATTTTAAAAATAGAGCTTTTTAAATGTGATGTTTGTATCGTAACAAAAAAAATAGACATGACCTGTAGAAAAAGGTCAGAAAAAGCAAAAACTTTACAGTTGTCTTTCATTTGACCACAGAGAAGACCAAGGGGTGACAGTGATCTTACAAGCATGTCCTCAAAGGAGAGAATAGTATGTACTAAGCTTTTTCCAGTGCTTTGGTATAACGCATGACAGGAAGAACAATCAGCAAAAGAGAAATGCAAACTAGATATGTAATGCATCTGTGCAGAGCTGTAAAGTAGTAGTTTATCAATTCCAATCAAAGTCTTATTTGTAGAAGTCAATCTATTATGCAGTTGTTTTATTAGAAAAAGACCTTTCAGAAAGACAGCTGAAGTAACTGGTGACAATTTCTGGTGTAGGAAAAGCAGCGTAGGTCATTGCAGTAGATGCTAAGAATAATTGAAGTTTGTGTGGATGTTGATACTGGTGCTGGTGGTTGTCACTGTGTTATGAGCAGGCAGTTTATTGAAACAGCAATGTATGAAATATCACCTCTTTTTCTGTCTCATACATTAAAAGACCATTCATGTAATGGTTCAAGTTGAACTTTAAATAAAATGCTATTTGACCTAGTGAGATGGACAAAATTGCCAAGAATACTTTAGTAAATTTTAACTTAAAGATTAAATCAAACCTTTTCCAATGTTGACCAGTTGAAGTGTAATTCTTTCATGGTTTGTAGGAAGCTTTAGTGTTTTCAAACATTATCCTCTGCTTTCCTTATTCTTTCTTAAGAACCTTATCATGGAATCTTGTAGCTTACACTGATATAACTGAACTGCAACTGAAAAATACTGTTCTAATTGTGTCTCTTTTCTTCTTTGTGTTACCTCTAGTGTCCACATCCTGGTGTGGTTAGATGAACTTATTGATGTAACAGAAGGTTAACCTTAAGGTAGTGTAGTTTTCAGCTGTATGTGTGAGCTTATCTGGACAGAACTGGTATGAGGGGAAGCCTAAAGCTTACCGTCAACAGGTATGATATTGCTGGGTGAATCTGTTGACCAGCTGCTCAAAAGGAGGCAAATTCTGCTTTCCCAGCCTTTGCAGTGGTGCTTCTTTGACCTGACAGTCAGCTCATGGAGCTCAGCTTACAGGATGTATCTGGTTTTTCTTCTTAAAATTATTTTTCTTTCTATCAGTTGAGCTCCCTGGAGCTTCCATAGGATGGAATCATAGAAATGTCATGAAAAAAGAAATGGCAAGTGTGCTCTAGGAAGATCTGGAGCTTTAGACAACCTTTTCAGCGGTAGACAGTTTAGTACCTGTTTTAGACTGGTGTAACATGGGACCTCTGTAAAGAGGAGCAAGCTTGGTTTTGTTTTCCTACCTTACCACTGAATGTTAACATAAGCTGAAAGCATGGTAGTTGATCTAGTTGTACAGCTTGCTTGTTTCCACTCTACCAGTTTTAGGGAAGAGGAAAATTCATTCGTGTTGGAGGAATGAATGCTAGTAGTTAACAAGGTAGTATCCTCCCCTCAGTGCTGTACTGGTGACTTTGTTGAGAATAAACACAAGTGGGCAGAGTTTAACGGCCCTTTTTCAGCTTTGGGCATGAATGGGTGAGGTAACTTGCTTTTTATTATCTGTTGCATCATTACCTGAGGCATTTATAGTAATACTAATATTAGCATTAGGTCTTTCTTGAGTGATTTGTAGAAATAAAACTCTGCTGAAATCTGGCAGTGCAGAGAGTCTTGTAGTCATGACAAGATCCTAACCATGTCTTAAAATGAGATACCTGTTTTAGCCGATTTGTCAAAAATAAAGCAGCTGCAAGGCTTTGAGATCTAATGCTGGAGAAATGCTGTTTTTCTGACAGCTTTCTGAAGGCACAGTTTTTTCTGTCTGTCCATTCTTACCAAGACTCACTGTAGCTTTTTAAAACAGGAATGCAAAACTCTGAGTATATGGCTCAAAATCTGAGTTCCAGATGCTGGCTTAAATGTAGTTGAATGGTTTCAAGGTTGGGATAGTGAATATTTCCAAGGTAGGATGAGGCCAAGGAACACATCTTATTTCTCCCTCCCATCCCCTACTTCCTACTTCCAGATAGCAAAGGTATACTGACAAACCAAGAGATACAAGGTCAGATTAGTTTCCTCTTGGGAGACTTTGCCAGATGGTGCAATATCAACCCCTGAATAATCTCTTGCTTATGGGTAAAGGGAGCCCTGGTGGTTTTGTTTTATTTTTAGCTTTATTTTTTTAACGCTCAGTTGAGGAAAAAGTTAGAACAGCTTGCAAACTGCTGCAGTATTAGTTACTGAGGCTTGCGGTTGTACTTTGTGCTTTCAGGAGTGTGAAGTATTGACCTATAGTGCCTTTATTTGCAATTCTATGGGCATGTGCTAATTTGTAAGTTTTCATAGTGGAAGGCACCTGCGGTTTCATTGTGACAGTGAAGCAATTCAGGACAAAAATCTTTAAAAGACTGTATCAAAACTGGTGGATATGGTTGCTTTTGTAAAGTTGTGGATTGTGACCAAAAGGATGGTAAAGGAAAAACTTCTTTGTATTACAAGCTCCAAACAATTCTGAAGACTAGATGCTGGAAAGATGGAGAAGATATGGATAATGAGCCCTCATCCTACAAACTTCACATGGGTAGCTGGGAATTTCAGCAGGGAGTACTTACTACCACTTTCAAATTCAATTAGTTAATTTTTGAGCTGGTTGGTATTTATTCGTTTATAGGTGTTTATGAAGGCCTTCTGGGCTGCAAGCACACACTGCTGGCTTGTGTTGAGTTTGTCATATGCAAGAGTTGATTTTGGAAAAGAATTTGGAAGTGATTAAGACGCAGCTTCTCCAAAGGAATGTTCAATGGATGGCCTGTAATCTGTTTGCTGAATGAATTTCACTTAGCCCCAACTTTGTGTCGCACTTCTTGCCTACCTCTATGCCTGTAAGCTGGCTAGTGTCCCTTAGGTGAAAACAACATTCTGGGATGTTCGAGTCTCTGTTGCTGTGAGTAGAAAAAATGATTCTGGGTCTCTTTCCTTATAGATTGTGTTCCCACTTGTCAGTCTTGGCCATCAAGTACTCTGGTTGTGTTAGCCAGGTATTCCCACCCTGAAATTTCCCATGGCTGATAATGCAGTGTAGTTGCTCTGCTGTTATAGGTGCTGGACCATATTCATTACCAGTTTTTTTTCTAATGCCACAGCCAGAAGTAGTTGGGAAGTTAAGAAGATGACAGATTTGTTGCTGTTGATCAACTAGGATGTCTCGCTATGGAGCTGTGGTTTCAGTCCTTGCAGACAGTCAGCTTTGTCATCCAAGGCAACTAGAACACTGATGTTCTGGATGCTCTCAGATGAGTTGCATTTCTCTTCAGAAAACATATGCTTTAAATGTCAAGTTAAAAATTAATGCCTTGTCATGGGATAAATAAACCTAAAAGTTAGTATTTCTAACTGCCAACTTATACTAGAGATGAGTGGTAATTATAGCAATTAAATATTAAATAATTAATACTAAACCTGGAAGATGGTTTTTATTATCACTGTGGACCATTCTTACATATCTTTTGCCATTGCAACCCTCAGGGAAACAAGTTTTACTTACTATCTTCCTTATACAGTAATTATAATGAGAGCTATCTTTCTGTGGTATCTCTAGTTTAAAAATAAAGACAATTAAAAACTGTGCTGCCAGCCAGCTGTGTTTTGAAACATCTAAGTTCAGCACATGGAGAGGTTTTATTAGCAGGCATAATTCCTCAAAATTGCACCTGCACCTCTTTTTTTAATCTTCTTCCTCTAAGTAGGGCTTTTTAAAAACTCAGAACTCCTCATGCAATATGGAAATAATTAAGAAGTAAAGTCTTCTAAGTGTTAGTAATTTAATAATATCATAAGGGACTTCTGGTAGTGTTTGATGAAACTTGTAGCAGAAGGATTGAAACACAAAAAAACCCCAACACATTATTTCAGAGTATCCTGAAAATTTAGTTTATAGTGATAACATCTGTCTTTTAATGCCATTAAAATATGCTGGGAAATTGATGCTGTGGAAAAAATACTTAACCTGCTTCAAGTGGTAAAAAATACAGTAACTTACCTTAGAACTACCACTATGCTCTTTTCATAAAAATCCGTTTTAAATCATTATTTGGTATCAGCTTGTTAATGATATAATAGTCTCAAGATGTATTTTATTATTTCTAAAAGCATTGCTTGTCTGAAACAAAAGTATTGGTGCTTTTTGAAGAACTTAGTTTTTGCTATTTTGAGTTGCTAGTTTGGGTTAGTAGCATAGAAATACAATAAACTTTAAGAGACAAGTGACAGGGACATGTCTCTTAGAAAAAATTGTCTTAGAATGTCTTCCTTGGTGAAACATGGGATTTCTGAATGCTTCATATGTCAAAGCTTGAGGTTCAGCGTGGAAGCTAGTATAGGAAAATGAGAGAATATACAGAAAAACACATGGCTTTCATATGGGAATGAGTTGTGTCTACCCTACAGAAATGTATGGTGAAAGCCTTTCACCATAGTTACTTTAAATGAGAATTCCTGATGTTGACAAGAGCACCAGAGGTGAAATGCTGTAATTTCTCATATGATTTTACTAGATGTGATGGTAAGCCCTTTAGGCTGGAAGTGTAACAATACTGTTTGTTGTATTACCATCCTTACAGCTGCCTTATGAAGAAAATTATGTAGGATATATTGCTGTGGAGTTTACTTCTGTCACTATTCAGGGTGTGGAACAGAAAGGAGGTAGCACAGAGTCCACACCTGAAAGTGCCCTTTTTCATAGTCTCTCAGTTGAAGTTCTACCAGTTGGAATGCAGGAATCTGCTCTTCTGAGTGAAGGACTCCTCTGGGCACATATGCCCTTGCTATTGCTTCATCCGGAGATTTGGGTAGGGAGAGGGAGATAATTAATTGGTTTTGTTTTGTTTGTCTTTTAATGTATCTAAACTTGTAAACCATAGAGCACTTGCACAGTTTATGTTAAGTGGCCAATCTGTATGCAAGTTTTTAAGGGAAATGAAATGTTAAAGTGAACCTAAAAGAACTGAAAATGCTCAACAGTAGCTTAGATTAAGAGGAAATAGCAAAGGAATTAAATGATATATGGCATTTCAGTGCATTTCTTAATAGGCTTTGATGCTTCTTCCTACTGTATTTGCAGCAGTAGGACTTTTAAAATGGTTTCCAAGTTGAGTGACTAACTCCTTTGTGGAGACTTTCTATTTCCTTACACCTTTTCAAACCCATGCTTTAATTAATTTCATGCTCAGCCCTTGTCTCAGTGATTTTATTGAAATAAGCATTTAATGACAGCAAAACTGAGGAGGAGCTGTTGGGAAGGAAGAAATGTTAAAAGCTGTGATAGATAAAACACGCCAGCTGAGATGTGATTGATGCTGGCACTAGTTTCCTGGGTGCTGTTTTGGTGACCTCATTCTGTGTTGTCTTCTGTGTCGTTTCTGGTTGTAGTCATTTTGATCCCTTCTTTATGGTGCAGAAGACAATTGATTGCTTTACTGCCAAATTTGATTTTGTGTTGGTCATTTCAGTTAGGTGTGAGTTACTACATGATGGTCATTTGCTTGCTGCTTTCTGCAGGCAAACTAAGTCTTTCTTAAAGCCTGAGTAAAGGTGAAAATGAACAAAAATACCAAAAAGCTTTAAAGTAATATTTCTGTATTTTAAAATTGTATTTTAAATGCATAAAAAGGCCTTCTTTTTTTCCTCCCGCCAAGGAATTAGTTGTCTAGTTAGTTCTAGTGCAGCAAGCACTATTACATAAAAATTGTCAGTATGAGTGGCTGGTCTGAATCTTTTGTAGAGTCATCAGGGGTAGAACTTCGTTTAACACTGTGTACTTTAGTTGCACAGATCTCCTTTGGGAGTTTGACAGGCACTTTGCCTTCTTTCCCAATCTATCTATAGTTTTGTTTTTCTCAGTAATTTACTGACTTTATTTTCTGCTTTACACTTCTTCAGCCACTGTACAAGTCACAGCCCAAAAGGCTATGTTTGCTATGATTTCTGCTGTCTTTACACAGTTTTCTGGGGCTTGCCCTTGTCTTTTATGGTCTCTCTGAAGGCTGCCTGATTTCTTTTTAACAGGTGGGCAGGGGATTACCAGTGTGCTTGCTACATCCTCTTTCTTCAGTTTTCACTTTTCCTTCTTCACACATTGCTTGTAGCTCAGCAAATGGACTTTGGTTTCTGTTCTTTCCGGTATTTTACAGTGCAGAATCCTTCTTGCAAAAGCCTTTGGACATCAATACTGATAATGTATGGCACAGAAGAAGAAAAACGGTGTGAAGGACACACTTCACTGACACTGACTTGCTATGTCCAGTGAGATTTTGCGGAACAGCTGAAGAGAAAGTGCATTCACTGGATCAGTGATAGTTCTGTGGTTTGTTTTTTTTTTAATTCAGGCAAGATTCTAGTTTAGCACTTACAATCCCAAGTTTTATTACAAAGGAAGGCTTTTAATAGCTTTCTTCTGTCTGCATTTGATGAGAGAATAAGTGTGTTGATTTTCTTTCCATCAGTACTGCACTTTTGCCATGCAGGATGCTTGTGTCTTGGAGGATGTTTTTACTTTGGTTTGAATGGTGATAAGAGAAATGTATTTGTAAATGTTGAGCTTAGGGCTGATGAGTTTTCCCCCATTTGAATTACTTTCGTGTTTTTTTTAAGTCCAGTATTTTTTAAATGTAGACCGCATATTTCTTAATCTATTTCCTTAAGAAGTTCTCAGGGCTTGTACAAGCACTCCTATGCCAAATTCCACTACCTCAAGCTGCTATTTTAAGAATGTGGTAACAAAAACTGTCCGTTGCAGTCTTCCTCTGAGATGAGAGGACAAGATGGGGATATGTATTAGCTTTGTTATGCCTGATATTTCCTGCTAGTTTGTCTAGGTCACAAATCCTTGAAGAGCTTTCATTACATCATGTAACAGGCTGCCGGATACTACCAGTGCACAGCATTTGTGCTTGCACATGTGAAGTGTGAGCTCAGCTCTCAAGTTATATGTGCTAGTGGCAAAAAAGTGGCTTTATCTCAACTGGGATTTGCACCCCTTCTTGAGAAGGTATGCTGGTTTTCTCAAGCAATGGACCTTATGCCAGAAACTGTAATCTTTTGTCCCAGATGGTAATACCTGAGGAATGCATTTAGAGTTACCATGCCTGAACACAGCACAGAATAAAGAAGAGATGTAAATTCTGATGTGTGGGCAATAACAGAGATGATAGGCATACTTGATAGAAAACAAAGAGGGTTTCTTTTATTGCTGATATTCTTCCTTAGAAAGCCACTGATGATGCCTTCTTTCTCTCTTCATTCACATACACAATTACAGGAGCTTGCTGCTGGCTATTAATTCAGTGGTTCAGATGGTGGATCTAAAACTGCCAGCTCTGCAGCTGGTTTATGTGAGCTCTGACATTTTGCTTGGTGTGACCGATGTGAAAGTAACAATGAGCACAGAGAGTAGATGCATGAGAAGTCTGCTGAGGCCAAATTGATAATTATTTGTATAGCTTACCTGCCTTCATGTGTGCAGAGTGATTAGTGGGGAGATAGTAGACATCTACAAGGGCTTAAAAAGACTTGATATGAAATAGTAGCTGAAATGCAGTGTATGGCAGAGCAAAGTGATGTTAGAGTCTGCTTTTATGCTGTGTGCTCATTGGTGAGCTGTGTAAGCTCAGGAGCAAGGTCTTTAGCCCTTGTGAAGTTGACCCTTGGTACACAGAAATAGTCAAAAAAGCAAATTGCATGTTGGGAGTTGGTAGGAAAGGTTCAGATAAGAAGAAATACTACATGATCAGACTATGGATCTGGTTTGCTTTTAGATACTATACGTAGCATTCACCCTAGTCTCTGCAGAAGAGTGCAGAGCTAGAACAGTGTTACAGAAGAGCAGTAGAGGCGATCAAAGGTATGGAACAGCTTCTTCTCAATCAAGTATGCTGGGTTATTAAGGTTGTTTTCCAACACAGGTAGTACTGTGTAGCAATTAAGCTAACAGGATGATTTAGAAATTATGAGGCCTTCCCTTTAACAGTCGGTAAGTGATTGGTTTGTGCCCTTGGTACAGGGACTTTGTGGATGCTCCATTTATGTCATGCTAAGATGACTGTATGAGTGCAGGAAAGAAACAGACAGATGCTATTTAAGTGGAAATATGCCCCCATCCTACTTGAGATGTAGATTTTTGATAGCTGTGGAGACACTTGGGAGAAATGCCGTGATCTGCTTACTCAGTGGTATGCGCTGCCTTAGATGTGTATTTTTGGTCACTGTTGAAGGCAGGAGCTTTGGTCTGACCCATGTGGCTGTTCTCACTAGATGATGTTTTTAATGGTGCTGCATCTGTACAGGGATTCAGGCCCTCCTCTGTGCTTGGTGAGGAGATGTAGCAATCCTCTGTGCTTGACAATTGTTTCTAAGTTGAAAGGAGTAATGTGCAACATGATAAATGATATAGTGCTTTGAAATCCAAACCTTTGATCACTCATACTGCTGCATTAGTTGTATCCCAACCTGTACAGCTTGGTCCAGTTCTGCTGCACACGCATCTATCTGTCTTCCTCACAGTGCTTCATTTGCCACCTCCACAGGACAGAGAGAAGGACTCAAACTAATTGATAGGGATTTGCTTTTTCTCCATCTTGAAAGAGTGCAGCAGTGAAGTACCCAATGTTCTGAAATGTTAATGGCTCTGTACAGTGATATACTTGTCTTCCTTGGTGAAACCAGAATATTTCTATCCTGTCAGGTAGAAAAGGAGAAGGGACTCCCAGTGCTCATTGTGGTGAACTGTTAATAACTCTGAACAGTGATAGATTAAGAAGGGGACTGTAGAATAGAAAGGTGCCCCTCTGAGCTATAGTGTAAACATTCTAAAAATAGGATATGAGCCTCTGGGAGTGTGGGATTGATTAATAAATTAGATGTTAGGGTGCAGAAGCACTGTTGACTGCTGGCCTTGAACTCATTATTGAGATGTTTGTAGGGTTTTTTTGTACTAGTTTATTGAAATACTCAAGCATGAGAAGACGTTTAGTGAAAAACGAAAGACTTATGTGAGTTGTGATATGGGTTAGTAGTTAACTGCCATAACGGAGAACTAGCATAGATCTCTTGTCATCCACCAAGTTAGGTGGTGCTGAAGAGACACTTAGCTTGTGTTCCCTAATTTGTTCTTTATTTTCTGTGTTCAACCATGACCAACGTGTGCAAATTTGCAGCATTGCTCTAGTGCTCTGTATTGCAAGTGAAGTGAGTTGACTGTTCACTGAATGGATGTATAAAGTGACATAGATATATGAAATCATGGGAGACATTGAAGATGATAATAGCTTTGATCTTTGTGCATTTTTCACTCTAAAAGAAAAATATTGTGGGTAATGCAGTGAGATTACATATTCCTGTGATTGTCTTTGAAGAAGGTAAATACCCTTGAAACTGTTAACAGGTTCAGGTAACACATGGTAGAAAAGCATTGAGTAACTAGAGTAAAAAGCACTATTGAATTGCTAATTGTATTGATCATTAAATGGTGTGGAGGTCATGAAATAAAACTGTCATAAAACAAACTAAATCAAAGTTGCATAAAACACAGGGTACTAAATGTTGTAACTTTATTGGTCAAATGTAAGTAACTTTTCCTTTCATTTTCTTTCTCTCCTCACACCACCTCTGTTTCTCTTTGTGGATTGCTAACGTGCGTGCCTCATTGCTGCAATGGTTCCAATTCATCGTTGTACTGGACTACTTTTGAATATATTCTGTCGATATCTTCAATGTTGGAATGATGGAAATGTGTTGTTTACAAAGTAGCTGTAAGTATTACTTTTATAAAGATTTATTGCAGTTATTTTGGAAACAGAAGGGGTTTAGTAGAAGAAGTGAAACTGAGCTTAAGGTAGTAGCTGATTGAAGACCAGGAAGGGATAAAATTTAAGGGGGAAGCCACTGTAAGTATTAGAAACATGATGCTTCTCCTGGCACAGTGGTCAATGCAGTGGAAGCCAATGCTTCCAACAGAAAGAAGAGCAATAAATAACTTATTTTAAAAGCTGTTGCAGGAATTTCAGAAACTCAGTTCTTGATTTATTTTGGTCGGTGTAGATGTAGCATGTTACAAATGAATGCCACCATTTGAAAATCAGTATGCCACAAGCTTCAATTTTAATTTTTTTGGTATACAAGAAACCTGAATCTGGTATTTGATTTCACTTTTTTAAAAGGCTCTTTCCCGTAGAGTATAAATGCTCACATTTAGTACAGCATTAGTGCCACGTGTAAGACTTTCATACATCTTTCTGTTTAGGAAAATTTGTATTTCGTTGTCTAAAATTGTTAGTGTAAATGCTGTAGACCCACTTAGCAAAGCAAATGACCCAAAAGTT
The DNA here is from genome assembly GCA_013400935.1 of Turnix velox. Taxonomy (NCBI): domain Eukaryota; kingdom Metazoa; phylum Chordata; class Aves; order Charadriiformes; family Turnicidae; genus Turnix; species Turnix velox. The sequence continues at coordinate 207,330 of VZTY01023058.1, read as the reverse complement.
GTTATCTATTCTTGTTTAGCATTTCATACATTCTTAAAATTCTTAGCAGTAAAACTATTCTAAATGTGAAGCTATATGCAAAGAGAGAAATTAATTTAAAAGGAGAATTATATGTAAGCCCATTCTTTTAATAAAAGAAGTGCTGCCTAGGTTTAACGAGGGAGTGAGTTGTTTGTGACTTCTCAGACTTGAAGATATCACTAGTATGATATGTCTTTGTAGTGTGTAGTATTGCTTGATAGTATTAGATTGTTTGCCAGATAAAGATGTTAGTTATGTAACTTAAAACAGATAGTCAGTTCGTTGACTATTGCTGTTGGACTGCAAAGTTCTTCTTACATTCAGTACTTTGAAAGGGATAATGATATTATACTGTTGCAAGGAATGTTTGCTTTAATTAAAAACAACATAAGTGTGAAACTAGCAACTATTATTGTAAGTTTATTCTGTCAACTTGAGAAAAAAAATCCAAATAAGCATGAGTAAGACACATGCCAAACTTAAATCAAGTGTACACAATTCTGCACAGAGGATTTCAGAGATGGTAGTGCCTGTAGTAGAACAAATTTCTTTAAAAATTATTTTTAAGATTTTTTTTTAATTATTTTTTCTAATTCCTCTTGAGGATCATCTTAGGGGAGGGAATTTAAAATTGGGGACAGTGCTTCAGCTCTGAGGATGTGCATAACTCTTTAAACTCTGAAATTGAGGTAGTATCAAATCACATCCTTCCAGCCTTGAAAGCTGAAATCATTGCTCCCTGAGAAACTATACCCTGTCTTGCTTTAAGCAAAGAGTTGTTTGCAAAAGTATTTTCAGAATCTCTGTAAGAGAACCAAGCCATTTTCTCTCATAAGACAATAGTCAGACTTGCTGTGATATCAAACATGTTTCTAGGAGTCTACTGAAAGAACCGTTGAAAAGTATCATGGCTGATCTGTGACAATTTGTTTGGTCTAGTGACAGAGAGGCATTTTAAGCATCTTCAACATTTTAATTAGTGTTGTGAGAAGAAGTGATGGCTAATACCTGTAATTTTCCTCTCTTTTCATAGTAAGAAATACTTTGAAAAGCTTCTCCACAGTATTAGGCAACTGAAGTTCTGTCTTTATGGAAGGTTTGTTGTCAAATCCATCCATTAATGTGGATTTAGATCAAGTAAAGTCCTCCAGTGGTGTGACCTAGAGGTACAGGGTGTTGAGTGAGTCCCCATCATACTGGGGCAGTACCATCATAACTCTCAGGAGTCATTCAACTTGCCAGTGTTTCAAATGAGCATTGGAACAAAGCTTATTATATTTTAATCTGTTTGTACTTGTATACTATAATGCTTGCACAGTCATAATGTAGTAATTGTACTTGCTCAAAATAGTGTTAGCATAGCTAATTTTCTGTGCCAGACTTCTGGCTATGCAGTGAAAAAAGGAAATATTTTTTGTTCTTGATTATTGTTGCAGTTCATTGCATTGTGTTTGATTTGTGCAGCTCAGGTTATTGGGAGAGGCTGGGTAGGTAGCACTTTTTTCAAAATGGGAAAATGAAGTGAACATTAAAAAAAAAATTAAAAAAAAGTGTAAAGTAAGAGGTTACAAGCTTTTCTTTTAACTTCTTTTTTTAAATGTCACTTGCCTTAGCAACAGAAGAACCTTGAAGGATATGTGGGGTTTGCAAATCTTCCAAATCAAGTTTATCGGAAGTCTGTGAAGAGAGGATTTGAATTCACACTCATGGTAGTAGGTAAGTTTCTTTCTTTGAGTGGTGATTGTTAGAAGTATACTGAGTTCTTAAAATCTATAATTATGTAAATATGCTTATTGTGATCTTGTGCATAAAGTTGGATCTTCCACTTCTAAACTGCTAGTTTAGTCAGAGTGCTCAAAAAGAGCATATCTGATACATGAGTAGATGAGAAGGAAAATAAAGAATGAGAACTGAATTTGTTTGATGTAAGGCAGGAGTTTGACATGGATGTAATCTAAAAAGTGTCTTACAACTGTGATATAGTAGAAGTAATTTGTATGGTTGCAAAGAAAACCAAAAATAAACAGAGCTTTTCCCTATGGACTACAGAGGATGGGAAACTATTATGGATAACTATAATAATAATATTCATGCTGTGCTGAATGGTTCATTCCTCACCCCTTCCCTTTACTCTTTCCACCATCTTTCAAGTACTGTTACTAAGATTGGGCACATCTGTGTGCAACTGTATACTGGACATGTGAGTCAATTTTCACATACTAATGGCTAAAATAATAATTCAAAAATGGTTTATTTTGAAACCACCTGTCTTTCTTTGATGTCTACCTTTTATCTTTTGTAATTTGGCTGGCTTGGTAGTGCTTTGATGTTTTGTCATCAATACAGTGGATATCTTATGCAGTCATTGTGCACATTTAGCAGGTTACATAATAGGACTTTTGATGGAGTTGGAAATCAAGGTCATATTGGTGAAAACTCATTGTAGATCACTTGCAGTTTTCCTCTGATTGCGGTTGAAATTCTAAAATTTGAGGGTGGCTTTTTCCTTCTGGAGCTTGGTTATAAGTTCCTTTGTAGTTTGGCATCCAAGTATATTATTCATTATTTGTTGCAAAACTTTTAATCTTGAGTCTTAAAATCTGGTTTTCTGCTATCTATAAGAAAAAGGGGGGGGAGGGAGGTAATTGTCTTCATAAAGTAGTACTCCAGAATAGGGTATAATTTGTACTTCAAAGTTTAATTCTCATAAAGAGCAAGTAGTTGAAACACAAATAGCACATGTAGTATAAGAACTGGAGGTGTAAATCTACCTTAGTGCTCTTAATTTTGTCTATAGTATATTCTAATCCATTTGAACTTAGGAGAACTGTAGAAAACTGTGTCCACTGAGAAGAAAAGTGGATCCAAATGGACATTGAAAATGAGATCTTGTTGCTAGTTTTACTCCTAATATTTTTGTACTTAATATCAAGACTTAAAAATTGATACAATTCTCTCCTTCCAAACTCCAAGTATACAAACCAGGTACTTGAAAGTAGGTGTTTAAACAATATAACTATAAATCTTTCAATACCTGGACATCTGGGAAGGAGGGAAGGGAAGGAATGATTTTGTTTCTGTGATGTATGATAGTAGTATGCCCTGAAAAAATGTGTGTTTTAAATATGAGGGTGAAATAGTTTATGTATTATTGATAACTTTTCTTGTTAAACTTTGTAACGTAACATGTATTTAGATTGTTAGACTTCTGATTATTGCATGTTCATCCTTTAAAGTATACTGTTACTTGATTTGAGATCCTCAGCTAACATTCTACATTTCTGTAGTAACAAATTAACTGTTAACTGTACTTACTGAAACTTAAAGGTTTTAGAAAGTAGTGCTAATATGGTCAGTGCTGGCTGAATAAGAATTCTTTATATATTCTCTCTTGGAGATAATCTAAATCATGTGTGCATCATTGCTTCTTACTGTAGGTAGAACAATTGTTGGTCCGCTGGCTGTGCTTCCTTTATAGATTCTTCGGTGTCAGTTTCTTACCTCTTTGTTCTGAAAAGAGAAAAGCAATGCTTGTGGTTGATAAACAGGTACATGGAAGAAAGCAAATCATATTTGTGATCTGTGACCTATGCAGCTGTTTTCAGGTGTCTATCAGGCTTGATCTTGCAGCTAATGCATTTGTATAGAAACCATTTTCTGGTTGTCCATTTAGTCTGGTGTTACCAGTTACACCTAATAGATGCACACAATGTGGTATCTGGCTTCTCCGTCTTGAAATGCATGGTATAAAAAATTATCAGATCGGCAATTTTGTGGAAATTTACCACTATGGTTGTACAGCTGTACTAACTGTTGTAGAAACAGTTCAGTTTTCAGTTCAAGTATTTGTCACTGAGGAAGTAGTAAGTCCAACATCCAACAGTGCTGACATTGTTTCCAGTAAGAATTTTTGCAGTGAGATAGGTCAGTTCTACAGAACCTTCCTTGTGCATGGAGCATGAACGTACTCCATAAAATGCATATTCCCCAGGCTGTCAGTTTGCAGTTGTTGCTCTGGATGTGATGAGGGCTGCCCACAGCATTGAGTGGTGGCTTCTATCATGGAGTTGGAGATGGGGTTTTAAATTTCGGTGTCTGTATGGCAGAGTGGATGTTGAATAGTCTAGAGCATGGTTTCTGGAGCAGGTTCAGGAAATTGATGCTCCTTACCTGTGCTGGTTTGTGGTATTGCTTTGTAACTGGCTTAGTTTCAGCTGTGTGGACACTGCTCTGTCCTGTCAGGACTCCATGAGATGACTTTGTTTGAGCCTTATAATGATAATGCAGTCTTTTCTGTAGCTATAATTGCTAATTTGCAGGTGTTCTGTCATTTACCTTAAAAGTAACTAAAAGGTGAGGTTTTGAACTACTCTCATACAAATATAAAAAGTTGATGTTAAGGCATCCTTTTCATGTGTAACATGTTAAGTATCATTGAAAATTAGGAATTTGGATTACTGTGCAATATTTAGCCATAAGAAATGTTACAGTATTTCTATCTCATTAACTGGATTTGTTTTCTCTAAGCTATATTGATTCATTTGGTAGTGTTTCTAAATTATTCTTATGCAACTGAAGACAGCCTTTTTTATTTCCCTCATTCACTTGTCATTGAACATAGGTTTGTCTTTAAAATCTTCATGAGATAGTAGATTTCATTTGTTATTCAAAAAGGGTGATCAGTAGTTTAAATCATGCCACTGCTGAAATGACTCGATTGTATAGAATAAAAACCAAGAGACGCCTCCTCTGAGATAAGACCTAAAGTAGACACTAACAGGCGTTAAACTGAACGTCATCATTGATGCTTACCAAATACAACATCTAAATAGTGAGCTATAGTATCTAATTCTACATCTGAAATATAAAAATTGCCAGTGGAAAAAATGTCAAGTTTCCCTTGGAAGGGAGGCTGCTTAGTCCTGTGTTACATCTTCAAGTGTGAGATAGTTGTTGAAATGCTCGAGAACCTGACACAAATATTTGGTCTTGTTTGAAATCCAAAGTGTATTCTCTTTCTCTGCTGTATAGGTTTTTTGAAGGAAAGTACATGCTTAAATCAGATGCTTAGGGAAAGAAAACTTACTTAAGTAATGCTACAATTGTTAGTAGCTCACAGTTACAGAAAATCTTAATTGTGAATTGTGTCTGTTTATTAGTATAATTACACTTGCTTAAGTAGCAGGCATGTGAAGTTTTTTTTGTTTTGCTATGATGACATGTGGACAAACAGCTGCTTTTCAGCATGCCTGTTTTCCTGAACTCTGAATGAAGAAATTCCTTCTTTTGTTCTTGTATTGGAATTGTGCTGGTAACATGATTTAAATCAACACACAAGCAGGTGGAAAGTCAATTTTGAAAGTCTTTTCTTCTATAGATTTATGTGCTTAAGAATAATTATTTGGGGTTAACTTTTCTAGAACTGTATACTTTAAGGTGTTCAGGCTTCATGAGTCTTAGTAAAGACTGGACTCCTAAGTTTTATTTTTCAAATTACCTGATGTGTGAAGTGCAAAATGCTTAGAGTCAAGTGACTTTCTAGAAAACCTTTCTGCTGAGTTCCTGTTTCTTGAACAGCTGTTTGATAGCTTTGAGTCAAAAGCTGTTTTGGCTTCTTTTATGCTAAATTGTCTGTTTTGATTTCTAATTGTCAATTTAGCCTTTTAGATCACCTGTAGATAACAACTTAAAGAAAAATGTCATGCTGTACTGTCATTGTGTTTTTTTTGTAATTATACAAGCACTCAAATGTTTTGGTTTAAACATGGATTTTTGGCATGGATCTTGGCTGTATTTCACAAGACTTTTTAAGTTAAAGAGAAAGATGCTGTGATTTTAATACACATTTATTGTTCCTTGAAGAAAAGTTGACCTAGTTTAATAGCGATATCTTCTGGTGATGGATCATGTTCTTTTTAGAATTAGTCCTTTGATTTGTTCTCTTTCTGTGGTAGCTTATTTAATAAGCAAACCAGTGGTACCAGGAGCCTCATATGCTTATAGCTACTTGTTCATTGCTAGTCTTGTACCTTCTTCCCACAACTGTAATGTCTTGAAAAAAATCATTAAGCATATTATAAGACAGAATAAATAATTAATTGAAAATCAGTAGAAACCCTTTTGAGGTGTTACCAGTTCTTGTTGACTTGTCAGAATCTGAAATACTCTTAAATAATGTTTCTTCTGTGGCCCTGCTGCCACAGTTTCTGTGTTTGGCCTTTTGTGTAACCTTCCTACTTGGTTCGTTAGTGAAGTATCAGTGCTGAATACTCTTTGCCTAACTATGCTGTTATTTGAGAGCTCTTTAGGCTCAACTACAATACAAATATGTCTTAAAACATGCTTTCTTTTAAACCTGCCAAAGGAAAAGAAAGTGAATTTTGACATTTCCAGTCAGTACTTGGCTTCCCTGTGATATATTTTTGCATTATCCATTGTGGAGCCTTTCCTGTGTATAGTCAAGGCTGCACATTGGTGTTTCAATGCCTCTTAAAAAGTGAAAACGTATTACAGACAAGAACAGAACTTCAGTGTGTCCTCCCTCCTTGTCCTCTGTACTTTCACTGATTCAGAACACCTCATTTCCTCAAATTCTCTCATTCTCTGAAAATTGTCACATGTTCCACACTACCACCTTGGCTGCAGCCCATTTTGAAGAGCTTGCATTATGGCTGCCGACCTGTCTGTTACTGCTGTGCCAGTGGGCTAGGACCATGTCAGACAGAATGCTTTTGGATTCACCAGGTACTCTTTCTATAAAGAAATCAATACCTGACAGGAGCCTACAGAAAGGCTGGGGTAGGACTTTTTAAAAGGATATGTGATGGCAGGACTAGGAGTAATGGATGTAAATTGGAAGAGGGTGGATTCAGGCTGGCTATAAGGAAGAAATTCTTTATGGAGAGGGTAGTGAGACACTGGAACAGGTTTCCCAGGGAGATTGTGGATTCTCCCTCTCACGTGGTGTTTAAGGCCAGGATGGACAAGACACTGAGCAGCCTGAACAACTGGGAGGTGTCCCTGCCTATGGCAGGGGGTTTGGAACTGGATGATCTTTAAGGTCCGTTCCAACCTGAACTCTTCTATAATTCTATGAAATGTGGTAGTGTGTTTTCAACTTGGGTAGCAAATAGGATTCCCTTAAGAAACTATTTTTTTTAATAGAAATTTTAAATTGAAGGTATCCTGTTGACAGGATTATGAGGTTCCAGTGAAGTACAGAAATAAGAAAGGAGGAATTTTGTAACCTTAAAAAAGAAAGTTTATGGCCTTTCAGGTACTGGCTCTGTGGATATGTGTTCCAGCTATGATGTCTACAGAGTATTAAAATTGACATCTTAATGCTTACTTGTACCTGATGGGAATGCTATTTCAAAATATGTCGAATGCAGAAGGACTGGCAGAGATAAAAATGACAGAGTGTTCAAAGAGATAGCTCTTCCTGTGAAGACATCTCTGTTGATGATAATGCCTTACCAATAGCTTATCACTCCTTTTTTTGTGGAAAGAATTCTGGTGGGTTTTTTTTTTTGAGAGGGCAGAAAATCTAAACCTTGAAGATTTTTCTTTGGTAAAAGAGCATCTCTTCAAGATGGGAAAGGTCAGTGATATAAACTTGAGTTTACTGGCCTGCAGTGTGTGATTTTCCAATAAGTGAGTTACTTATAAGTAAGAGCTCGAAGTATAATTTCATGTGACTACTTGGCTTCATTTGAGAAATTTTCTCTTGTGCTTCCTTATTGACTATATGGATGTGTTTTTTTTCTTTTCCCCAGACCCTACCTCTTTCTTGCAGTGAAATACAGTTTGCAACATGCTTGCTCATCTTGCATCTTCTCTGGTGTTTTCTTTTGCTGTTTTCTATTTAGGAAAGAAATCTGCACCAAGTTTAAAACCTGATGAAGGGAGAGGAACTTTTTACTTTTTTTTTTTTTTTTCCAAATCACCCAATATAAAAAAAACCTGCAATTTTTGAAACTT
>VZTY01023058.1:138130-199179 GCA_013400935.1 Turnix velox | reverse complement strand
TTCTTAAATGTTTCTTAAATGTTTCTTAAATGTTTCGTTTATGCAGTAGCTTTTACTTATGCTCTAGTGGCCATAACTGAAGCTGGAGTTCAAAAGGATTCCTTTCAGTTTTTCTTTGTTTTCAACGTTAATTGGAATTCTGGTACTTACTGGAAAACTTCTAAAGAGATGTTTTTTTGTTTTCACTATTAACTTACAAAGTTTCTTGAACAGATTATATGAAAGCCAACTTCTGTATGGTATCTCTTACTGGACACTTGTGCCTGTACTAATCTTCAGTTCTGACAGCTAACCTTGTGTTTTTTCTTGTCCTAGCTTACCAGGTTTTCATTTTATCTCTAAATAAAAATGTTTTATTGCTGGTTTTATGCATATGAATTTGTGCATACATGCACACAGTTGCTAATCTAGTCTTTCATAATTACAGTACACTTGTTCGTTACAAGGAGATCAGCTTTGAACTTGTTTCTGTTCGTGACAGGTTGTAGATTGCAATTTAACTTGAACTATTGAATCTGAGTTTTTTGATGTTAGAGTAAGAGTAGTCACTGCGTAACGTTCTGGTTATGCTTTTTGGGATGCTTAGGCCTAGCATGGGTATATTTTACTTCTTATTTTGGCCATAAAGTGGCCAACACTTGTTTTGACTCTACCCGTAAGTCAACAGGTTGTTCTGACCTCTCAAGGTGCACTGGTGGAGTGAGAGCAAAATGTTGTATTATACTTCTTGAAAGCAGTAACCTGTTAGACCTCATACTACTAATGTTTAATTCCTTAGGCCTGTGTAATCGGGGTTGTTTTGGGGCCCATCTTTGCTAGAAGATGTAATGTACAAGTCAAGGATTTTACGTAGCTAAATGCTATTGGGGCTGAAAACCCTGTTTGTCTTCCTGTTGGCTGAAAATACCCTTTTCTCCTGCTGTTTCAAGAAATAAACACAGTTTTGTGAATATATGTGATTTCAACTTGAAATTGTAGTAAAGCCACACTGACTCATTAAATGTGACTCTTCTGATTCAGTGTGATTCAGTCCCTCTGACTGATTTTGCAATAGTCTGTTCAGATCTTCACCCTAAATTATTTTGAAAAAGTTAAATTTTATTCCTTCTCCCAGTGTTTTTCTGTGCGTGCTTTTCTGTATGTAGTATCACATGTAACTGTGGGGGTTTTTTTATAGAGCTTCTGAGCATTTTTGGTTTTTTTAAGAGAATTAATGTAATTGAGTGGTATTTTCTCTTGCTTCTGTTTTAGTGTTGTGGTGTGATGTTTTTTTCCAGTCATTCGCCATAATATAATACTTGAGGAAGAATATGTAAACTTATCAGTGGTTGGATGTGAGAAAGACTGCTGGTGTTGGCTGTTTCATCAAACTATTTTTGTCGTTTGGGTTCTTGTCAGCCTTTATTTCTGTCCCAGTTTTTCACTGTAGTGAGTACATTTCTGCTCTCAGTATGTGTAGCTCTTGCCCTCTATCTTAGAATGGTGCTAAGTTTCTGTCAGTGCTATGAGCTGTATTAAGACCATAATGATACTACTCAGTATAGCTCCTTCCCACTACTAAGCTTGATGTGAGAGCTTTTTGAAAGGTTCCAACTTCCTCATTCCACAAACAATTCTGGGTTTCTGTTACTGAAGTCTTGACTTCTATCTTTGAGATTTTTAAGCCAGAAATCTTGCTGATACCATATAGCTAAAACTACAGGTGTGTCAAAGCTAATGCAAAGCACATCTATCATTCTGATACTTCATGAAACTTCTAATGTTAAGGCTTAACAATGGTTTTTCATAGGGTGGATGCTTCTCATGAAGATGCAAGATGGCGGTCCAACACTGCAGGGGTGTTGGACTGGGTGACCTTTGAAAGTCTCTTCCAAGTCACTGCATTCTATGATTCTGTAAAAGGCAGAAATGCTTTGTGATTTAAGGAATTTAAGCTATTGGACTTCCACAAAATGAGAAGTAGTGCAAAGGAAAGGCATGAATAAAAGCAGTCCAGATAAGGCCAGCAAGAGTCAGCATCTGTCTCTAGTGTTTTACTACTTGGGATATATGAAGGTAGTGCTGTTTTCTGTGTATGGTGTCAGCTTTGAAAAGGATCTGAAGCAATCTCCGGGCAGCATTTCTAACTGTGAACTGTAGAGCTTTGTAAAATCAGTGTTGACTGAAGTCAGTAAATGTTACGGGTTAATTCTGGATTTGGGATCTATTTTCTGTTGCCAAGACACTTAAATAAAATAGTAATTCAATGGCCTGGAACCAGCTGGATGTCTGTAGTGGAATACAAATTTGAGTGCTGTGTTAAAATTAAGAACTGTGAAACAAACCACTGCTGAAAAAAGTAATTGTTAGATAATAAGCAGTTGCTGACACTCCATGAGATCAAATGACATAGAGGAAAAAAAGGAATTCATTGTACATGTGCATCAGTCAGTCATTCCAGTCTTGATCCACGTTGTCTGTGTCTTCTATCTTTGTATTCAGAATCATAGTAGGGAACCATGTGTTTTAGAACCAAGTGACATGGGTCTTCAGTTTGTTCCATTGTTTTCTAACTTGCTGTACTTTATCTGTTCTCATTTAGGACCTGCATTTTTTTACCTTAAATGTTACCTACCAGTCATATAACAGGATGCTATGTTGTTCTACTGTGACAGAGATGCCTGCTAACACAGCCCTAGTTGTCTCCAGTCAGCCCAATATTCCACTAAATTTTTGAACTGTTTGGAACAAATATTGTTGCATTTGTATTCTTTTGTAACAATGTGATACGTGATTTTTTTAATAAGGAAATCTCTATAATATTTTGAAGTTGTCTCATGAACAGTCTAAATGGTCCATCTATGATACAATATTCTGGTGAAAACCTAGCTGGGCTTTATTCTGTAAGTATCTCCTCGAACCCTATGAAGTAAATCTCTAAAATGGTTACTTCATGTTTGTATTAAAGTGTGATTTTTGAATGTGATTTTTCTGATGAGAAGATACTATTGGAAGTTTCTATCCCATGCTGCAGAGTTGTAGATTTTCTGAGAGTCAACTTTTTTGTTTCCTTTGAAAGTCAGCAATTCTCTTTTACCATCTGTTCTTCCTTGGTTTAGGGTATGAGAAGGATTATTGTCTGTTTCTGGTTATTTTTGTTTCACTGTTTTCCTTTTTAGCTATTTACATCTGCCATTGTTGAAGAGGATTTGACTTGTTTTCTTTCTTTCACCTCCAGAAAATAGTTCTCATACACAGTCTGTCAAAGAAGCCTTCGAACAATTAATGTAACACCCTGAAGTAAAAATTCCATAGTCTTCACATAGGATGGCAGTAAATAGCAGAAGGAGCTCTTTAAAGGACCTGAAGACAAGCTTGACTCTGAGCATCAGTTTTCTTGGGTCGTGAATAATATGAGATAGTGTTTTGTTTAATGACCTCAGGAGAGGCTTGCATGAAACATTGTTCAAGATGCATTTATTTTTAGTAGGATTTCACTTGTGAACTTAGTACATTTTGGTCTCCAGAATTCTAATCTTTTATCTCCAGACTTACAACAAAAGACTTGGGAATGCTGAAATCCAAGGTTTCTAGCATTTGTGACTGACCATTCTTCTGTGCTTCCAGCAACAGAATTCAAGGTGTGAAAAGAAATAATACCATCTTTTTGTATACTTCTAGTGTGTGGCATTCCTTGCTCTGAAAATGGCAAAGATAACCTTGTTAGTATGAGTCTTCTTATGCAGAAAGAAATAATGTTAAACAAAGTCCAAACCACCTTGTTTCCTTGTATTCTGAAACCTGCATGAGAGGACAAAGGCCCAAGCTATATATGAGTGAATCCTTTCGGACTGCGGCACTGCTGTTGTGGCCCATTGATCAAATTCAGTGAAGCCCTATCAAAGTCAGACCTGGAACAGCACAATTTATTCCCTCCTATATGTAGTTTACTATATCAATAAAATAGCATTTATATTCACTTATTCTGTAAAGTTGTGCTGTAATTTTTTCCATCGTTGTTCTTGTTGTGGTTGGAATGCTTAAACTATGTAAGATTTTTATTTGAATGATTATTTCAAGGATACATTTTGTCTATTTCTTCCTCAGTAACTGAGGCTAAAAAGTGAAACCAATTACCACTTCAGGGAATGTCTACCAGTGATTTTGCAAAATCAGTACCTCCTTCCATAATACCATAAGTAGAGATTAATCCAATAATACATGTTAGTCACTATTTCACTTAGACTGACACAGTCTAGTAATTTAAAAACTAAATCCATGAGCTTTTCTGATCTGGAAATACACATTGTTTCTGAAGTGCAATTCTTGCTCTGCACTTTGATCCCTTTACCTGCTGTTTTTTAGTGTCTGAATATGAATATTAGTTGGGACAGTTGGCCTGAAGTATACCTCAGATTGGAACAGTTTGCCTTGAATTATCAGTCAGTCTATCCTGCTGTGTGATTTTATACACTGTTAGATTGTGGCTTGAGCTGAGCACAGTCTCAAGATTTTCATTTGACTGAATTTGTCTGCTTTGGTTGATCTATGTCAGATGGCCAGCATTCAGATATCTGAATAAGATAAAACTAAGGAAGTATTTTATGTATCTTGTTGCAAATAGTTGGACTGTTTCAGGTTCTACCCAGAAAACAACTTCTGCCTCAAGTAACATCAAAAGCATTTGTACAACTACAAATTTTTATTTTTCTTGGGTATCTACTTTGGGTTAGATAAAATAAGCTAGGACCATTTTGAAGCCACAGTTGATGCCAGTTTATGAACATTTCACGAATGTGCTGGTGTGGAGCACTTGGTCAGACCAGAGCTTTTAAGTAAGTTTTATTGACAAGCTTATTGAGTTCTTTTAAAATGCTAGCAAGTGGTTGATTCACTTGTGTTGATGTTGGAAGAGCAGCCGTGTTTCAGGTTAGAATCTTTCTTGTGCTCGAGTTTTCTGACAGGTCTTTTGTATGTTATCTATGGTTCTATCATACCTGGGGAACCAATGTAGATTTTAAGTGGAGGAAAGCAAAGAAAAAGCAAAATCCCACGTTTGTGCAAAACCCCGTCTTTCTATAGGCTATTTTGTTGCTGTGCACCACAGTCTGGAAAGCCAAAGATCAAATGTAGCATATCCTGCTGATGTTCACTTCACAGACAAATTTTAATACTTTAGGTATGGTAGAGTACATTTGTTGCAATGCATGCAGATGTCTTATTGGATGAATTAATATATACACTGGTCTGGTATCTGCTGTCATCTTAAACTTCTGATTGAAACATAGGCTCTCCAGTCTGGTTATTAAAATTACTTGGCAAATTTTTCTGTCTAATCTGTTTGTGATGTCAGCTTGATAGTCCAGCTGTTGCTAGAGACAACATTTATCTAGAGATTTACCGTATGGATTAGATTCTCCCTAGAATTCTTAACTCTTCAGCTTTCTCATTTCATGATTCAGACAGACTTGCTTTGTCTGAAAAAAGACTGAACTATAAAATACCTTTATGTCGTGTTGACCAAAAGTGGAGTTCAGGAATATGGAAAACATCAATTGAACCAAGCTGAACCTGAAAGTTTGAAAGGACTCTGACGTACTTCTGTATCTACTTCATTTTTCTGACTAAATTTATGACCCCACATGCATCTGTTAATAATCAGATGAAGTTTGGTCATTTTTAGTTTCTCATTAACCAGATACTCTGACTAGTTTATTGAATATTAGATTTTTAAAGCAAGATTAAATAGGATTGCCTCAGGTGGAAACTACAGATTGATTAACTTACATATAATGACAGTTCTTATTTAAATGACACCAATTTGAATGTGCAGAGTGTAAACATCTTTGATATAACAAATGAGTTAATCTGTGGTTGATTATCTTATTCCTTTAGCATTTAAAAACTGTTTAATTATTACATAATTTTTTTGTGTCATTGAAAAGGAGGGCAAAAAAGGCTCCCCTGTTCCTGGTGAGATGAGCTGCTTTCAGATGCAGAGAATTTTTTCCTTACTCAAAAAGGTTATGTTTGTGAACATTTTGCATTTACCAGTTTTCTTAATGGTCTGCTAAAAAACCCCAAATCAATTTAATGAATGTTGAAGATTACTTATATTTTAAAATTATTCAATAAACTATTCAGAAGCTCGACAACCATGCTGTATTAATGACGTTGCATCTTTTACTTGTTTGCATGGTATAATTCAGCTATTTCGTATTAAGTTTAGGTTATCCTCAATGCAAAAACAAGCAGTAACATTAGGGCTCTAGCCTCAGTAAAGATGACTGTATTTTGTGGTTTTGGGGATGCATTTAATTAATTAGTTCTATGTGCTGTTCATATTTGTACTTTATGAAATACTTCCTTTTGAAGTTGCCCTCTCTCCCCAGGTAAGTGGTTGAAAGTTTAACTTGCATTTTTATCTATATCCTGCCTATAAAACTTTAATTCTCTAGAACTACCTTTCCTGTTTAATCAAGAATAAAGTGGTTCTGCATTTATTCTTGTGGTTTTCTCTAGTTTTTTGATAGGGGGTGGAAAACTATGTCTAGAAGAGTCAGTGCTTCCTAGAAATAGCATCACATCTTCGAAGTTGTTAATTTTGTTCACGTAAACGTATTGTTTACATCACCCAGTGTCTGTATTTTAGGTTAAACTTAAGACTGGTTCTTGCTAGATAAAAATTTGAGAACCTCTGGCACTTTTAACTTTACAGAAAAGATAAAAGCTTGACTTTGACACTGTTAGAAATATTGCATATTGTGTTATCTCTTAGAAATGTGGGTGTATATAACAAAGTTAGGTTGGCAGTAGTTGCTGTATATTTCCTCTCCTGAGAATTTTCAGCGTTTTCTCTTTTCTAAAGTACCTATTTTTTCACACAAGGTATTTCTTGTGCATGGACTACAACTGACGATATTGTGTAGGTGACATGGTTGCTTCAATAAATGTGACCTATTTGTTATGAAGCTGCAGAAATATGCAGCTTCTCCCATTTTTAATGAACTGCAGTCTTAATTTGCTGTGTAAAATTCCCCTCTGTGATCCTTTTTGCCCTATATATAAAGTCTCTTTGTAGCTGAAGTTTAATCACATATAGAGCAAAAGGATTAAAAATAACTCAATTGGGTTTTCTTGCTACAGTGAGAGCCTTTCGATGAACTATCTTAAAAAAAAAAACAAAACAACAAATAAACAAAAAATAAGCAGCTGATAAATTCTTATTTTCAAGCTAAAAAGACTAAGATAACTAAAAAGACCATCTTTCTTTCTGTAGATGATCACATGAGAATTTCTAGTTAAATTTGACCTGAATTATGCTTATGCTTCTAAGAATGGAAGATCAAGGGCCACGTCTTAAATGCCTTTCTACCTATTT
Organism: Turnix velox; assembly: GCA_013400935.1. NCBI lineage: Eukaryota > Metazoa > Chordata > Aves > Charadriiformes > Turnicidae > Turnix > Turnix velox. The sequence goes on along the minus strand of VZTY01023058.1, from coordinate 191,819 downwards.
TGTTCAAACTCCTATGTTACAGAGTACTAATGAGTCTGCATTGCATCCTTTTATTTCCTTTTATTCCCAGTAAATTGTAGATATCTAGTTTCTGATGTTTCTGTATGCAGGTTTTTTGTTGATGTATTTTGAGCCCTTTTCAGAAGACTGTTCTTACTGTTCATAAACATCTTTAGCACTTTCCACATATCCTTACAAAGTGGCTGCATATGTCAAAACATATGTATACCTTCAGAGTTATCCTCTAGAAGCAGGCAAAAGCTGTGGTTCTTGAAGCTATTTTGGTAGAAAGTGAGGACTTACGTGCTGGGTGTGAAGGTGCGAAAAGTACAGAAAGGGAAAGAGAAAACATAAGACAAAGAAACTTCTTGAGCTGCAGCTTGGTCCAGAGATGTAAATTTTGATTGGCAAGAATAATTAGTAATTTCCATGGATAAAAAGGTGGAAAAATGCTACCAGGACAGAGATTCCTCCTGTGTTCTGCTGTCTTGGTTCGAATCCCATAATTCAGATTTAGCAATGGGCACTGCTGAAGCGGTGAAAACCATGGTGGTTGACTGGTGATAAGATAGGAGGAGAGCTGTGGTTTCCATTGTCAGATCTGCTGGCTAAGTTCTGTTCAGACTCTTGCGATGTGCCAGAAGAGGCTATTAGAGGGTACCCTGCTAGCCACAAGAATTTCTCATCTCAAAGCAGCTGGATACCACAGCTTTCTGTGATCTTTGAGGTGACTTGCACAGAAAGACCCATAGCAATCATGCATTTGAGTGCGGTAGAGGTGGTATATATGTTTAAGATGTAGAGGGTTGATGGGGTGTGACATAACACAGTTTTTTACAAGTCTTGTCTGGCTGGCTAAGTCATATAGGTACTGTGCCTGGGACACTAGGCATAGATAGTGCTCAGAATAAATGTAATTGCCAGTGTTCCACTTAAGCTTTTAGAATTGTTCTGAATACTGTGTCAAGAGGCCTTTTTTCAAGCATAAATTGTTCATTGTACCTCTTTCATTAGAACTTTTGTTGTAATTTTTGCTACATGTGAGGTCATTGGGTGTTTCCTCTTGAATTCTTCAGTGTGTTTTGGTCCCGCCCTTTCTGTCAAGTGTCACTGCATGCATTCAGTAGTGCTCTGACTTACCTGAGTCCCATCTAAAAACAACACCTTAAAGTGAAGTACCTGCACAGAGAAGGTGATCCATTTGGTCATGGTCCAAATAATGCTATGGGTATATTGACTTCTTCCATTCTGAAGGATTTTCTTGCTTTTTGCCTTACAGCTTGTTAAAAAGCTATGTCAGTTTACTGGCTTCAAAGAAGGACATTTTACATAACACTTCAATCCAAAGCCTCTATCTAAAGCTATAGATCATACAAACTATAAATCAGCTGCATACGAACCAGCAGAATGCAGTGTTTTTCTTTCAAGAGCCTAGTATGTCTGTAACGAATGCAAAAAGAATACTTGGAGGCTAAGTTCTTCAGTGGTACTGACTTTATATCTACCTCAGAGTGAAATTAAAGACTTTCAGCATAGGAATATGAATTTCATATTTTTTTCATAAACAGAACCTGGATCTGGAAATTATGATTCTGTGTTTTGACTGTGTATGTGAGAGTCTTGCAAACCAGCTAAGAAAATTCTGAATGCTTCACATGTTTAAAAAAATCCCCAACAAAGTATGTGTTTTACTAAAATTCAGTAAAATGTTACCTTTTTAATATATGTGTGTATATATATATATATATTTACACTGTGGTGCAATGCTATTTTTGAAAGGGGATGTGGGGGGGAGGGGTTGTGGGGTTTTTTGTTAATTTTTTTTCTTTGTTGCCATCTCTTTGTTCCCTGTTGAAAATATTTGAGTTTATGCACAGTGACTGACTCGTACTATGCTGATAATTGAGCTTGTTGAAACTACTCTAGCTTGCCTTTCAGAACAGACTTAGCAGGCTCAGAACTAAGCTTCTAATTAGTAGTTGGTCATGAATCAAAACTAAGCACTGTTTGTGTATGATGAATGATGAATTTATCGAGCTTTGTCTTGTTGTATGTGTTTTTCTTTGCACTTTTTGTTTGAGGGTATTTGCAGTGTAGTAGTTTAATGCTGATCTTTCTGACTTAGATGCACTGAAGTTTCAAAAACAGTATTTTATCCATACTTTCAGTCCATCTTATCCATACTTTCAGTGGTTTTGGAAAGGACAGCTTCAATGCTTCTGTGGTGTAGGGCTTTTAGTTTTATTTTTCAATAATGCTAATTTGTTAGGTTTTATATAAAGCTTGTAGGCAAAAAGGTTCTCAAATACATTGGTTTTCAAGATGTCTCAGAAGATCTGGTGCATAATAACGCATGCCAGGTAGGAGTATGTTTGCTATTTACCATGCCTCTTTATTTTTCAAAACTGTGAAAATGGAGATTGCATGAAGTTTCTTCCTGTATCATCCAAAAGTGATAAAGTAATTTTCTTGTCAGGCACTCAAGTATACTTGCCAAATTACTATTTAAAATACTCTAACCATATTCTGCAGCCTGTTGCTGCCTGGGTCAATCAATGGACTAATGTTAGAATTGTGAATAAAATGTATTTGGTGAGTTATGAAATCTCTGAGAGGAGGTGTGTAGTTGCAAAAAATGTTTTTGCATACGCTGTTTCAGATTTGTCTTCTTGGGCAAGATTCCTGAACAGATTGAAAACTATTTCCTAGTCCCTGTTTGATAGTTGCTCCCAATTGTTTTATTCCACATTCAAGGCACCAACATTATTGGAATTTTCAGCTTTGGCTCTGAAAGGGAGGCATCTCTGCTCTTATCTGTGAATTCTTCTGTCTTGGTAGGCAAACCATCCCTGATTTCTGTAGAGGTTGACTAAAGTCGCTTTAGACTCAGTGGGGATTGTTCTACATAGTGTTGAGAGAATGACGACTAGCAAGTCCTGTTCTGCTGTAGAGAATATATGCTTCTGCACTTGAAGGGAAAAGGAGTAAACAGACCAACAGCAAGGTGCAGTGTAAAGAAGGTGGAGTCCAAGAGCACTAATGCAGATGCATATGAAGTATAATATAAGGCAAAAACTGGTTTGGGTGTGTTCCTCTCTTGGCTGAATAAGAGCTGACTTCCTTACTCCCTTCTCTGAATATGGGAAGAGAGACTCTTTACATTTTGAGGAAGAGAGGACAAAGGAAGTTTACTTCCTTTTGGGACTGAATATAATATGTGCCCCTATAACTGCATAGTTCGTCTTAGGAAAAGCTTTTAAATAACTAAGGCCAGCAGTGATTATGTGAAAGGGCCCCTTAAGACTTGGGGAAGTATTCTGCCTTCAGATTAAAAAAAATTATTGCTTTCATAGTCTACCTCAGGTTTGCAGATGTCATTGTAAAGTTTCAGTTATATTTTTTACTCTTTCTTTTTTTTTACTATTTTACTCTATTTTTTACCTTTGGTCTGGTGCCAGAACACCATTCTTCCTTATGGATGGGAATCCTAAGTGGTCATGCTGCCTCTTGTTAATTCCGTTTTACTCCACGTGACACTGGAACCTCTTGAAAAATTTCAAAAGATACTGAAGCTTGCAATGTCATGTAATTACACTGATTTTTCAAAAACATCAACTTTTCCTGAGGGACAGTACAAGTAAATTATTTCTATTCTACACTTGATGTTAATTGGCTCATCAGTTAGGAAAAAGGGTTAGCCAGCAGGTTCCACTGGTGTTACTGGTCTGGTGAAACAGCATGATGGATGGTTGCTCCTATGAGGGAGTTTAAGCTTAAGTGAATCTCCCATTTTTTCCCATTTTTAGGACTTTCATTCACATCATGGGGCAGTCTGGCAACCTTTGAACTGGATTGTTTCCAGATTTTAAAAATCTATAAACTGGAAAAAGTCATCTAGGCCACTTCATTTTGTCTCGCTCACTCCTGGTAACTGACCCTTCTAGTCATTGCAACAAAGCCTTTCAAATTAAGAAACAGTTGCATGCCCTGAAAAAAAACAACCAAGCAAAACCTCCTCCCAACCTCAACATACATTTTGTGCTGAAGTATCTTCAATAGGACTGTTACTAAAATAATGAAACCCTTTTCAGGATTGACTGGTTGAAACACTCTCTTTTTAAACGAGTGTTGCAATTTAAGTTTTAACTGAATATATGTAAAATTACTCCTTTCAGAATCATATCTAACCCAGTAATGTGCTAATTGTGTGTCTAGTCCTTCAGGATTATTTTTAAGCAGCAGGGAAGAGACAACTTGCAGTCATGATGGGGAAAGGGGAAGCCATTAAATCTTGTCCTGGTTTGAGGTAAAACAGGGTAAATTTTCTAGTTTGTAACTTCACTTTTCAGTGAGGCCTCTTCTGTCTGACTAAACTCTGAAATTAACTGCACAGTGTTCAGACACTGTTCGCTCCCAGACTGATAAGACCAGGGAATGGTATGCAAGAAGCTCTTATTTTCATTATCCACTATGGTGATCAAGGTCAGAAAGTTTGTCAACCACCCTACCGGGGGGCTGGAAACGGAAAGACTGCAAGGAGGAGCGGACAGGGCAGGTGACCCAAAATTGATCAACAGGAGTATTCCATCCCATCTGCCCCATGCACAGTATAAAAGCTGAGGGATCCAAGGGTCAGGCCCTTCTCTTTTCCTGCTTCGCTCTTTCTTCGATGGTCGACATCTAGGAAAGACTCTGCCTTTGACCCCGATCCGAGCACTACCGAATCCAGATCCGGCATCCAGCTCCTGACTGAACTGGCCCCAGCCTGGGACTNAACTCACAAATCTCCTCATTCCTTCCTCTCCTCTCTTCTGAGAGAGGAGGGGGGGGCCATCTGTTACTGGGGGGATTCTTTTGGGTCTAAACCAGGACGAATCTAAAAAGACAATAGTATGCATCTCATAGTTTTTTGACAGGAAAAGGTATGGTGTCCCTGTAGAGAGATTGTAGGGCTCCATCTTCGGTTGGCAGAGGAGGACATTTTGAAATGTAACTGGGGTGGTAAATGTATCAGGTTATGTCAAATTACATATAAATGCGCTGGTCATTTCAGTACCTGAATTATGTCTGGAGCAATGTATGCCTATAATTCAAATGAAGGATTATGAGAGATGATTTGGAAAAAAAAAAAGAGAATCTTCTTAAAAATTTGGAAGGGAGAATCTTGATCTTTATTTCTGCGATTTACATTACAGATGAATTTAGATCAAAAGCTAAAAAATAGTTAACCTGAAAAGTATACTATAAGGAGGAAGTTTGTTATTGTTTTTTATGGTGACTTTTTCCTTTTTGGAAGGATTTTTTTTGAGAGAGCAGAGGGCTTATTGATGTATGTGCACTATAACACAGGTTGTCACAGCTGAGATTTTTGCTCTAATGACATTACTGAATCTGGTGGCTTCTTTCATTCACTATCTTTTGGGCTGCTTTATTAAGTCTTTCTTTTTGTTGTCTTGACTTGGTTGTGCTTTTGGTTTTTGCATTGGAGGACTGAGTTCCAGATGATACTCCAGACATTCAAGTACAAAAAGTTGCCATGTTTTTTTTAATCATAGTGAGTATGAATGATAACTGACATTATTGAGACTGTAGAAGTTCCTTCTCCCTTTTACAAGGATGGTGTACCACTCAGTGGCCTATTTCCATTTGGAAACGGCTCAGAAGAATCCAGACTTGCATCTTCTTTTTCAGAAATATTACAATCAATGCGGATTCCTTGGCAGTTTCTGCTTTAACCATGCTTCTGTTTTGTAGGTCTTTACCTCATCCGTAGTGCTGCAGAGGTGTTATCTAACTCTGGGAATGTAGAAATTACAGGAATAGTTTGTGTTTCTAGGTCTAAAAAAGCAAGTATCTTTAAAATCCACTGCGAAACCCAGACACTTAGAGTAGAATAAATACTGAAACGCGATGTGGCAAGGCACTTTAATCAAGGAGAAAGTGCAAGATATCTTACTTTTTTAGATCTTGGAAGCACACACTGATGAAAAAAATGTGGCATACTTTGTAAATATATGCTTTTGTCTTTGGCTATAAAAGCATCTCAGTTTTCCTCTTTGTAAATTATTAGAAAACTGATCAGTGGTGACAGCAATGTGGAAGCAATGCCGTAGCACTTCAGCAAAACAGTTTTTCTCAACGTACTGAAAAGAGTACAGTCTTGACAACACAAGCTTATTCTAGCCTTTGTTAGAGAGAAAATATCTATTTTTGTGACTACAGTGGAAGCTGTCTTATACTAACAAAAGCATGTAACCATCCCCAAGTAATTGAGAGATCAAATTTGTGTATCTTGCCAAGGTTTCATGAAATTGACAGCGGTGTATCTGTCAGAGCACATCTCAGATCCTTTTGCTTATTGAGTAACACAAGACCAAAAATTAAAAAATAAAGTTATCCTAACTTGTAAATGAGATTCCATAACTTTTCATTCCCTATTACTTCTGAATAGTACCGCTGGGGTAAATTTGCAGTATTCTGTCAAGCTACCTCAACTTTTTTTTTTTTTTTCTCCTGGAAATGCTGTACAATTAGTTGTCAACAGTAATGTATAGATGTTGTAGGTGACAATTTTCATGTTCCTGTCATCTTTCTTTCTTTTAATTGATGTCATGAATTGTATTTGTCATTGTGTGTGTTCAGAGAGAGCAAATGCAGTGCAGCAGCTTTCTCTGAACTGATGGTTCTTCCAGATCAAGGAGTGGTGGTGTTAGATGGATGGTTACTTAAAGAAAGTGCCCTCCTTTACCATCTTGACAATTGGTTTTGTTCCTCTGCCCTTCATTTTGAATATGGTTTTTCTTCTTCTCTTTGGAAGGCTCTTTACTTAAGTTTCTTCAAAGCCTCTGAAAACTCGAGGTCTATGCTGATTATGGGTCTTGACCATAGAAGATTTGTTGTCATGGAGCACTTCAGCTTCTGTCATTTCTACTTGAATCCCTTAACCCAGTTATTTCACAGGGATAGCTGTGCATTTAGATTTTCCATGTAGGTCAGTTTTGACAACTCCTTGTTGATGTAATGTGTCAGAAACTGCATTTCAGTGTGACCACATCTTGGTCAGACACAGGCATTTATTTTCTTCTACCTGATGTAGCTTTGGCTAGCCTGGGCTGCAGCTGATACTTGCATACCTGCAGTTCCATGCAAGCTTGGCTGCTGAACCCCAGGTTGTAACATTGAAGCTTTTGTTGGTGCTAGGTACAGATGGACCAATGCTGTGGGATGGGGTTTTTTTCATATAGTCACATTGAGAACTAAAAATGAAGAGAAACTTGTGATTTTAGTTCCTCGTGTTTGATATAGTGGCGCTTATTTAAATACTGAAGACTTCCTTCCTTTGCTCCCCATGGTTAATTAACATATCCTATCTTAAAAGATTGCTTTGCAGACATGGTATTTCTCATGAGCAAAGCCTATAGAAGCAATTAAAGCAAAACTGACTTTCTTTTCAGCTCTTTTTCAGACTTCACTTTTCAGTTTTCAGTTGTGACTTGTTCATGGTTGTTTTGTTACAGAGAAAAAGTCTTAAATACTATTCTTTCCATTTGGATGCTGAGGCCCAGGTTGTCACACTGAAGCTTTTGTTGTTACTAGAATGGATGGACAAATGCTGTGGGAGTGTGATTTATTTTGTTCGGTTTTTTTTTTCTTTAATATCTGTAGTCATATTGAAAAACTAAAAATGAAGATAAATTAGTGGTTTTAATTCCTCTTGGAATTGTGTCTGTTGCCTTTTTTTTCTCTTTATGTTCCAATTCTATGTCCACTAGTTTTGCTGGATGGCTTCTGCCTCTTTGTGCTGCTTTATGAATGCAGGTGATGGGTTTTAAGTAAGGGACTGAGCAGATAAAGCCTCACCTGTGAAATTGAACATTTGTTTCATAACCATTTGTTCTGCCTGTTATAGAGTGCTAGGACTGCTTTGGCTTTGAGGGAAGATAGCACTCCTTGAAAGCACTCCTTCTAGAATCTGCTACAATGTTCTTCTGAAGTACTTCTCTTCCCTGCTTTTAATGGCTTTTCTGAATTATTTAAACATCATCTGTGACAAGAACCATATGCCAAGAGTCCGTCTTTAGCTATTGCACTTAAATTTTAAATTTTACCCTAAGAAAGTTGACTAAAGTTGTTCTGCTGTATCCTATTACTGATAGACAAAGGGAATTTATCACTGGTAGAGTTTCCCATTATTTTGTTTTGCTAGCATGAGCTTTGTGGTTCAAACTGATTGTTATTTCCATAATTTATGGTCCAAATTCAGGTTGTGAAATGGCGGAGCTTTAGCTTTCTTTCCTTTATGAATGTCTGTAAAATGCAAAGTTGAACTTTTTGCAAGATTTTGCAGGACATGTGGAACTTGCTCATAGGTGGGAGCAGCTGTGCAACACTGTGCTGCTCCCACCCCTCCTCCTGGTGGATTTGATTTGTGTATTATTCTGTGTTTATCCAAATGTTGGTTCCTGTTCTGTAGAGTGCGGAAGGCACTAGCCTTTACAAAAGTTTCTAAATTCAGACTTAAAATTAAAAGCATCTTAACAGTCTCCATTTCTGTGGTCTCCTGTAATGACTTGGCAGAGCATCATTCCCCTCAGCTAGAGGGCTGCTCCGTGATACCATTTGGTGTATTTTAGGCTCTTAGATTATTCATGGAGCTTCTGTTCTGTATAAAAGCAAAAAAACTTTGTGACAATGTCATCAAAGCCATTGCACATTTGCATAAACCTGCAGGTGCTGTTGTGAACATACACTCTGAATTGTACAAGGATAAAAGAAGATAAAGTGCAGTATTTTTTATGTTTCCTGACAGGCTTTCTGCCCCTCTCTGAGTCACCAGGGATGGGATTATGTTTTAAGCAAAAACTGTCACAAAAATTACAAATTAGAAAATTGAAAAAATTCTATTAAAAAAACTGGCTCATCTGATAAAAATGCAAAAATATTGTAGGTTTCAGTTGTGAAGAAGTACGTATTTTTTTGGTTGAATTTAATCCCTTTAAATTAATTCTTGGGACTATCTAATGCACTGAAAGTCTGGCTCCTAGCATTCTAGAAGAAGCACATTGCTGTTTATCATTCTGCTAAAGCAGTAAAGCATCTGCAGCTTGTGTTTATGTCAAGTAACTCTAAATATGGAATCTACTTAGAATATGGAGGAAGCTTTGAACAAAAACCCTGCAGTATCTAGTAAACTCATTTACCCTGGGACATCTGATGTTGGTGGCTTGCCTCTGATAAACTACAAGCCTCACTGCGATGAGTTATTGTCTTTCACACAGCAGAGTTGTTAGCATTAAACACCTAGTGAATCTGCAGGTCCTACCATTCTCATTTAATAGATACAGTGATGGAGGCTGTGTCAGCTTCTTGGTGGCAATACATGAAGCATCCTTCAAGCAATTTAACTGAAGTCTCAAATTACAATGTTTTGTGATCCCCAAAATCATTGTCCTTCCAGGTGGTTGGTTTCTGGGTAGTCGAGCTTGAGAAAGCAAATGGAAATTCCTCAGTACAGTTAGCACATGTGGTCACATTCCCAGTGGTGCAGTTGGCTGTCACAGGGCATGAGCATGAAATAATGTTTGGTAGATAGCCAAGTAATTGTTAGTGAAGAACAGAAAAACTTGTGCTGATTTCTGCAGGAGTAATTTATTTCTTAATGGAAAGGTAGGAAAACAAGAGTTACAGAGAGTGTACTGAGAACGTTCAGTATTGTTTAGTCATCTTGATCACTTGATGTATTTCATAAACTGTCACATAAATCTAAGAAAGTAAGTCATGCTTTTAAGTTCAGGAGTTTGAATTTTAGAAAATAAGACCCTAAAAATAACTAGGAGATCACAGCAGAAAACCAGTCCTGAATTTTTGTAGTCATATAGTATTTAGAAGATGTATTATTGTCTGTTATCAGCAGATGTAATAGTTGGGAGTAGCAGGAGTTAGATGTAAAGCTGGAAGCTGGATTGGTCTGGGCCATTGTCCATTTTTTGTAGGTATTTGATTAAGAATGGTGTAGGCTGAAAAGTTGGAGGAGGTTGTAAATATGCCACATTCTAAACACGCCACAGCAATGAACAATGAAAAAAACAATCATTAAGATTTAAGGATAACAGTTCGTTTCTATTAATCATAGGGAGGAGATTCTTGCAGTGAATCACTGTGGTACTAAAGTAATATAAAGAGTTGATGGATAGAAGCTGACCTGTAGAAAAACATATACTGAGCACTTGCAATTTAGCTGTGGGTAGATCTTCTAACAGGTTTTTGCAGATTAGGATTTCTGGTTCATTTATAGGGAGTGATTTGGGAATGAAGGAGAAAGATTTATTGTGGCTCAGATAAGAACCACCTGAGTGTTCATTCCCTGCCACTCCTGTGAATTGCACTTCATTGTTCCAGTTTTTAATTGTTGATTTTTTTGTGTTTATCTGCTTTAATATTATAGAAACTACAAGCTCTTTGCAAACTATTTCAGTGGTTGCTGGGTGTGTATTTTTACCAACAAGAGTGGCTAGCTCCATGTATTTTAGTGGGACTATAGAGGAGAAACAACTTCATAAAAATGTTGAATTTTCATAATGCTAAACATGTGACACGAAATAATGATGAAGAAGAATGGTATATCTGTTCTGAAGAACTTGAAGTATATAGGAACCATTTATTAGAAGAGTGAGGGCAAGGTAGCTGTATACCATAAATAATTTAATTCTTTGATTCAGGGTGCATAATTTTTCTTCTTGAAACAAAATATTTCATGGTGAAAGCAAAGTTTTAGGATATTTCTAAAAATGATGGTATATCAGACAGATCTGACTGTCAGGATGCATTGAGTGATTCGACACTATTACTGCTGAAATGATTTTATTATGTTACATTGTTATGCGACTTCATATTATGGTGAAAGGGCAAAATCTCATCAGAAATTGGGAAGATGCATTTTATTTGGAATGTGTGGGGTTTTTTTCTTTTTTTCCCCTCTTCATTGTATAGCAAAGTAAATTTTGCTTGTTTTCCCCATTCTCTTGTTTTGCTGTGTTCATGGACTGTTGCATCCTTGGAAACTTCATTCCTAGTCTTTGCAGTTAGGGTATCTTCTCAGGTGAATTTGAATTGAGCAAGTTCCCCATAGGAAGAACAGAGAGGGGTTATTTTGCTGATTATTTTTTCCTTATGGTGTTTTTAGATATGCACATGTTAAAAACTCTGATCTTAAAGGCTGCTTCGAATTTCTCAGATACTCTTGGTTTGTATTAATTCTGCTTCCCCTGTTGTCAGCAGATAAATTATTGTTTGATTACAGTGCAAGCAGCAGTATTCAGTGCTGCAGTTACGTTTTTTACCTACTTTTCCTAGTTGCGGTACAGTTGTTTTATTTGATACTGCAGCTTACTGCATCAAAAGTGTTACAGTTATGTGCTCTAAAATGCAGCTGCATTCAGGGTTGGTGTATTAATACAAACACATGTAATACTGGTAGCAATTAAGCTCTTTAAACTCTTATAATCAGCACTGGCTGATTGAAGTTACATGGGTATGGGTATCTAGGGCAGCTGTGGAAATACAATAGTGTGTAAATAATCTTTTCACAAAAATTAATAGTCTTTTTACTAATTCTGTCTCAACACTGCCTTCCTGTCCTTGCTACTGTAAATGACAGTGGTGGGAAACAATTCTCAAATCTTATCAGGGCACAATGCTTCAGCAGTTCAGGAACGACTTGGTATGGAGTGCCATAGATGCAGGAACCACCTAGGAGAGCTTCTGGTTTTTTATCGCGTTCTTTCAGACCACAGAATCTTATTTCCATATGGTGAATTTAAACATGAAATAGACAAGCATTGTGATTTTTCAGGAGAAGAAGTTGTTGAGACTGTTTTTCAGTTTCAGTATCATGTTAAGACAAGCAACAGCCCAAATAGAAGAGAGGAGAAAGGACAGCCCTTTTTAATATTGAAATAGAATCCAATACACAGATCTCACAAATCTTCCCTCAGTAGTGCGGTTGTGAGTCTTCTGCAAGATTCTGGTTGACTGAAAACACAATGTTTTCTGAAAAGATATGAATTGTACTTTGCAGTATCAGGGCCTTCCTCTTGAGATGCTGAGCCTGGTGGATGAAAAAGTCAGATGTTTAACTGGAATATGTGCATCTTGGGCAGAGTTGTGAGATGGAAAAGGTTAAGCTTCAAACTGGCTGCAGCTATGCGGCTAGAAAGCTTCTGTCTATTGCAGACTTTGTAGGGAAACCTTAGCTGCAACCAACTCTGCCTTACAGATCTTGTGGAACAGAATAGATGATGTGTTTATCCACTTACAGCTACCTGCTTTTAGGTGTTGTATTTACAATATAAGTTCTGAAATGTCTAATGTCTCACCACAGAAAAGTGCAAAATTTGCAGTGGTGGCAATGAAATGCTTGTCAACAAAACTGTCCCTTCTGGCCTGCATATAGCTGTTGTGTTTGGGTTAGTGCTCCTGTCTTGAGATCATGATATGTTCCTTGTTCCTTGACTGATGTAGCTCATCTTGCTGGCTGTAGCCAGAGCCTGTCTGCAGCAGGCATCTGTTCCACAGAGTGAGTCTGAAGGACAAGCACTGCCACTAATAGGGCAGGTAGCCAACTAGCCTGCTGGAGTTCTGATTGCAGCATTTCATCAGCTGCTAATCCGTTTACAGTATAGCTAATCAGATTGCTGTGTTCAGTGCTGTGGAGGCTTTGAGCCACGCCATTGTAATTGAGATGGCTGGTGTGTATAAGCTTGCTTGGGTATGAAATTGAGCTGGCTATTACAGCAGAAACAGGGTTTTTTCTGCTGAGGTTCCTAACTACTTCCAGTTTTGTAACTTTTGATTCCTCCCATAAGCTGAGGATGTGCATCTTAAGACAAGTCGTGAAGCTTTCTGAGTTTTGACTTAAAATCAGCCAGTGTTTGGGGATAAGAACTATTGTCAGGTTAGGCTTTTTTTTCAAAGCGTTCAGGAACTGCAGCTCATTCTCCTCCCTCGGGGAAAGTATGTCACCGGTACTTTGCACCCAAATTTATTAGGTTAAGAGCAAATTTCTGTGCAGCTGTTGCAGCTTCAGTCAAAATACTAACAGCACTGCATACAAAAACTTGAACGGAAAGAATCACTTCTTTGTGCTTTTTTCTTGGTCCAGTGTGAATTGTCATGTTGAAGTTATTTCTTTAGGTCAGAAAACTAAAGCCAGAGACTTTACTTTTTAAGTACTGTAATAAGTAGTTGATCTGAAACTCTTGCTTCTGTCTTTGTACAGCTGTAAATGGGAGACAACTTTTGCTGTAGGAATAATATTTACTTAGTTTGTCATGGTAGTAATCTCTCTGAATTCTTCAGCAAGACTGACTTGTTGCTCATGAACAAATTACCCAAAAGCAAACAAATAAAATGCAATCCTCCTTTCCCACCTCAACAACAACAAAATTCCCAGGCAAACCACAAAGGTCTAGAACTTTATTTTAGCTTTTGTGGCTGTAGGAGTTAGAGCAAAATACTCTCAATCTCTCTTTTATTTTTTTTTTTGTTTTGGTTTTGGGGGTGTTTTTGGTTTGGTTTTTTTTTTTTTTTTTTGTTCCCCCCCCCAATGATAAATCCCTCAAATAACAATTGAAATACAGGAGATTGCTTTGGTGCCATGATATGAAGTGATACCAACCAGGTAGCTTTTTAATGAACTGTAATGTGAGGCAATATCATCTTTCTGTGTTGTAATGGGAGTGATAGAGGGAGTGCTAATTGTTTGAGTTCAGAACTTCATGTGATCAGAAATGTGCCTGTCTGAAGATTCCAGCAGTGAAAGCTTGATTTCCTTGAAATTGGAAAGGATGGTAGATTCTTAAAGCCTTGGAGTACAGTGCATGTTTTCAAGGTAGAATGTTTCTGAGAGTGTTTGAAATGTACATGTAAATACTCAGTGGAGTACTCTTGATTTTACTGAGACTGTTTTGTTTTCTTCTAGGTGAATCTGGACTGGGAAAATCAACATTAATCAACTCATTATTCTTAACAGAATTGTATTCTCCGGAGTATCCAGGTCCTTCACACAGAATTAAAAAGACTGTGCAGGTATTTCTGGGTGAAAAAACTACAACATAACTTGCAATTTATCAACACTGCAGTTCTCATATAAGCATCTGTATTTCAAATAAGTTTAGGCAGGATGTGAAACACTCAGTGCCCTTCAGCATAACTTAGGTACATAAAACTTCCAGGTTAAGAAGCTTATAGCCTGCATAAGTGTGGGAGCTCTGAAATAAAGTACCTTGTGTGGTATATCATCATGGAAACATCATGCAGTTGTAGTCCTGTTCAGAAATTGAATGTTATATTATGAATTAAAATATTGAGTATATCTAGAAATATGTAGAGGTGAACTGAACCCTCTGTGACATGCTTTTAAAAAACACATTAAAGGATTTTATGTAAATGCAAGGACCTAATGTATAAAATTATCTAACAGTCTTCTACATCTTGATACTTCATGGTATACTTTTCTTTTTCTCCCTTATTGGAAGTAAATAAATCTGAAATAAATCTGGAACTATGAACCTGGTAGACTGTAAGCTCTCCACTTATGAAGGCAAAAAAGATGTTTCTGCAAGTGCAAGAAACAATTGAAATACTTCCTCAAAGATTTAACTATTTTTTTAACTGGTACAGATGAGGACCAGGGGTGCTTATTATTGTTGTTAACTGTTGTCCACCAGAGTTCCTTCTAGTCTGAAGTGGCTGTGCAATTACAGGGTTGTCATAAAGTAAGTCTTGTGTTGGATTAGGAAGGTATGCAAGATGCTAAAGAGAATCTCTAGAAAGGAATGCTTTTTTTAATCAATGGAATTGAATAACTTGTGCTCCAGTGCTAGCATCTGCTCACCTTACTGTTGTGGGGGTTTTGATTTGTTTTTGTTTGAGGTTTTGGATAAGGCTATTTTTAGTCCAAGCCCACAATAATGCTGGAAGGGACCTTTAAAGGTCATCTAGTCCAACTCTCTATGCAGGGAACAGGGGCATCTTGCACTAGGTCAAATTTCTCAGAGCCTCATCATGCCTGGCTTTGAATGTTTCATAGGATGGGGCCTCCATCATCTCTTTGGGCAACCTGTAATGAAAGGGAATAGGAGAAAACTAGTTATGCTTGTGCTAAGGAGGCTAAATGGCACTGACGTTAACATAACTAACAAGCAAAATTTTGAATACTAATATTCTTGAGAATATTCAGTTTTTAATTAGAAAGCTTTTGAATATCCTAAGTTTGATTGACAATATATTTTTTTCTGAGCTTCGGTCATGTCTAGAAGACTATCAGATTAAAGTAAAACCATGGTGACTCTAGCAAAATGGACTTGAAAGCTTGTTAGCAGGGGCATTATAACATGATTTAAATCAGAAAAGTTAAATTTATGTACTTATTGCAAAAATATGTTTAGTGAAATGGAAAAGATGTGCAAACAGTTAAACTCTAGTATAATATGTATATTAATGGAATTGATCAGTCGCTGTTGGAAAAGTAGGAGGATAACTTCTTTCTTTTTGGAAAAGTAGTGTTATGTGTTACTGTTGGTTATGCATTGTTTAGCAGTGATTCATGTTATGTTTATTGCATTGCATTTAAAGAACTTAAGAATGGGTTAGATTCCTTGTTGTTGGAATACTTTAATTGGGGAAAATCATAGGAAGGATTTACATACAAACTAATTAAAAAAAAAAAGACAAAACAAACAAAAAATTCCAAAGCAACCAACCAACAAAAAAAAAAGTGGCTAAAGGTGGACTAGTGTAAGAAACAATTAAACTAAAACTCTTCTGTGTGGGCCTTTTGGAGTCTGAATTAAGTACTTTCATGTGTTAGGCAGTGATATTCTGTTCATTCTGACCTTTTGAGTTCTTCAGAAGTGGTTTGATTTTTATTAATTTACTGTTTGAAGAAAAAAACCCAAACTTTTCAGTAATCCCCACATAAATTTTGTATTTATTTATTTTAGGCATGTAAAGCTGGGTGGGAGGAGGGAAGGCAGGGCTTTAACAGACCCTAGCTGGAAAGTTATCACATTTATTCCTCCTCCTGCTATGTGGGCTAAAGCCTGAGGGTGTCCAGGAGCGAATCAAAACTATTTCCATCAGTGGATTGGGGTCGATCATGACTTAGCAAACAATGTGAATGGAATGGAATGAGATATATTAAATAACACCAACTTCTCCTGTAGGAGCTATTACTTACTTTATCTAGTGAGTGATTTTTTTCTTTCATGACACTTGTAGAGTGAAGTTGCTTCGCTTTTAGATATTTGGAATGAATGAAGAATCATTCCAGTCTAACATTTTAAAAGGGAAATTGAAACTGGCTTATTTCAGTGTCAGGATAAAGTTCTTTCCCCTTCAAGCTTGAAAATTGTGTGTGCTGGCAACTTACATGTGTGACGTGCAGGTGATTCCCTACAAATATTAATGAATCAACAATGGAAGCTGATGTTTGGTACTCTTTGCCAGTGCAAATCATGTTGAGTTTTGTAGGGTAGAGACAGGTGAAACTACCATGAGACAGTGAATCTTATAATCTGTGTGTTAATAACAGCCTGTTCTTATATGGGGGAGAGTAACTTATCAATCAGGAGTTGTATAACAGAGTCTTGGTAGATGAAATCAAACTGACTTGGGCTTGAAAACAATTGACATTTTAAATTGTTTTATGAGGCAGGTTCTTTATATTAATTTATTAGAAAACAGAAAACTAGTAAATACTAAGGAACTTGAAGTTAGATGAATTCTCAGGAAACTTCTTCAGATTCGAAGGTCTTCTGTGATCATTATTTAGCTATCATAAATGGCATATGCATATTAGAATTAGTCAAACTGTAGCAAGAATCAAGTCACAAGTGCTTCGTTGTAACTGCCAAGGAGACCCAAGTGACCCATTTGACTGGAGTGCATGGGAAAATGGCCATTTGGAGGAGGCTCTTAATAAAAAGTTCTAAATTCCAGGACTTGAATTAATGTTTTACATGAATCCCTTGGGAATACTTGTAAATCAGATTATAGGATACAGTTGGATGCTTAACTATGAATGACAGCAGTTTACAGTGATTTTTCTGGATCTTTTCCAGATGTTGCTGCTTTCTGTGGCTCCAACCCTTTATAGACACATGCAGTTTGGTTAGAAAAATGCAGCTTTACAGTGAGGCTTTATGACAGGTTCTTCACCTCCTGTCTCATACCAGAAGTGTCTGCTGCTTATGGAGTATGATGTGTATGGTCCGATTGTCCACAGAATGAGTACAGAACATCTAGTTTGATCAACTAATGTTTGTTGTTCTGTAGGGCTTTGAAAACTCTGCTCTGATAGCAAGATACCTACATGAAGCTATAAAAAGTAAGAATAAATGTAAGTCTTCCTTATCTAGAAAGGCATTAGCACTGTCTGTAGGGATTGCACTGCTGCAGGCCATTTGTCAGAAGGTGGTCTCCACAGATTCAGCCATGCAGATATTTTGCAAGCACGCAGAATTGGGATAAATGTTTGGCGTGGCATTTCTGAGGGTCTTGTGACTTTCCTTTTCCTTTGTTATAAACACACATTCTAGATAATGTTTTATTAATTGCTGCTTTCGTAATGCATTCCACTGTGAGTGCCTAGGAATTTAATGGTTCTTGTTGGGAATTTTTGTGCTGGAGAATAAAGCTGATACCTTGTAGCAATTGGCAAGAATCCAGTTGTTCACATTATCATCTTTAATAATTTTTAAGTATTTTGGGTTTCTTAAGCTTGCAGAGATGCTCATTATAGGAAGGTTCTCTGGTTACTGTGTGCAAGAAAGCAAGAAGAATGCATGGAATCAGAAGTTAATCTCCTGTGTGCTAAAGCTGCAAGTAGTAAACTCTTGGCTGAGTTGACTGTGTGGCTGGGGATTACTCTCTTGAGTTCTGGCACAGATTGTGTGCAATAAAATTTCTCGGTGGAACTCTAGAGGGGAGAAAGATGCATTCACCACAATTAAAACCTAAGTTTTTAAACCACTGCATGTATTCCTCATGGTTCTTGTGGCTTTGGACTGGATGCTTTTAGAAGGATAGGAACTGTAGAGTTAGTGAAAGAGTAACGTGATGATGTCTTAGGCTGGTGGGTGTTTTTATTATTTCTTTATTTTAAACTTTCCTACCCTTTCAGTAAGGTCTGCTCAAGTAGCAGATGGATTTGGGGGATCTTGGAGTATACTCCAACCTGAGTTCTTCTGTGAGTAGCTTCCAGGTAGCCCAGTGCTTTTTCTGAAGTTGCCTTACTAGTTTTTTTTCTGTCATTATGTTGAGTGAGGAACCAGCTCAAGATGGCTGCATGCTGTTGACAGCCAAGTGTACTCAAGTTAATTTTTCTGAGACCTAGCAGTGTAAGGGATTGATCTGACTCAGATGGGATCCCTAACAATGAGTCCATAAAATTACTATCTTAAGTATTTGGAGCTTTTGAGCTTTCTTTGCGGTTAGTTACTGTGCTTCTGTATGTTTTTGTTTGAATTGTAATCATCATCTTGCTTGTGCAAGAGAGATTTAGGTTGACTTTCTGAAGAGTATTAATTTATCTTGTAGCTTGACATTGCATCACATAACCAGTGATTGCAAAGTGTGTGCAACAATGTCCGGGTGTGGCTGTGAGAGTCTGTTTCACCTTTTTAACTAGGGATGCACAAGTGCTTAAGCAGCACTGATACCATCTCTCAAGTCTTGAGCTGGTCTCAGACCATTCAGATAGGATTTATTATTCAAGTTTGTGCTCTTTTGAATTTCATTGTTGAATGTTCTTGCAAGTATTCACCAAGTTGATATTTTTTTCTTTGTCCCAGTTAGGGTTTAGGAAGCTTAAGAAATGTTAAGCAATGAAAAACAAGGTGGCATCAATGTCTGCCAACTCGTGTGTAGCTCAGAGTAAATGGTTTACATGGTGGACATTTTTATTCCATATCCAGAAAACAATGTCAATAGTGATTTAATAGAAGATGTTTTAATATAAAAGGAAAAAACTGATTAAATGTATGAGCAATTGAAAAGAGCTGATGTGTTAACATGAGTTTTTAATTTCTTGCTGTTGTATGTCAGGCTCATGTAGCAACACTTTTTCAAGCAGACCCACCTAATGTTGGCTTTATCAATAATTACTGATTGGAAAGAAGGGGGTAGCAGTTTATTTTCTGCTGAGCCTCAATTTTGTGTGTCATGACATGCTTAATCAGCTTGACACGTTTATGGTGAGCTGAATGAGCTGCACTG
Source organism: Turnix velox (assembly GCA_013400935.1). Lineage (NCBI taxonomy): Eukaryota > Metazoa > Chordata > Aves > Charadriiformes > Turnicidae > Turnix > Turnix velox. The sequence goes on along the minus strand of VZTY01023058.1, from coordinate 172,544 downwards.
CAGATGTGTGGTCACAACTGAAGGCATGTATTCACTTGCCCAGATCTTGCATCATGCCTTGTATTAATGCAGTTGCCTTCCGAGTCAAGTTTCCCTGACCCGAGCTGATGGGAGAAAATCCACTACAGTCACTTTAAGTCACTTTAGGTCTGACGTGGCAGATTACAGCTAGATTGTATTACCTTCCAAATCAAGCTATTTGTAACAAGAAGCTATCACTTTCAATGATTCGCAAACATTATACTAGCCGAAACATAAATATATTCTTTAAAATACATTCACAGGACTAGAAATGTAGTATCATGACGTGCTTGGGGGGAGGATTAGTTTTGAAAGGGGTAATTTTCTTTGAAGTGACCAGAGTTCACAGTTTCATCAAATGTAATGTTTTATCAGAATGTCTATATACCTCAGAACATACTTTTAAATTTTTTTAAATACTGACATTAGTATTGTTGCTTAGCATTTTCCTAATTGGACAGGTGTTAAAAATCTTACATCTGATCTAAAGGTCTTAAATACTGCATATATTACAAGATATTTAAGATTAAGATATCATAAATGCTTAGATGGATTCTTTAAAATTGTGATAGTTTCTATAAGAAATACTATTTATCAAATTATGGGGATTTTATAAGCGAAACACAGACCCCTGTGAAGCAGGAAAGTTTGGAATTATTTTTTGGATTTATTATTCATTGAATGTTTTTCCTGGTGTTTATGGTGGGGAAAATAAATTGCTAAAAATTCTTATTCATTTTACAGGTTGAGCAGTCGAAAGTTTTAATCAAAGAGGGTGGTGTTCAATTACTACTTACAATAGTTGACACACCAGGATTTGGAGATGCTGTGGATAATAGTAATTGGTAAGACATTCTTTATATTTTCTCTCACAGTTTTTCTGAATTGTGTGTGTAAACAACATAGATACTATAGCTTATGACTTCTTTTTAAGTGCATGGCTAAATTTTCAATTAAAGTATTAACGCTTTTGAACTTCCCAACGAGGTGAAAATTTTGACTGCTATAGTTTCAAGTACCTTTATAAATCAACTGAAATGCTGTCAGCTTCTCCCTCTGAAGTGATTGGAGCATTTGACTCTGCATGCACACCATGTGGTGTGTTCAGTACTGATTTCTGTGCTGTCACAAGATGTGACCAGTAAAGTGTATTCCTTTGGCAACTGTTCTCAAGTGTTCTTTTTAATGCTATTACAATGAAGGTAATTGTATTTGAAAGGGTTTTCCAGTTAACTCACAGATTGTATCTTCAGAGCTGTGTAACTTGGTTGTATTTTGAGGAGCTGGTCTCTTAATACATGATGTCTTGAAGCCTCTTAATAAGAAAAAAAGTGAAGCTGTGGGGAAATGGAATACATCTATTTATTAGAAAATACAGATTTTATTATTTTTTTTACATAAATGGTGTAACTTCCTGGTTTTTATTTGTGTAACTTCTGCAGCTGGCAGCCAGTTATCGACTACATTGACAGTAAATTTGAGGACTACCTGAATGCAGAATCTCGAGTGAACAGACGTCAGATGCCAGATAACAGAGTGCAGTGTTGTTTATACTTCATTGCTCCTTCAGGACATGGGTTGGTATTAGTGAATCTTATGTTTCTTCTCTATCTTTTATCTCATAGATTCTTAGTTATATAAAGTTCAAATAGGATTTTCTTAATGGCCCACAGACCGTACTTTATTTCAAGATGAGCTTACTTTTGGTTTTTGAAACTCCTGTAAGCCAGCCAGATAACAAGTTAGAGCACCAGAACACGTGATGGCATAATGATTTCACAATAAGAAAAACAGTGTTATAGTGATTAAAAATGCACATATGCTCACAAGTGCCAGGTATGTTTGCAATCTGTGTCTTTTGTTCATACAAAGGGGAGAAGGAGCAGCTGGTTCACTTTTCAAGCAATGGGATATTTCCGCTCTTCCTTCCTTTGATTTTGTTGATAAATTGAAGATGGAAAGTGTCATGCATCCTTATAAGCATGCTTTAATTCACCTAGGGTGTAATCCTTTACATAGTCACAATGCCATTGTAGGCATTCGTGACTTTCTTAAATGATTATGCAATCTTCCATTCTTGCTTTTTAACTTGAACAGACTTCTATCTAGTGGTAGAGAGAGAGAACTGCATTTTCATGTTGTATTAGAGGCAGACTGACTGTATCTGAAATTCGTTGCTTAGATTTTATTGTTGTATTATAACAGATTAAATTGTTGGAGACTTGTAAGTTGCACCTTCAAAAGAAGAATGAGGAGAGAGGATAAGCAGTAAAACGTTTTGAAGGCACTAGCAAAAGAATTATGAAGAATATTCCTCAGGCAGTGAACAATACCATCTGTTACAGTCAGCTTCTGTAGCTAGCATTAGAAAGTAGGAAGGTACTAGTTATGTTGAACTCTAGACAGGAACTTCTCAAATCTGGAAAGAGATACTGGAAGACAGTTGGTCCTTTTTTTTTACATGTCTTAACATTTCTTTGGTTGTTCAGCATACATGTTTTTAATGTCATTTTTGCTCAATGCTTTGCAGACACTTGAATCGTTGACATTTGCTGTTTTACTGTTGTGCAGAATCAAAGTGTCATTTGAAAATTAAAGTGATCCATTCCTTGTGTTAGCCAACTCTCATGTCCTTGAGCAGTGTTTGTCTGTCTCTTTATCCCCATGTGACTTTCTCACCTGTTGAAAATTTCTAAACCAGTGAAAGGTAGAAATGTTTCATAATGAAAAATAAACATAAGACGTCATTAAAGTTAAGTTTTGATCACAGCTAAAAGCTGTGAAAGTATATTCCTTATACAGATGTTTTATCCTTTTGGAGTAGGGGGATAAAAAGCCAGTAAAGTTGAGTGCAGTTTTCTTAGTGCCTTGCAATTACTGGAATAAATGCTTAGAATTGTCATCTAATTAAGGGAATAAATTAAATTAGTGCTGATGTTAGCATTCATTTCCTCTTGAAAAGGCAGTATCTTACCTGGTTTTTGTGGCGCTGTAGTCATGTTTCCTGTGTAAACAGCAGTGCATGTAACCAACCCTCTACTTCTCACTCTTAATAATGCATGGCTGCATTTACACTTGAATTAAAGCCATTTGTTGTTGAACTTACTTCTGACTTTATGACATGACATACATTTGTGCATACACATTATACATTTGTAAAAGTCAGCTTCTTACAATTTATAAAGCAAAAAGATTATTAAAGATTGGGTCTTTCCATTTCATGCACCCCACCATTTTTATCTGGTAGCTCCACAAATAGCTGAATTGTTAATTTGTGTGAGGTTTGAGGAGAGAGAGCGAGAGGGCAGAGGGAGCCTTCGAGGTAAGTGAAGTGCAGCCTTTTTCTGTAGTTCTGCGATCTCCTACATACAGGCTTCCTTATTCTCTTGCCACTCTAAACTCAAGGCCTTGAGGAGTTTTCAACTATTGTGCTTTGACAACTCTCCTTCAACCTGGTGTGGCCCTAGGTAGCTTTGTGAAGGGAGTAGTGTATTAAGGTACATTGAAGCCAATCCAGTGCTCTCACTCTAGACATGTGTTAATGTTAACTATTTAATGGACATATATTGAGAAGCAGAGAAATTCAGTGCTGGGCAGAAAATAATTGAATTATGTATTCTTTAGCATTTTCTTTATTCTTTTATGTACAGTTTCTTAATTTCTTTTCTATGAGAAATAATCTTGTTAAATTCTAACGTGAATCCTTTAAGCCTAACTAAACTTAATGTAAATCTGAAGTATTAAAGCATCACAACCTCTGTGGCCTGTCTCTAGCAAGCTGGGAGTACTGACCACTGACCCGCATTGATGATTTTTATATGCTCATATGGTGGATCATTAGTTTTTGTCATTGTTTTCCACTTTCACAGTGGTCTGTTTTGTTAAACATGGTGATAATAGACTGTCTGTGACAGTCTAATGTATAAAAAACACCTCACAGTTCACTCGCAGGAAGAAACATACAAGTAAGCATAACTTTCAGAAATTGAATATGGGTACATGAACAGGACACAATTCACAAATATAAACTCTTACCAATCAGGTTTTGAATGGGACTTTCAGCTGCTAGCAGTCCCATGAGTATTATTAATATTAAATTCTGACTTACTCTTCTGGTATTATACAATTTTAGGGGATTTCCTATGGCAGTTGCAGGTAGTCTTTTCAATTTCACTCAAGCATCTATCACTCATAAAGTAGTGTCCTAATGAGTAGTTGTCAGGACTAATCTCAAATAATTTGTATGTTCCTGTTAAATTAATGTAAAATGCAAAGCTCCCTTGCTGTCTTTCAGACTTAAGCCTTTGGATATAGAGTTTATGAAACGCCTGCATGAAAAAGTGAATATCATCCCACTTATTGCCAAAGCAGACACACTTACACCTGAGGAATGCCAACAGTTTAAAAAACAGGTGGGTTGAAAGATTAATATCTATAATATGGGATAATTTAGTAAGTTGGTCTCTGTGGAAATGGTGAGATTCAACTTCTTATATGCAGAGTGTACACCTGGAAGGAACAACCTGAGACAGCAAAGCAATTTATATCTCTAGATTTAATTGTATTTCTTGGTGAAATAACCTTGTTTCTATCCTCAGGGGAAGAGGTTTCAAGTCTAGTATGATTCTTGGCAAGTCAAGCAGTTCGCTGCTGAGATAAAAATCAGCAAGGGAGGAAGGTAGCTTTCAAGATTGAGATTCCTAACAGCAGTTGTGTTTGGTTATTTTTGAGGATTTTAATAAAAAGCTAATTAAAAGTGATTACAGTATTATTGACTGTGGTATTCAGTTTTCTGTTGACACACTGTATTTGTTAAAAATATCTCAAGTATTAGAAGAGAAACAGTATACCTGTCATTAAGTTTCAGGCTGTTGCAAGGCATTTTAAAGATGGTGAGATAATTGCTACAATTGTTGTAATACCTTTCAATGCGTAGAATAAAAGTGGTTTGTGCGTTATTTCAACTACATGATCATATTAGGTCACTTAAGCTTTGCTATATTGTATGAGGAGAATAAGGAGGACCCAGAACAGGACAAGTTTAATTGAATGGTGTCCACTCCTAGTTTAAATGAGCACAAGTTCTGAAAAAAGCATCACAAGATGTTGTATGCCAAACTGTTTATGTAAAATTAAAGGATGTTTTCTGTCTTGATGCAGCTTAGACAAGGTGCTGTAGTCCCGAAGTCTGTTTTGGTCTCAGATTTTTTTTGTGCGTGGGTTTTTTTTTTGTTTGGTTGGTTTGGTTTTTTGTTTTGTGGAGTTACTCTGTATGGAGGGGAAAAATAGTAGAACATGGGACATTTCTTAACTCATTCATAAAGCTGGTGAAATAAGGGAGACTTTCCTCAGTCAAGCTTTGAAAATAAGACCATGCATGAATTGGAAACTTTGTTCTTACAAGACTGCAAACCCATGAACCAGAAATATTCCCGAGGGCTCTGGACTGTAGCTGTCAACTAAATGATCTAATGTTTTTTCTGGTCCAAAAATTCTGGAAAACTAATCAGCTTATTTTTAAAAATAGCCTTCAGACAAATAGAACATCAAGTCAGTGCAGTCTTATTTTGGATGATACTATCAATTATTCTTAAATTTTCATTAGCGCTTGCAAATATTTTTCAGCACAACTAACTGCTAGATACATTCTATTGAGTCGCAAACTCTATTAAAACAGGCAGGTGATCGTGATCCTGTTTCAAACAACTGATGCTCAGGTGAGCAAGAAATTGAAAAGAACAGGAGTGACAGCAGGATCTATAGAAAGAACCCAAGGGACTGAATAATGTTTGCATTTATCTATTCAAATGTTCTGGTATTTAAGGTAGTTAACTCAAAGAGTACCTTTCAAGAGTCTGAGGATTTAACCTGTGTTGTGTTAGTTACATGTGCAGCTAGAATTTTCATTAGTACAAATCTCAGTTTGCCCTGCTGTAGAAAATTTGCCTTTATTTTTGCTGCCTTATGTTGGTGGAATAGTATTCTGTCAGCTGTGAGGCTCTGGCTCGGATCTTGTATTCTCCTGGCAAAGGAGAGATGGTCATGCTGATAATCCCTGGGGTAGCCTGATGGTGTTTAGTATGTGCAAGTTTTGTGATGTAACTTATGTTAAAATGCAAGTATCTTGCATATGAAACAAAAAACAAGAGTGAGATTATAACAGCTCATTTTTTTGCTGCAAAGTATGAAGTCCTTAAACAGGTAACATATTTTTGCTTTTAGATAATGAAAGAAATCCAAGAACACAAAATTAAAATATATGAATTTCCGGAAACAGATGACGAAGAAGAAAACAAGATTGTTAAAAAGATAAAGGTAAATAATTTTCTTTGGAAAAGCAACTTTTACAGGTCAAGGGGAAAAAAGAAGGTAGAAAGTGAAAAGATCTGTCACTATGGAAGAACCCACCAAAATATTTAGAAGGTAAAAATAAGTTGTAAAGTTGTTCTAAGGGTCAGTAAATAGCTCTCTTACTGGTAGATATACTGAAACCTTAATGGAGACAAATGACTAAAGAATATCAAAAGGGCTGCTGGGTTGTTGAAAGGATTTTTCTTTGTTTACTGATGTTTTTTTGGTTTGTTATTTTCTCTTGGAGTCTATCTTGTATCTGTTTCTTGAGCCTTGCTTCTCTCTGTTCAGTAGCTTTAACAGCCTGTAAGAGCTTGTTGAGGTTTTTTTGTTACTGTGGGAATCACCTAGGATAGCTAGAGATAAATAGCACAAATAGAAGATATTCTGGAGCTAAGCCTAAAAGAGAAGAGTGTAATAAACATAAGGACAAAAGTCCAAGATACATTCTCCCTTTCAGCTGCTTAAATCTGCTCTTGGCTACTTTGTTACACTGAAGAGACTTCATTACATGAAGAAGAACTTGAAGAAATCCTTTGCCAAACCTTTGAAAACTGGGCACAAGATGCACTCTTCTAGCCCATGGGAAAACAAATTGTCAAATAATTTCTGTGCAATTAATGAAGTAGAAAATTGTTTGCCTGTTGTTTAGCTTACTAAATAACAGTAACTGGATTTACAGAATATAATAGTGTAAGGAATTTCAGAGAAGGTACATGTGTTTATGTGACCTAGTCAGAGTTCAGTAAACTTAACTATTCCTGCACTTTGGATAAGCTGTGTTGCAGTGTTACAGCACCAAAATAACTTGTGTCAAGTTTATACATGGGCTTGCTTTCATTTTCATTTGGTCATTGATTTTTTTATTTTTTATGGAATAATTTGTCTTGTAGGACCGTTTACCTCTTGCTGTGGTAGGTAGTAATACGATCATTGAAGTCAATGGCAAGAGAGTTAGAGGAAGGCAGTACCCGTGGGGTGTTGCAGAAGGTAAGGCTTCTTTTTATTCATTTAAAACTTACAAGAGATTAGTCTGTAGTTGAAATGTTTGAAATGCTTAATATGAATGTGCTGTGGTCTGGGAAATTATTGAATACACTGAATATACTATTTTCTTGTTCTGTCAGGTAAAGGTTGAGCATCTTGTAACTCCACAAGCAGTTTCCTGTTGAGTCCTCACTGAGGAACTGTAAAACCTATAGGGCAGGTGATGAGGCTTAAATTACTGCCCCTCACTAGCATTTGTATTCTAATTTTCTTCATATGAAAACTATGTATTAAATTCTTCTTTCTAAAATATTTTCATTTTGAGTCTTGATTTGACCAGCTTGAATAGCATAAAGTTTGACTAGCATTAAAGTTTCAGAGTCTTAATTGCTGAAGTGTAGCACCAGGAAGGTATTTGGTAACTAACTGAATGCTTTAGATAGTTTCCTTGTTTGCATTTTATTTTTAAATTCTATTTTACTTTCATTAAAAGTTATTTTCTACTGTTATAGAGTCTTGAAGGTAGCTGCATGTTCCTTTGGCAACTGGGTGCTTTAATATCATTGACTTATTTCAAATGGCACATGAAAAAATAAGCTTGCACTATGCTGTATAGTGACCCAATTAAAAACTTGTTTCTCCATGATCATTGAGCATTTTCTTTATAGTTTACATGTGCTGAATAAAGAGATCTTCCCCCACCACTATTTGGATGAAGTGTAGAACAGAACTAAAAAAGTCGCCTACTGACAACCACAGTATATGCTGCAACACTTTTAAGTGGGTATTTGGCAGAAAGTAAAAACCAGCTACACCATAAAGTATCAAGCTTTGTTTTAAGGTTTTTGTGTTAGCATTTGGTAATGTACAAGATGGTGCTGCTTTTCTTTATTTTAAAACAAGCATTAAAAATTGTTTCACGCTCATGTGATTGTACAACTTTGGGAAAGGAAGAACTACATTCTGACTACAAAGAACCTCTTTAAGTGGCCTAGAGTCTGTCAACTATGGACAGAATACTCAGACATTATGCTTTTTTGAAGTATGATCTCATATACTCTCTGTGTGGAACTTATCAGTTTGTGTAAAGCCAAGGAATAAAACAGTGCAAGAGTGCAGAGAGAAGATAGGCATGTGAAGGAAAGGAGATGCTTGCTCCATTTTTCTGTAGCATTCACTGAACTTACCTGCATCATTTTATTTCCTTCATCCTGTTTTTCTTCCTTCTTCCCATGAAAATGGCCTTCTCCATTTCAGGGGCATGCTGGAACCTGTTTTGTTCCTTTCTTTTGTGTACCCTGACAGATTTGTGTTTTGCCTTCTCTATCTGCATACCTGAGTATTCTGGAGTGTGCATTTTTATTTAGTGTCATTTCATTGTCTGCTGGAAATGCCACTCACTAATTTCCCATCATCTGCCCACTTGGTTATGTGTTCATAGAAGGTTATCAAGTTGGTCAAGCATGACTTCCCCTTGGTAAATCCATGTTGACTGTCTCTAATGACCTGCTTATCCTTAATGTGTGTAGAAACAGCACCAAGGATAAGTTGCTCCATCAGCTTTCCAGGGATGGAGGTGAGATGGGTGACGTTTAAAAGCCTTACCTCTGTGTAAGGCACCATAATTTGATTGATGTTTCAACAAAAATTTAATTCTTTCTGTAGTTGAAAATGGTGAACACTGCGACTTCACAATTCTGAGGAACATGTTGATAAGGTAGGTAACTTACAGGTAACATTAAGTTTTCTAATAAACCTGAGAGACTGAAAAATTATATATTAGAGAAAAAATTATTTGAGATAGTTCGTAGAAATCCCCATATTTCTAATTGCTAGCAGTATCTTTAGAGTATCTTGTTTGACCATGAATTTAACAAGCTGTGGTTGTGATGATGATTTTTAAACGTCTCTCTTTACTTTTGGTTACTTGTTTAAAATTGTGAGAAACTATAGGAACTCAAGTTTTCTGTTAGTACTGATGTATATTGAGTTGTTGACATTTTCTAAAAAAATTTCAGTCTAAAACAAGACTGCCTGTGCTTCCTTGAGTTAGGCTCTCTTACCAACACTTGCAGCAGTTTATGAAGTGGTATCTACTGTAATCACGATTAGTTTTATTTATTATTTTATTATTAGCTTTTCTCCAAGCACCCAATAAAAAATTACTACAAGGAGCTGGTGTTTCTATCTTAGCCTTGAACTTTACATTTAGCTTTTGCAGACTTCAAAGACAGACAGTGGGAAACTTTAGCATACTTGTTTTTTCTTGCCTAAATTGCTTTGTTGTGTCTACTTCAGTTTTCATATTTGTTGGTTCTCCAAATACTTCCAAGTTTATCTGCAGAATTTGGATTTTACCAAATATTTATTCTCTGTGTTTTTGTTTGGAGTATTGCAAACTTGAGAGAGTGTAAACTGTTAATGCTGTGACTTTGCTATCTCAATAGCTCTTAATTTAATGGAAGAATGACAGCACTGTGGGGAATGGGAAATAATGAATCAAGTAAATTAGCAAAATTAAGGTGAACTGATATTTCAGAGAGTGGATTTTTTATTTTTGCACTAAGCTGATAAATTGCTCTTACTGGCAGAACTCACATGCAGGACCTGAAGGATGTCACTAACAATGTACATTATGAGAACTACAGAAGCAGAAAACTGGCAGCTGTTACATACAATGGTGTTGACAACAACAAAAATAAAGGGCAGCTAACAAAGTAAGTTCTTGTGAAGGTTGTATTGCACTTCAGTCTTTTTGATAAGGGTTTGATGTTTGTTTGATTTTTGTTGATTGATTTTGTGTATGCGTGGTGAGATCTTTGCTTTTGGAGTTTTTGGGTGAATGTTAATTTCATTTGTATTTTATCATCTAGTTAGTTCTCTCTTCACTGTGTTCTGGTCTGAACACTTCACGTTTTTACTTATGTTTTGGGTTTTTTTCTATTTCACAAAGATTTCCACTAGTTTGTGGATATTAAATTACTGATGTTTAGTTAGATTCAGATCTGAGGAGATTCCTTAAATTTATTATTTCTGTTAATAACTTTTTTTCAGATTTTCTGCATTTTCTCTTTTTGTTATGTCATCTGTACTACTTTTAGAATTACTTTCTTTTTTAGTTTGAATGCTGATATTCAGTGTCAGGGATGGATGTTGAAGAATGGGCTAATACTTGCTTAGAAACTTTAAAAATCCAGTCATGTTACTATTATCTTTGAAATGCTGCCCTGGCTACTTTAGAGTTCCTTATCAGGGCAAGGAAGTTACTGCAACATCATCTTCTATGAGAGGACAGTTGCAGTGCTGGGGTTTTAGATTTTTTTGTTCATGGGTTTGGGGTTTTTTTGACCCTCATATGCCAGCAAGTTGTTTGGCAACCTGATGGAATTATTGGGTAATTTAAAAACAAAGTCCACTGTGTTTTTAGTAATGCTATTTGAGAAAAGCTAGGCAAGAGTCTTAAGACTTAAGAAAGTCTTAGTGTTTTCCCTGTGTCAACTCTATAAACAATATTTAATGATTAAGTAATTTGTAATTGGTGAAACTTTTTATTTGTACTGTACTTTATTTTGGTTGTATTTTAGTGTAGTATTCTTTAGGCTTACAATATGTGAAATTAAAGCTATTCTTCCTGAAGATCTCTGAAATTAGATGGAAATACCTACTAGTCCCCATCTATATGATAGTTACAGAGCTATTTTGCACTATGGAATGTCTGCTTTACAACTTCTGAATGCTTTTGGAGTGCCTGTTAGGGAATGATTTACGTGCATCTGATTTAATTGCGTCTGGTCTGAGCTTCCGTGCTAGGCTTTCCTTCTCAGTGTTGACAAAAAAAGTAACAGTATGTGTCAGTTATGTCAACTCTTCAGCAGTGTGCTTGGATTTAGATCTCGTTTTAAGACTTGACCTCTCTATAAACTCTTAGTTCTCAACACACTATCTAGAACACAGAAAGGTTAGTTCTCACTACCATGATTTTTGCCATCATGTTATCCCTGACTTGCATCTCTAGGCTTCTGAATGTGGAGAGCAAGTATGTTAGGAATTTATCTCAAGCTATAGGCATCTTCATAACAACAGCACAGGGTTATTGATAGAAATGAGAGAAGTTTTAAGAACTAAAAAGACTAAATGAGGTAGGAAGTGTGGAAAAATCAGGGTGGAGGCATGGTATGTAGAGAAGGGTGGCACATCAGAGAAGAAAATGTGCTTAAGCACAAGAACTTCAAACACCACTTTCTTTGCTGAGGTGATAATGTAGCAACAGGAGCACAGAGTAAAGAATTGTGAATTTCTTCCAGGACTTCAAACTCACTATTACTGTTTACAGTACTATTATTTGCTAGCACTGTCATTAGAAGTGCAGTTTTGGATATCAGAGGAAGTTGGTTTTATTTTATTTTTCTTGTGTTGTTCAAAACTCTTATCCCTTCCCAAACCTTTGTAAATTTTCTAAGATTCAGAAAAATCTTAATCTTAGTGATAGCACTTCCACCATCTTTTTGTTTTGTGCCTACTTAGGTTTCTGTTAATTTGCACCTACAGTCTGTTACCTTAATCAGTAAGGACTGGTTATTCTGCGCTCTTCTTTAAAAAAAAAAAAAGTAATACACAGATTTATTTTTAATTCATTTAATTCATTCTTTCACATTGCCACAAGATGCTTTCTTTGTATAAATGCATCTTCCAGGTGGTTTCAAACTGATTTTCCTTCCCCCTTGTCTCCCAGGTAGTTATTGACAGCATTGCTGAGGTTTCCTTTTTAGCTGGAATTTATGCTGAGAGAGTCTGGAATTACTGTGCTTTCTGAAACTTGATCTAGGATGGCAGGAGATGCAAAGTAATCTTGTGCTGTCCACCTGAATATTTGTAGGTAAATGTGTCTTTTGGAAGAATTTTTCTCCATAAAAAAATCTGTTGCTCAGAACACTTGAGTGCTGCAGTTTGGAAGGGAATAAACATAACTGATGTTCTTGGCTATCAGGCTTTATTTTTTTGTTTTCTTTGTCAAGAGAAGAGATAAATTTTCTCAGTTTGCTTGGAGTCTTTCTCTGGAGACATTCAAACCCCACCTGGATGTGTTCCTGTGTGACCTGGTCTAGGTGTTCTGGCAGGGGGATTTGGACTATATGATCTCTTGAGATCCCTTCTAATCCCTGATACTGTGATTCTGTGAAGATCTATCACAGACTTGTAAGAAGTGTTTTGAATCTTTCCTTGGAGTTTTTTCCTCTCAATATAGGGTTACTTAAGTATATAAATACTTAAGTAATGAAGCAGCTCATGCTACTTTTTGTCTTGTTACCTTATTTTCATATGTTGAGTTGCAGCTTTTTTTTGGGGGGAGGGAAGAGGGGCTTTAACATGCTTTATTTTTTTACTTCAGGGTGTTTTTGTAGTACTCAATCTTCCATATTGACACAGCAGAAGGAATTTTTCTAATATCCATGTATCATTTAGGAAATTATTTAAAAGAGGGGAAAATAGATATAAGCATTTTATCTGTACATCTCCTTAGGAATTTTGTGCTTCTCAACTTGTCTTCTGAAAGAAATGTTTGTATCTCAAAATGAGGCAATATTTGATTTCTCCTCTGGAAACATGTTTCTTTGGTACAAGACAGATCCTGTGTCTCTGTGTGAGACTGGAGATGTACTCTGATGCTATCTGCTGGTACTGTTAAACATGGATATGACCTCTGGCTCTGGAAACTCCTAAAGCTACTGTAAGCTAGAAGGGTATATGGAAGAGGATACGTACATGCAATGATTCTTGTGCTTTTTCTCGTTAATGACAGCTGTTGAAGACTGGACTGACTTTTAAGAACAGTTGTATTTTTGTGATCTTAGCAGATCTTTGGTTTTCATGCAGTTGCTAACATGTTTTGTATGTACTACAAATTTTAATAATACTGTTGCAGATAAATTGAAACAGATTCTCCTGTCCAGTTGATAATTGTGTCTCTGATTTGTCTGCTTTAGCTTGGTGAAACTTATTGATTATTTTACAATTAAGTTACTGACCTAAGATCAATCCAAAGCATGAATTATCCATTGTTATATACCATTTTTGTATTTTAGGTTTAGTGTCTGATTTCTTCATCCTTTCTGTTAAAAAAAGCTACCTTTGAAATGAAATGTTAAGGGTAGTCTTCACATACATAGATAACTTCTCTCTTCAGACTCAGTGGTAATTGTAACTTCACGTATGCATTAAGTGATGTGTGAAAACTGGTATTTGCTCTGAAATTTTAAATTCTTATTTTGAGAAACCTTTTCCCATTGCTGAATGCAGGCAATATCTTCAGTGGGTTTTAAAGTAAAACCTTACTTTACTGAAAGTCACATTGTACACAGCCAAGATGAGCCTTATCCATATAATGATAATAATCTGTCACATGAGTAACAATGGTAATAAAAGGCACAATGCATAGGTCTTTCTAATGCCTTCTAACTCCTTTTGCTGATATTCTTAGTGAACTCTGTGAAATGGTTTGAATTTTATGAAGGCCATCTTACTGTATGGTGAGACTTAATATTAGAATCTTATTTTCAAACTTTTTTTCCCCTTTCTGTATTATCAGTGAAGTACTAACACAAGGCATGCTCTGTTTAAGCATCATACTCTGGGGAGGTGACACTGCAGCCAAACTTTCTTCAGAGCTGAGCTCAGCCACCAGTGAGACCTCTTGCTGGCCATTGAAGTCAAGTGCTCTTTTTGTAGCACTACAACTTTCGTGGGGTTTTAAGACAGAGTCCATGGCTAGGTGACAATTTTTAAATTGACAGATAAGTCTTGATATGGCATTGGTTTCTGAAAATTTATTTGGACAAAGTGGTTATTTATGTCACTAAAATATTTCAAATGGCTTTGAAAGCATGTGTATTCTAGGGAAAACGTCCCTGAGAATATGTGCACATCAAACAAATGTTAATAGTTACATGGTGTAGTATTTTACTAATTGAAATAAATATAATAAGCTCTAATTACAGTCTTTATATTTAATGTGAAAATTTTCCTCTTAGGGGAGCATATAATTAGCCTTAGGAATCTACTAATATTGAATTTACCTTTTTAATTATTGCTTTTTGCTTTTGTGGTTTTATTTAAGCATGCTAAGCTTAAGCCAATGTATTTTTTGTTTTTTAGATTTGACACAGTTGAAGGCATGTAAGTGGTCATTTAAATTTTTCCAAAAAACTTAAAGGCAAAAAATTTTATAAACACAAAAAGAGTTTTACTGTTCGATGTTTCAAATTTAAAACAGTTTCCCGTTATCCCACTCTTGGCATTGTTATTTTTCTTCAAGTTTTGGGGGTTTTTTAGCGCTACGCTAATGTAAACTTAGAATTTAGAAATACTTTCTGTGACAAATATCTCTGTAAAATCCCATTCTCTTCAGAAACTTTTTGTCTAACCCAAGAAAAATTTGGTCAAATTTCAATAATGAATAGAAGTGCTTAAATTATGCAATTCTATCTGTGGTTCCATCATCTTTATAGAAATGCTTTTAAAGAATTAGTGAAGTTTTCATCCTTATCTGTAGATTTACAACTCTTATGTGAATTGAGGAAGGAGTTTTTTTTAATCTTTTCTGACCATGATTCTGTCTTACGACTGGCTTGCAGAGGTTCCACTTTACACATATCTAGAATAATTTTTTTTCTAGAATAATTTTTTTTTAACTGAGGGCTGTTTTAAGATGCATCTGCTAAATCAGTTAAATGTTTCACATCTTTTTTTTTTAGTGCTTTGGAGTTATTTTCTTTCAGCTTTTTTTTTTGGTTCAAGACCCTTTTATCCTGTAATATGGGATGATGTGCTTTTATCCACATCACATACCTAAGATGTAACCAGTTGGTCACCTATGTTGTAAAGCTCTCAGCTGTAAATGCTTGCTTATTAGTTTATCAAATTTTCTGTGCAGACTGATTTTTACTACTTTCTCAAATGCACCTCATGTGGCATCCCCATTAAATGATTAGGTGGTCAAAAGAAGGACTATTCTGATCCCCTTCAAAGTCTGTACAAAAAGAGCACTAATTCCTCAGTATTCAGATCTTCCACATAGGTTAATTTTTTGAAGAGCAGATACATTTTAGAACTTTGCAAATCTAAAAGGTAACAACCAGAATGTAGTCTTGTTTTGACAGCTGTTTAGCTTCCACAAATACGGCTACTCACCTCCTCTTTAATTTTCTTCTTATTTTTGTGTGTATTTCACCTGCATTTAACCATTTTTTTTTTCCCCTTAACAAAAGTTAATAGTTGGCCCTTTTGAAGGGCTAAAATAAATGTTTGACTGAAGATCAGGTTTCAGTTCTGCATATTACACAGGATTTTACTCACCAGTCTATACCTTGAAATTATTTGTTCAGATTTGTTTAATTTGTTTTTTTCATGGAAATGCCATTTTCTTTCTCCTCAGCCTGCATCTTCTGAAGTTGTCATTTTCAAATCCTAGCATTTGAGGAAAAAAGACCTTGAGTTCACATTTATTGGTTTCTTTCACTGCATGTTTAGTTGGTGAAAATGGACAAGCAGGAAGCGTAAAATAAGACCATTAGTAATCAAATCATATGTTTGGTATATAACCTCCATTTATTTAAGTAAGAATGGCAAACTGAGTCACATAGGCACTGCTGATTATATTTATTGTATTTCAATCGTTGCTGTTGGTCAATTCTTTTCTTATTTTAGAATGCTTTTTCTGCATGGTTTGAATCGGAATAGGGTTGTTCTTGGGGGAGGGGGGAGGTTAGGCGGGGTTCGGCTCATTTTATGTTATGGAAACATAAATACTGGTTTTGGTAGGGCTTAACCTTGCCACCTCTATTTAAAAATTTGCTACTGTGAGTGACTTTGGCATATGTTACAGTATATATCCTAGATGGTTAATTGTAGCAGATTCAAATATATTTACTACTTTTTACCAACATAATAGTTAAAGCTTTGACATTTTAAGCCATATTTACTCAAAACTGAAACGAGGCCGGTGATTCGTTTTGCTTGCTCTTTATTGAACAGCAGAAGAGACTTAAGTGGTCTAGCAACCACCACTAGATGAAAATCATCCCAGTTTATTGTGAAATTTACTATATCAGACCTATATCACCTGGATAGCAGGCTTAAACTTCTTCAAAAATCAGTAGAATCTAGGAAGTAGTTACCATATACAGTATAGAAAAATCTAAACCCATGTTAATTATTTTTGCATATTCCAGTTATTAATGGGATTCTACAACAAAATCTTCCAACTAGCCTTTTTATAAATTACTGATACTCAGTTGCCTGAACCTTATTTTTGCAAAGTTACTATCTCTTCAGAAGTACAACCACAGTGCTCAACACTTCTGCAGTGTTAATGTACTCTTGGGCTCACTCTGAACATTAAAGATTTAGAGAGGAAACAGGACTTTTTTCTGCTGTGCTATTAATTTTTTTTATTTTCTCCATTAATTTTTTATGTATTTGAATGAGAAAAAAATATACCTGAAGATCACTCAGAAGATACTGATTTTTTTGGTTGTAACTTCAATTCCCTTTCTACCCATGAGCAATTTCTACTAAAGACAGAAAGTGAAGAGTTTCTGTTAAACTAGGTGTAATGCAAGCCAGTTAGGGGGGAGGAAAAGATACTGTATGAAGTGTCTTTTTGAGGGAAGCCTACCTAAACAATTAAATTGAATTTGCATTATTAATCCAGCAGTGTATACAGAGATGTTATTTTTCTTAATGCTTTGGCATTTTTGGGTTTTTTTATAGATGCCCTAATGTAACAGACAGGAAAAAAAGTTCTTATTAGCTAACTGCTTCTTCTGGATTTATGCAGGAGCCCATTGGCACAGATGGAAGAGGAAAGGAGGGAGCACGTAGCCAAGATGAAAAAAATGGAAATGGAAATGGAGCAGGTGTTTGAGATGAAAGTCAAAGAAAAAGTTCAGAAACTGAAGGACTCTGAAGCGGAGGTAATTGATGCATCTTAGACCCTGATGTGTTTGTGGCTGAGCAATTGTAGAGATGGTTCTTTTTGCCAAGACTTTGCATTGTAACCTCACTCTAGGAATCAATTCTATAGTTAGATTTTATGTTTCAAGACAGCTCTGCTTTTCTTTCTTAGCTGCTTGTGTTTGCTGAAATGCTATAAGCCCAAACTTCTTTCTCCTTACTATTTCAAATTCATGCCTGTTTTCTTTCATGTGCTTTAAAAAGTTCCTGAAACTTTCATGGATTACGTAAGCTATCATAGCAAACATTATTTACTTTGCATATTAAAAGTGCATTTCAGGAACTTGATGTTTTGTCTGTAAGAAATCATTTTAATAAGGTTACTAGACAAGGGAGGCAGGGATGTGTTATTGTCAGTGCTTCTGTGTTGTTTGAGCATGCATGAATGGTAAATATATTTAGTTTCTGATACCTCCACTTCAAATCCTCACAGTGAAACTGTTTTTATGGGCTTCAAACTGCTCATGAAGTGACATTTCTAAGAAACTATTATAAAATTATATTTAGGTAGGAAATAAAGTTTTGAGAAGCAACTCCTTACAAGAAGACTAACAGAGAAGTTCAAAGCTGTCAAAGTTCCTAAAGAATAGGGAAGTGAAGAAGCTTGGAAGGATAGTTGAAGTGCTTGGCAGCCTTGGAGTTCTAAGGAGCCAAATCATTCTGGGTCAGAGGCAAGAAAAATTACTGGTATAGATGGATTTTTTTTCTTTTGGAGAATTAAATAGATAAGAATATAATAGCAAATATGAGAATTATAAAGCTAAATGTTTTATCTGGATCACAGTACCTAATTAATCACTGGAGTGTTTAGAAGTGTTACTTAATTCAATTCAAAAATATGTTACAGCAGAGAAAAGGAATTACTTTACCTGACATCTTCATTGTCACATGCAGCATGGTTGATTGTCCATCTGTCCTGTCAGCTTGCAGGAGAGCTTTCTTACACTGTTCTGGCAGTGTAAACAGTTCATTTCAGTAATACTTACAAAGATTCATTCAATAAATGAATAAGTTAATCCATTTAATGGTAATGTTTTTCCAAGGTGAACCTTAATATAGATAATAGTATAGGACAGGACTTTGCATATTTTACCCATACTAAGTCAAAAGATGCTCCTAATTTATGTGTTACTCAAATGCTTTGCAATCTGCTTCTTAATCATTTGCATCAAATGTTTGCATCAAATCAAGTATTCTTGAATTTCTTGTTCTTTGCCAAATGTGGCTGTTTACAGTTCCTGTTTATGACTCAGGCAGCATTTTGGGTGCTCTATTTCTATAATGAGGTCTTTGGATTAATACAATTTTTGTTTCTGTAACTGGCAGTACACATAACCATAGAGGTTTTGGTCTAAGGTTTTATGAAGAGAAAATATAATACTATATGCTAAAATATAATACTGTATTTTCTTGCATTAATATAGCTGCTGATGTCTGTTTCTACAGCTCCAAATGTTGCTGTGTTTTCTGTGCTCACTGACTCTTATTAACTTTTTCCTACAGCTGCAGCGACGCCATGAACAAATGAAAAAGAATTTGGAGGCACAGCACAAAGAGTTAGAGGAAAAGCGTCGCCAGTTTGAGGATGAGAAAGCAAACTGGGAAGCCCAGCAGCGTATTTTGGAACAACAGAATTCTTCCAGGTAAATGGGAGTCTTGTCCCCACAGTTCACAGTGAATGCTGTCGAGCTGTTCTGCAGAGGCAGTTTCTGTGGTAATAAATGATGAGTCAGTGGTGGTTGACCACTATTAAATGTCACTTAAAAGCCAAGAACAATATTGAACTGCTTTTAGTTGCAAATGAGTCTACATCAACAATACTGGGAAGATCATTACTATCTAAAGCCGATTTTCATCTGCAAAACCATACATCTGTCTGAAGGTATGTTTGTATTTGCAAGCTAAGTTGCATCTTATTACTGAAGGATGAAGAGTTAAAGCTTTGAGAATAAAGTTTTAATTTTCCTCATTCTTGGAAGGGGAAAATGTAGTGACAAATGTATTGCATGAATTCATGTAATGCAAGGACTGCGTGCATGGTGACCAGTAAAGCTTTTTAAGATGCATATTTTAAAGATGCATATTAGTGATTTAATTTTTTTAAAAAACCAAAGCATGTATGTGTTAGTTAACAAAATTTTTTTTAATATAATTTTTAGAACCTTGGAAAAGAACAAGAAGAAAGGGAAGATATTTTAAACGCATCATTTTGACCACCAGTTATGTATTACTTGCCAATATGCCAGCCTGGACATCAGTGTTTGTTGGATCTGTTTGACCAGTTTTGCACCAGTTGCATCCATAGTTATGGATTTAACAGCATGACAAATTTTTGTTAATTTTGATGGAGAATGAAATGCCTTGAATTGTCTAGGGTGTTGTGTACTTGGAAAAATAACAGCTCTAAGTACCTTTTTTTTGGTTTTTTTCCCCTTCCTTTTCCATTTCTTTTAAACGGATGTCATTTTAATGCAAAAGAAAACCTTTTACTGTTGTACAATCATGTTCTGGTGGTTTGATAGTTTACAGGATATTAAAAAAATGCAAGGACTCTAGACGGTTTTTAATGAGGATAAATTGCCATAATATGATGCAAACAGTGCTTCTCTATTACTATAATACAGGAATTCCATTCAGTGCAGCATATACAATAATGTAATTTAGTCTAACACAGTTGACCCTATTTTTGACACTTCCATTGTTTAAAAGTACACATGGAAAAACAAAAGTTGTAGGCTTACAGTGCACCTAAGCTTTTTATAACAACCCTTTTATGTTTTGGATTCTTTAAATATACGCTATTCTTGTTTATTAACGTCTTTAGCCAGAAGGATTTCATTACTGCTTCATTTTTTTGTAATGACATTTAATTTAGATATTTTTCCATATATTGGCCCTCCTAAATAGAATATAGCTTCTTTCATATGGTAGAAACCAGTGAGTAAAACTTTTCCTTTAACTCCCTTTTTACATTTTATGGTAAGTCGCAGGAAAACGCATTTATAGGTCATTTCTAGGCAAAATTGTGGAGTTAACTACCGACCAGTTTCTACCTGTGTGCAGTCTTTATTTTACTAGAAATGAGAATATGGCCTCAAGAAAAACATCACCATTCAGCATTTAGCTGTATTCATATACTGTATTTCTGTATTTTTGTTTGTATTGTAAAAAGTCACATAATAAACAATGTTGTGATGTAACACGCTGCTGTGTCATAAATCTTAAAGGAGCTGAACACCCAGTGGTCTTCCTTGGCTCTGGCTCTGCCTTGATTCTTCTGTCTGGACTTGGCTGACCCATGGCTTTCATTTGCCTGAAGAATTAGTTCAAAACATAGAAAATGTTTTCCTGTTGTTAAAAAAACTGCTCTGAATTGGTAAAACAAGGGTCTCTCTTGCCCAGGAGAGGGCACTAAGCATCCACGATATGTCCCACCAGCTCCAGTTCCTATAGGTAGACCTTTGCACCGTTCCTTAAGCCTTCTGCGAGCTTTTCTGTGTATCTAGTGAGGTTAATGTGTAAGAACACATTTGCAGCTTCTTAGGGTTTTTCTGTTATGCTTGTTGACAAGGTGGGATTTTTCTTTGGTCTTTGTTTCTAATAAAGCATCGGCTCTAATGTAATAGCCATCAACTTGATATTTAAAATATAAGCATATAAATAATCAGAAAATGGATGAAGACTTCTAATGTCTATCTTCGCTTGTGAAACAATCAGTCTCTTCTTTTGCAGATGTTCCTCGTACTACCCTGGCTATCACTGCTTTCAGTTCACAGTTCGTTTGACTTTTACATGAGTTCTTGTCAGAAACATCATGTATTCAGTTAGAAATGTGGCCATTTTCAGTGCTCTATATAATGGCATCGTAACTCACTTCATCTATCTCTTGTCAGAGAAGACACTGATTACCAGTAAGTGGGCATATTTTGCCTTTCAGGTTAGCAGAAATGCAAAATCTCATCTTTGAATGCATCACAGAGGACATGAACTGCCTGCACCTGTCCTTCCCCCCACTTGCGTTTTGTTTTGATTCATGTTTCGGGGGCTTTTGGAAGCCGGAGAAAGCTGCGAGGCCGGGCGCACCCCGGCAGCTCCGGGAGGCGGTGCCCAGTGAGGGAGCGCGAGCGGAACCATGATGGCGGTGCTCCGTGAAGATGTGAGGGATGAGCGTTCCTCGCTGCCAGTGTCGTTGCAGTTGGGGAGGCCATTGCTCCAATAAAAACCTCATCCACAAGGAGAGGAAGACGGGCTGTAGTCACTGGAGATTCTCTCTGAAGGGGAAGGGAAGGCCCGAGATGCCGTGCAGAGCCCACTCACAGGGAATCTGCTGCCTTCCTGGAGCCCGGGTTAAGAACGTGACCAGGAACCTCCCAAATCTGCTACAGCCATTACAGTACTAGCCACTGCTTATTTTCCGGGTAGGTGGAGAGCAGGGTATGTAGGCCCAGAGTGATCAAAAGAGACTTTAGAACCCTGGAAAAGTTATTAAAGGATCTGGTTCACAGGTTATTTTTAACTTACTCATTCCAATAGGAGGAAATGACATTGGAAGGAACAAATGTATCCAATCAATCAATACGTGGCTCTGTAGCTGTTGTCACCAACACAACTTTGGGTTGTTTGACAAAGGGTTGTCACCAGGAATGTTCTCATCAGGAGGAGGGCACTTGTCCCAAAGGGTAAAGTGTGTCTTATCCCAAGAGATTGCAGTGCTCATTGATAAGGCTTTAAACTAGAAGAGAAGGGGGAAGGGGTGGCTAGGCTTGCACCAGTGGGGCACTGGTCTAGTATATTCATGGATACTAGGAGTTCTCCCATTCCCCTGGGGTGCAATCAGGGTGCTCAGCTTGCTCCCTGAAATAAGGATGAGGAAGTAGATGAGGCCTTCTACAGAGAGGGTTTGGGGTCTCCTCTGGAGACATTCGTACCCTGCCTGCATGCCCTCCTGTGTGACTTGGTCTAGGTGTTCCTACTGTGGCAGGGGGATTGGATTAGATGATCTCAAGGTCTCTTCCAATCCCTGAGATGCTGTGATTCTGTGATTTGAATTTAATTAATTTATTAATTTAATTGAACAATGTTTAAGAAAACCAACCAAACAGGCAAGAGTTACTAGCTAGGACAGAAACTGCATATTCTGAATTACTTCTAGGACTCATCAAAACTCATGTTATCATATCATGAATATGGTGGTTTAATATTCTCATTTGCTCTGCAAATAAGGATTTCATTTATCAAGAATCTCATTTTAATCATGTTTGCCTTCTTTTTCTTCACTCATGTTCTCTGTCCTCACACACACACTAGGGATAATCAGAAACTACGGTAAGCTCTTGCTAGATCTTTTGTATGAGGGCACATAGATATTCCAGGCATTCTAACATGGCATTTGTATTTGAAAGAAAATGTAGAGCGTATGGAAATCAAATGTTCCAAGCTCTTTTCTGAAATGAAGCATTATTTTGTCATCTCTTAAACTGTTTCTTAAATGACTTTTTGTAGCAAGTTTGGGCTGTACCGGAAGAGTACAATATTGGCAGAAATTTGGATCCAACCCAAACCATTCTATGATTCTATCTCTGTGTCTCTTGTCCTATCATGGGAGACCAGTGAGAAGATCCTGGCTCCATCCTCCTGACACTGACCTTTTCCATATTTATAGACTTGAATGAGGTCACCCCTCAGTCTCCTGCAACCTAAAAAGATCCAGCTCCCTCAGCCTTTCCTCAGAAGGGAGATCCTCCATTCCCTTCATCATCACCTGGTGTAGTGGGAGGTGTCCCTGCCTGTGGCAAGGGGTTGGAACTCGATGATCTTTAAGGTCCCTTCCAACCCTAACTATTCTATGATTCTTTGGACTTTCTGCATTCTCTGTGTGAGGGGTTTTATTTAAAAGTAAGTAATAAAACACAGGACCTGTACAGCTTGCAATATGCTAGCTATGTAGCAAATAAAAAGTCTCATCAGCTAAGAAGATACCATGACGCAGCCCTGTATTTCCCTGTATTTCTGTTACAATTCAACATGCAGCAGAGGTTTAGTGATGTGATCAGAAACCTGTTGCATTCACATGTCACTGGTCAGCACTAGACTTGTCTCTTGTTTCCCTTATAATATACTATGAAATATTACCCAAAATGCAAAGTAGGAAGTATTGAAGAGGGGTTCTGTACATCTGCTGCATGTTTCTAGAAGAGCAGTGGTTAGGATGGTACAGTCTAGTCCTCAGACAGTCATCAGGCTGCTCTGTTTTAAAATGAAGATCTCAGTTTTCAGGTTAGAGCATGTCCTTTTAAAGAGGGAGCAAGGATGCAGAAGCAGTTCTGGTTTTGTCAAGCACAGCACTTCAGGCAGACCTGCTGAGTGTGCAGCTACATTAGCCCATATGTTGCATGGTGATGTGTATATAGAGAAAGATAAGAATGCATCTATATTTTTCTCTTTGAAAAAAAGTGAGCAAAGACTGCAGTCTTGGGACTTCCTTCTGATGTACAACATATGCCTATCTTGGATTGCTTATCTGGCTGACCACAGTTCAGGTTCAGCATCCTGTGTATCTGAATGTGATTTTCCTGCTTCCAGTATGAAATATGACATGTCAAGTTTTGATGACATTATAGTTCTTTCCGTTTCACTGTGGTTTCCTCAGTGATCAATGACCAGCTGATGCTTTTTCTGACTCTTTGAAAGGTCTTCTGTTTTACCTGTTGAGTTGGGGTGATCTTGTATCACCTGGCTGCTCCCTGTGGCAAGCCTGCTCAGGCAATACTAAAACCATTCTACAATTCAGCAGTCCAGGGAGTGATGCAGTCTGTGTTTCTTCATCATAATTTCCAGAGTAAACACAGAAAAAGAGATCCCTAATTGCCTGAGGATTTGGTTTACTTTCATTGATACATAAAACCTCTCATTCTGAATTAAATCTGAGTGACTTGATACATTAATGCTTTCAAATGTTTCAGTGCAAAGAAATCACTCTGGAAATCAGAGGTTGGTCTGGATGACCCATCCATGCTTTGGAAGTGAGGAGAAAGTGTATCTGAACTTGTGGAATTAGCCATTGTATAAAGGGGTTCATCTTCCTGTTTGTGCAACACTGCCAAGCTGTTTGTTTAGGTGCCCAAGGTAAGGCCATGCTTTTCCCTGAGGACTACCTGCCAGCATTGCTTTTGCCCACAGTTCTTGGGTTTCCTGCCAGCTCAACCTTAATGTTTACTAGCTTGTCAATGCAGTTCTCATTCCTCTACTGCCAACATGTTTTCTGACCTTTTACTGCTTAAGGCTTAGCAAATGCAATTGTTTCTTTTTCCACAACCTATGCCTGCTTCATCCTGTATTCTGTTGAGTATCTTGCAGTGCCACGTGTCTGGTGGGTTTGGTGGCCACTCATCAAGATAGCCCTCCTGTGAAACCACTGTGTCGCTTGTCCCCAAATGGAGCTGCTCAGCCCAGCCCTTTCAAGAACAGAGCACTTCAGCAGCTCTGCACTAAGGTGAGTTTTCGCTCAACCCTGCCTTCCTGTTGGCACATGGCTATATCTCCCAGGAGCTACTCCGTTGTTGCTCTTGGCAGCTTCCTTTTCTTCTAACTAGTTGCAAATGCTCATCTTTAGAAATGGACACTAGATCCTGGTAGGAAAGATGGAGGTCTTCAGAGGATCTGAATGGGATTCCTTCCCCACACCCAAACCTGAACACCTGCTGTTGCTGGAGCAAAGCACTGGTCCCATCCTCTTGGTTTGTGGATGCATGTTGTTGGCCTTCTTTGGCTACAGGTGACAGTGAGAAAGCAGAGTGAACTGCTTTTTCCCTTCCAATGGTGGCACAGTTTATGTCAGACTGACTGATGAAAGGGTGTGAGAAGTGTCTCAGGGGGCCTACAAGAAAGCTGGAGAGGGACTATTTGCTAGGGCATGTAGTGACAGGATGAGGGGCAATGGTTTTAAGCCAGAGTAGGGCAGGTTTAGATTAGACATTAGGAAGGATTCTCACTGTGAGGATCATGAGGCACTGGAACAGGTTGCCTAGAGAAATGGTGGAGACCCCATCCCTGGAGATATTCGAGGCCAGGCTTCGTGACGCTCTGAGCAACATGATTTAGTTCAGGATGTCCCTGCTCACTGAAGTAGAGTTGGACTAGATGGCTTCTGAAGGTCCCTTCCAACCCTGTGATTCTGTGTTCTCTCTGCATTCCTCTCTCCAAGGAGAAGGGGGGCAGAAAGAGAGAGAGAAAAGAGGCTTATGAGTTTAGAATTAGAACTAAATAAATAATAAAACTGAGGTGCTGGCCATTGAAGAAAGGAGCTGACCCTTTGATCCCTCAGCTTTATGCTGAGCAAGATGCAGATGGGATGGAATACACTGTCAGTTTTGTGTCATCTATCTTGTCCTCTCCCCAAAAAGGTGTGATCCCTCTATGCTTTTCTGCATCTGTCCCTCCAATGGGGCAAATCTAAATTTAGCTGACTTAGGTTGTTGCAGCAATAAATGCAAGTAAGTGAGAGCCTTTCTGTATATCATTCCTTGGTATAAACTAAACAAAATCATATCCTATCGCTCTGAGAGCAAACAGTGCCTGGACAATATGCCACAAGCATAAAACTGAGCAGAAAACTGGATCTGTTTCACCTCAAATCAAGATATTTGGTCACCAGGGCATACAGCTGGGAGATCACAGCCATGATCCCTTCACAGCTGCCTGGGGCATGCTCAGGAAATTGGGCAGCAGGAGAAGATGCAGCTATGGGTGGGACCTGCAAATGGTCTGGGATGCCAGGCAGTGCTGCTGTGGGAGCTGCACCCTCTTTTCTTCTAATAAGTTTTTATAAGCTGATGACTGAGCAGTGAGTAGGTTCAAAATATTCAAAATTGCGACCTAATTATTTGAATTGCAAATGAAGGCAGCAGTCCAACAACACCTGTTCCCAGTGTCTTTAGATTATGCATATTTTACAGTTCTTAAAAAAACCTCGAAAAACTTTAAAACCACCTTTCCTCTTAAAACTGATTTTGAGTGCCTCAGGTTTGGTCACCCCAGATCTTCAGCTATTCCTGCAGACTTGTGTCTTGTAGTAAGAAGCACCAGGGGAGAAATGGCAGCTGAGTACCTGCCCAGGCTCCACTGAAGGCTTTGCAGATGCTGTTTGCACACACATCCCGTTCCCTAACTGGCTTTAATAGGACACAAAACAGTTTAAACCCCAGAAATGACCCAAACTCCGGTGAAGCCTGCTTCCATTTAAGCAGCAGGTGGCAATATACACTGCCTTATGAAATCCAACATAGGGGTTCACAAAGCATTTATTTCTCCTCTTGGAGCAAGGGCCCTGTTTGCAGCCTCTGACTCTCTCTGGAGCTCAAAATAATGTGTTCAGAAGCACAGAAGGGGGAAGTAACTTGAATTTAGAGCTATGGTTCCTGTTTAGAGAAGGTGTTTTCTTTTCTCAGAATCTTTCAGCAAGCACAGCCTGCAGTGAGTGGGTGGTGTAGGAGCACTGCTTCCACGTGTACTGATATTTGCTTTCCCAACATGATGGCTTTAGTAAGGCTTATGCAGAAAAGATGCTTTCTCTGAATATGAGGATGCACATGCTTCCACGTGTACTGACAGTTGCTTTCCCAACATGATGGCTTTAGTAAGGCTTATGCAGAAAAGATGCTTTCCCTGAATATGAGGATGGACATGAGTGTGTGTTTAAATATCCTCTCAAAGGGGAAATGCAGAAAAACAAGGAAGCCTATAATAGAGAAAGAAGAATGGATCAAAGACTTAATACAGCAAAAGATCATCTCTGTAGCTATGCAGACAGTAAATGCTAGCCCAGAAATTCCTGGAAACTGAGGAAGAGACACAAATGGCACCAATTTCAAAAGGAGTAAAAGATTTCTATCCATGAAGACAGATGGTCAACCAGAGATGCCTGAAAGCCTGAGGGATTTCATTTGATAGGGATGAGGTGACCAGTTCATTGAGTCATTAACTGATTATAAGTAGTGGGCTTCATTATGAGAATTTGCAGTAATCACACTTCTGCTTTCATCTTCTGTTTTTGCCATGGTTGTCATTCTGACACATGATTCATATTACTCTCTGACTGGTTTTCCATTAGCCTCAGATTCTTTTTTTTTAAATCTGCTCTTACCATTAAAGTTGTTTTTCCTAAATACCAGGTTTATGTGTCTGCCAGTCTTTCTATGTACAAGGTACATTCATGTGAAGCCACAGAAATGCAGTTGCATGGAGAGAACATGCAAACAAACAATCCAGTTTGCTTAGAAATTTAATTTTCCATGACCAGAAGAGGCATGAGCTTTAACACCTGCTCCTTCCTACTCAGTGATTTCAGTTCCTCTTTCACATGCTCTTCCTGCACCATACTTTGTGATTCATAGCCATGGCTGGAGGTGTTGGTCCCATTCAGTGGTGTCAGGAGGAGATGGATGGAGTCTGGCCTGGTGACAGAAAACAGGAACTATTGATGTCCAGTGAGCAGTTGGGTTGCACATGTACCTCAGAGCATGGCAAAGGCTGGCTGCTGTCTACAGATCCCCTATCCATTACCTTTGGAAAGGCCTGGAGATTAGTAGAGGTCCTGGTCACTGAAGAAAGGTGCCAATGGCACACCTGGCTTCAACAAATACTTCTGCAATTCAGTGAGGCCAAGTTTTACAAGTGGACAGTGATACTGGGGAAGGACTTGGCCCTGCAGGAAGGACCTGGAGGTGGTGGGACAGGAGCTGTGTGTAAGCCCCCAGCATGCCCTGGATACCAGCAGCATACCACCCCAATAAGCAGAAGCATGGCTTATAAGCGAAGGGGTTATCTCTCTCTACTCAGCAGTTGTTAGACCATGTGTTTGTACTGTGTTGCCCCTCTACCTGACAGCTATCAATTAATGGCAGCAAGTTCATGGTCCCCAGTTTAGTCCCCAGGGCACAGGTGCCCAGGAGGTTCTGCAGGCTTTGACCCTGGAGCAGGTTTTGCATCCTGCTCTGAGCTTTGTGAAGGAGGTTGGACCAGAGCTCTTCCCACTGTTCTGTCCCACTCAGCTGCTCCAGTGGCTGTGAAAAATAAAAAACCCTGAGGTAAACTGCTCTGAAATCTACAAGCTACCTGGAGCATCCTGTACTGGTGAGACCATCATAAAATGCTAAGAACTGTTGCTGTTGCTCCTGCCTGCTCTTAGAAGTAAAAAACACAGAAAATATAATTGGGTTATAAAGTTATCTTGCAACTCAGAAACAAGGATTTTTAAGACTGTTTAAAGTGCTGATAGGAGGTGGTGTCTCCAAAACAGCATTGTCTTTATTGACTTGAGCTTATTGACTGTGTGCTTATATGTGGTGTATAAAAAACTAGCCCTGATTTTGCATGGTGAACAGGAATGTGCATCAGCAGCTGGTGTTCCCACTGGCTAAGCCAGTGACTGTTACTAAGCCAGGGTTCCTGAGCTCCTGGGGTAGCTCTCAGCCTTTCTAGGTAATTACCTCATTAGCAGCAGTTTCTCCCACTTTGCTTGCCCTTGCTTCTTGAATTCCACCTACGCTGCCACAGTGCCTCGCAGTTCATTGACCTAAGTGCAGTGCCCTCTGGGGGGGATTGTGGCCATGTTCAGGAGAGGAGCATGGGATGAGTGACCACAGGTTCTCCCCTCTCCAAGTCCCTGGAGCAAGCAGCCTCTGAGGCCCTGGAATGAAAGGAGAGCACAGATGTTCAGACCCACCAGCATCCACCAGCTGCATCCCAGAGGTTTTTACTTTAGAGTGTCTGAGCAGCGTTTGTGCCTAATCCCCACAGAAGGGCAGGTCCCTCGCCAGATGCTACAGCTTCACTGACCTAATTCAGGATCTAGGGGGTGGTGCCTGCCATCCCTGCTGCATCTCACAACACCCTGGAGCAGCAGCCTCTGCTTGAGGCAGGAGCATCCACCATCCCCTGCAGGGCATCCTGTGCCCCAGGACCTCTACACTGTCAGTATCTTGAATCACAGGTTGTCAGGGACCTTGAGAGTCCAGTCCCCCTGTTGGGGCAGGAATACCCAGATCAGGTCACACAGGAATGTGTCCAGGCAGCATTCAAATGTCTACAGACAAGGAGACCCCTCACCCTCTCTGGGCAGCCTGTGCTACTGTTCCGTCACCCTCACTGGGAAAAAGTTTTTTCTTACATTTCTGTGGAACCTCCTATGTCCCACCATGCACCCATTGCCCCTTGTCCTATCATTGGAGGTCACTGACAAGAGCCTGGCTCCATCCTTCTGATACTCACCCTTTACATATTTATTAAGCATGAAAGAAGTCACCCCTCAGTCTCCTTCGAGCTAAAGAGACTCAGCTCGCTCAGCCTTTCCTCAGAAAGGAGATGCTCCCATCCCTTCACCATCTTTGTGGTTCTGCACTCAAGCAGCTCCCTGTCCTTCTTGAACCGAGGGCCCCAGAGCTGGACACAATACTCCAGATGTGGTCTCACCAGAGCAAAGTAGAGGGGGGGGAGAATCCCCACATACTGACTATGCTCCTCCTAATACACTCCAGGATGCCACTGGTCTTCTTGGCCACTAGGGCACATTGCTGGCTCATGCTCATCCTGCTGTGCACCAGGACGCCCGGGTACCTTTCTCCTACACTACTCTCTAACAGGTCAGTCCTCAACATCTTGCCCAGATGCAAGACTCTACACTTACCATTGTAATATTTCGTTGAATTTCTCCCCCCACCCCCCAAATGCATGGGGCAATGGTGCCCAAATTTGCAGCTGGCAGCATCCTGCCTGTGAGGCCAGCTGTGCTGCAGCCCTGTCTGAGTGCCAGAGGATGGGCATATGGCTTGGTTTTCAGCACACCAAGGCAATGTGCTGCACACCACAAAGGGAGGCCATGCTGGGTTTTCATTGAGGGAGACCTTAGAGGAGGTAATTCTGTTAGAGATGTTAACTCCCTGCTGGCTCAAGCAGGGTACTATGAGTGTCTCTAACTAATGTCTTAAAAAGGAGATATCCCTATGAATATATGCTAAAGATCTCTGCCCTCCAGAAAAATATGCTGTTGCTCACACAGCAAGCACTACCCTTCCTACCACAGCCTTGACAGCCTTTCACTTTCTTCAAAGGAGATTCAGGTGGTCCTTTTCCTGAAATGATCATCACTTTCTCAACTGAGACTTTGGGCTCATTGAAACCCCAAGGGATTTCTCACGCATTGGATTTATTTTGATGCTTTCCAAGAAAGCTCATGAATTATGCAGCACCTGGCAAGGTGCAGGTGTGTAGGTGGAGTTTCTGACCTAGACTGATTACAAATGACAAGCAATTGGTGTATAAGTCTCACATAAAGCAATGCTGCCTAAAATATTCTCTCCACAGAGATGGGATAGGAGAGGGGGGGTTAGAAGTGTCACTTGCAGTGATGGGGCAGAAGTGCCAGTGTCTTGGAGGTTAATTTGAACATTCGAGTGTTCCCTGACTCTGAGCTGAACTAATGCATGGAAATTAAGGCCCTGTCACATACAAAACCATCTTCTGAGCAAAAAGCTAAACATTCTGTTTATTCTTTGCTCCTATTTATTTTCTCTGAAGGAAAAGAGTAACCTATTGCCTTGGCCCAATGCCAGTGACAACAATGTCTCTTCTGCCTGCTGGTGGGGGGAGTCTTTACTAAGGCAGTGTACAGCTACAACTTGTTCCACCTGCTCTCATGGGTCTTCTGGGGGAGCAGGGGTTCTCAAGTCTGTTGGGAAGATCCTGGACCCAGCATGGGCCATGTGATGCTCTGGTTTCAATTACCAACTTTTCTGTGTTACCAGTGCAAGTTACTTTGGATTAGGTTTTCTAGGTCTTGAAGTTCTGCTGGATGAAAATGCGTGGTGTGATTTTTATCAAAGGCTTTGGCAAATCAGACTGTGGATTATCCCTGGAAGATGCAGCAAGTTGCAGATGTGCCCACCTGCATCTTCCAGACCCACAAAGTCTTACATATTCCTACATATTGGTGCTGGTTTGCCTGTGGAGATTTTTCTGCATAAAAACCAAATTGGATGAGGGAAATGCATGTAATGACCCTGTTCACTATCTGAGAGGGATTTGTCCTCCAGTGACACCTCCCCCCCTCACCCTCCAGAGTGTGATTTTCTCTTGTCACATGAGGGAGGATAGCAGGGTGGGGACAGGGAGGCCTGGTTTGGGGTGCTGAGCACTGCTGAAAGTCCACTCCTCTGGCTCTCACTGGTTTTTGGCCAGCTCTGCATCCGGCTGGGTCCCCA
The DNA here is from genome assembly GCA_013400935.1 of Turnix velox. NCBI lineage: Eukaryota > Metazoa > Chordata > Aves > Charadriiformes > Turnicidae > Turnix > Turnix velox. The sequence continues at coordinate 140,919 of VZTY01023058.1, read as the reverse complement.
AGAGCCTGGCTCTGGTTTTAGGGGCTTGGGCATACATGGGAAAGGGCTCTGTGAGCTCTGCTTTATCTGATTTTGCATTCTCTTGTCCTCAGTTCACATTTGCTGTCCCTCTTAATCTTTGCTGTTGTCTACAGAAGCACTGGGGAGAGGGGGAAATTTGGAGCACTCAGCTGCGGCTCTGACCCTGAAGCCTAAACCCAGTGGAGAAACACTTCTTTTGGGTCAGCCACAGGAGTCAGAAATTGGCAATTCTGGCAGCTCCTCAGGCTGGACAAGGCAGGGAGGCTGGGCACTTGTGCTGAGAAGGATGAGTCCTATAATTAGAGCAGAAGCCCTGTTGTGGCTTTGCTTAAACTTTGGGTTCCTGCAAACACTTCCTCTAGCTGCTCCAAGCCCTGCAGCAGCCATGTCCCCCTCCAGCACAAGGGGATTTGGTAGATGCTCAGCAAAGTAAGTACTGAAAGAGGTGGGTTGTGCTGAGACCTCAGCAGCCTAGCAAGAGGTGCTGCCTCTCTCTGGTGCTGCCCAATACCAGTAATAGCTGTTGAACTTCTCTAGTAATGCTGTTGCATCTTCTACAGTCAATTTCCCAGGCTCAGCAGGGAGCACAGAGCAATTTGAAGTCTTATTTATTAGAAGTCAGAGTCTTGTTAATTCCTGGGAGAGAAGCTTTGCCCAGGCTGCAGCCAAGGAAAGAACAGGATGAATCACAGAATAGCAGGGGTTGGAAGGGAGCTCTGGACATCATCTAATCCTGTCTGCCTGCTGCAGGTTCACTTAGGGCAGGTTGGACAGGAATGAATCCAGGTTGCTTTTTAATATCTCCAGAGAAGGAGACTCTACAGCCTGTCTGAGCAGCCTGTTACAGTGACCTGTCACCCTCAAAGGAAAGAAGTTTTTCGTCACATTGAGATGGAATTCATCATGTTCCAGTTTGTGCCTGTTGTCCCTTGTCCTGTCCCTGGGCACCACTGGGAAGAGCCTGGCCCCATCCTCTTGACATCTGCCATTAGGTATTTATAAGCATTGATGAGATTCCCTCTCAGTCTTCTTCAGGCTGAACAGACACAGGTGTCTCAGCCTCTGCTCATAAGAGAGGTGCTCCAGTCTCTTAATCATCTCTGCAGACCTCTGACTCCAGTATTTCCCTGTCCTTCTTGAACTAGAAAGCCCAGAACTGGAAACAGCGTCCAGCTGCCGTGTCCTTGGCAGCTCTGAATTTTGAATTACTACCTCAGGAAGGCATCAGCTGCTGAAAAATATCTTTGAAATCCAGTCACCTGGTAATCTTTGGATGAAGCTTTGGTTGCCTGCCTTAGGGTTGAGTACCAGGGCTTCTCTCCATCCCTGACTCTCACCCAGAAGGCATAAAGTTCCCCTTCAGTGATATTATGCCACAATTGGTGCCACTGAGGGATGCTTGGCTTCTGGCAGTGCTGCTGCTCTTCTGCCTCCACCATTTCTTCATGAACTGAGCTGGCTCTTCTTCCAGCTAAGGTGGTTGAGATACCCATAATGGGGCAGAGGGGATAGCCCCCTGACCTCATTCTGTGCTTAGACATGAGGTGCCTTGGCAGCACTCATACTTCTTATTTCAGCTAGCATGAAAGGATGAGGGAAGCCAAATAACTTCAAAAATAGCTATTTACATGCCATGCAATGTCAGCTCACCACTCCCTGGGAACAACTGCTGCAGAAAGCTGTCCATCATAGGGAACCCCTCTCATAGCAAAGGCACAAACCCAGTGGGTGGAAAATCACAAGAAGAAATAGTAAATTAGGAACCAGCACCCTTCCCATTTAATTTTAGCAGCAACCAGTGATGTTTACAGGAATTTCTTCTTCTTCCTCTGTGTTCCTGTTGATTTCGGTCTTGATGATGTTATGGCTTCAGTCATCATGACCTGCAGGCAAATGAGAAGCAATCAGCAACCCCTTGCCTTGACATGGGGAGGTATGGGATGAGAAGCTTTGATGTGGCTACTGATGTGAATGCCCATGCTTAGCCTGAAGGTTTTAATCTTCAGTGAGGCTGATCACACCTTTCCTCAAATCAGACCTTGTCAAGAGTTGAAATTGGCCCTCCAAAACTGTAAATGTCCCTGTATCTCCAGCCTTACCTGTCTATGAGGAGTTGGCTCCAGGACCTGCTCATGCTCTGGCTCTCAGTTCAGTGGTGGCAGCAAGAGATACTTTCTCCAGGCACAAGTTGAAAAGCAATCATGATTTACCAGTGTGTCAGACCCTGCTGGGAGGCTATCACACTGCTCCAGATCACACATCTTTATCACCATTTAATGGCATGGCTTATTTAGTTATCCCAAGCCTTGTGCGTGACCATTTCCAATCTGAGCTCTGCAAAGCCTTCAGACATACCAGTGCTATTTAACATCTTCGTAGGAGATATGGACAGTGGGATCGAGTGCACCCTCAGCAAGTTTGCAGATGACACCAAGCTGTGTGGTGCAGTTGATTCACCTGAAGGAAGGGATGGCATCCAGAGGGACCTTGACAGGCTTGAGAGGTGGGCCCAAGCCAACCTCATGAAGTTCAACAAGGCCAAGTGCAAGGTCCTGCAACAAGGCTGGGTGGAGAGTGGCTTGAGTGCAGCTTTGAAGAGAAAGACTTGGGTGTGTCAATTGATGACAAACTCAACATGAGCCAGCAGTGTGCACTTGCAGCCAAGAAGGCCAACCAAATCCTGGGTTGCATCAAGAGGAGTGTGACCAGCAGGTCAAGTGAGGTGATTTCGCCCCTCTACTCGGCACTGGTGAGACCCCACCTGGAGT
>VZTY01023058.1:0-137952 GCA_013400935.1 Turnix velox | reverse complement strand
GATGATCTTTAAGGTCCCTTCCAACCCAAACTATTCTATGATTCTATTATTCTATGAGAGCTGGCAGGGAGCACCACGCAGTGTCTCACTATGTCCCATGGCAGGATGATGTTCCTTCTTTCCCTTCACCAACAGATAACAGCAAGCCTTGCCTTCACCCTCTGACAGCTCCTCTCTACTTCCCAGTTACCTTCTCTTTCTAGGCAAGCTGTGCCTCTCTGGAAATAGCCCTTGGAGGCATAGGATATGGAGCTATCTCTGTGGGCACGCAAGGCAGCCCTGCTCTCAGCCCAGTACACAGACAAATCTCTATGCACAGTGCTGGTCATGATTTGTCATCATATCTACCTGATTGTAGGTAGAATCATGCAATTGCCTAGATTGGAAGGAACCTTTCAGGACATTGAGTCCACCCACAAACTCAACTCTGACAAGAGCCATCACTAAACCTTATCTCTAAGCAATCTACCCATCTCTTAGATAACTCCAGGGATGGTGCCTCAACCCCTTCCCTGGGCAGCCTGTTTCAATGCTTCATAACCCTTTCTGTCAAAAAATGCTTCCTAGTACTCAGTCTGAAACTCCTCTGGCACAACTTGAGGCCATTTCCTCTTGTCTCATCATCTGTTACTTGGGAGAACAGACTAATCTCCACCTCTCTAAAACCTCCTCCCCTCAGCCTCCTTTTCTGCAGGCTAAACAATCCCAGCTCCTTCAGCTGCTCATCATAAAACTGATTTTCTGGACCCCTCATGAACTTTGTTCCCCTTCTCTGGGCCCACTCTATCACCTTGGTATCCTTTTTGGAAGGATTTTACTGATCAGGCTCACTTAATATCCTGATGGGCTTTGTACCAGGTGCTGTAGAAGGGATGGACAGAGTGATAGGAAAGAGAAATCTCATCCCATCTCTCTGACACCAGGGTGTTTCCCTGCCACATTCTGGACACTTTTCAGAAGATTCTCACGCACAGACATTCCAGCACCTTTTTGAGGTGAGATTTATGAATCACTGCTATCCTTCATCAACTGGCACTTAATCCCCAAGAACTGCTGCTGATAGGGTCCAGTTATACCTGGACCTGAATGCCCGTCCCTTTCCCATCAGGTAGAGAGGTGAGGTTTATTTTTAAGTGCTGTGGGTAAGTTTCCAGTTTGCTCAGGGTGCTGTTGTACTGAGGACCTTAGATGATGCATCTCAGTATCTCAGGATTACTCCTGCATATGCCTGGAGGTTACTATTTGTGGTACAAGCTGATTAAGGGCCTTGGTGGTAAAATGAAGAAGTGAGGTCTAAGATTTTAAATCTCTCTTCTGAGTCGCAGCTGATAGGCAGTTCTGTGTCTAGCCTGTGGGGAGCAAAAGGGCAACCTTCAGGAGAGAGGGAACGAGAGTGTGATGGGATGCTTTGTGGCTCACAAGGAAACCATTTAAGACATACTTGAAGAGCAGCAGTTTTCTGCTTGTGGGAGGAGCTGAAAGTATTTTTTCAGAAAACAGTCTTTGGGGGTGCACAGGGGGTTTCTTCATGCACCAGACCACCTGTAGAAATACAGTGTGGCTGGAGAAGTGTTTGAAGAGGGTTTGGCAGTGGTCCAGACTGAGGGGTGTGTCAGAAGCTGCATACCTGGGTGCATATTTCTGTGTAGCTGAACCTGGGAAATCAGTGGTTCATCTGCTCTGGTGACCTGGCCTGGCAGGTACATGTGGCTGTGTAAACTGCTGGTGGCTTCCTCTTCTCTGCAGGCTTCTTTCTTCCTTTCCTCTTCAGTAAATAAAAGAGCAGCTTTCAGCTTAGCGGTTTGAATGATGAAGGATGAATGAGGAGTCCTAGGTGGAATTTTGGGTTGAAAGTCATTTATTCTCTTGTTTCTTATTTCTGGATAGATTGTATAGGGAAGGCATGTTCATGTCTTCATACCATGAATTACATGACACTTGTGTAATTGCAGGCTATTCCTGCAATGTTCAATACATAAAAATCCTCTTACTGGTTTGAGCCTTTGGACACAAGGAATTATGCTGGTGTTGATGGCCACATCCTCTTAGCTATTGATGTTTTCATTCACTAGGTTTGTGTGTAGCTTCTGGACACTGTTTTTGAGTAGTGGTTTTAAGCTGCTTTAAGAACAGCAACCATTACCAGGTGTTGTGCTGGGTGAAAATCCCTCTCTTGGAGTCTTCAAGGAGGGAAAAAGGGAGTTTGTCTTTTAGCCAAATTCCACAGTGGCAAATCTCAGCAGTGCTGTAGGTGATGCTCACGTGTCTGCCTTCCCTGCTGGAAGACGAGGGCACATAGGAGTTGTTTTGGTGGGAGATGCTGGCTTATTCCCTTTCCATGAAGCTGCTTGGGATCATCAGGTGAGATGTTGCTACTGTTTTGAGGACAAAGGGTTTCAAAAAGCCCTGTGCTGTTTTGCTTCAACTGGGTGATGAAATGAGCTGCACCGGAGCCTGTTCAAGGAGGCTGTGATCAAACATTGCCTCATCTACCTTGCCTGAGAGATCTCTGCTGTCTCTCTCTCTAGAGACAAGCATAGTGCTCTGAGTTACTTCATGTCTTTTAGTAGGAGCAAAAAGAACACCCCCTGCAAAGTCTTGTCTAGGCAAAAAACAGTCTTTCCACTGTCCCAGTCACTGGCTTCTGGCATCTTTCCACCTTTCCCACATGTGAGCTGTGCAGACTTGGTTTTTGGAAAACACTGGTGGTTTGTAATTTTTCTGGCAAGCAATATGAGCTCTATAGAGTTGTCTGAACTTTGCACTTGTTTTGAGCAATTTATAGCCGTGTCCCTTGGATGGGTCATTTGTCCAAACCAGAGTAGCTGCTGGGTTGGGAAATAGCCCTTGGCCTCCCCACCCTCTCTTCCACCTGGGTATTGGCTGCCTACAGGTAATGCAAGATGAGGTCAGCTTCACTTTGTTTGCTTTACAAGTCAATGAACCCCATATCTCTTCTGACTTCTTTAAAATGAAGGCTGTTCTCCCTAGCCTCTTTCCCCCAGCCACAGGCCAGAGCTGTTGATCTGTGCCCCTACTGCTGCAGCAGGCAAATGGAGAGAGCCTGGAGAGTCCCAGGAATGCCCAAGGCTGCATGGTCCTACAGAGGCCCTGTACTAGTTGTGTTTATTCTAAATAAAGCCTCTTTGGAGATGGCACCAGTGCTGTTGGTTGCTTGCAGGCAGGTTGGGCTTGTGCCAGAGCTGGGACTGAAGCATCTCTCTCCTTGTTCCCAGGCCAAGGTTGATCTCCTCAGGGTCTCATCACTCTCCTTGTCCTACTTAGTAGACTGTAAAATCTGAAGATCTTTTATCCCATTCTCCAGGGTTAGAAAAGAAACACTCCCCCTTTGCCAAATTATTAGGTGTACTTGGGATGGGGCCTTTTCTGGGACCTAGGGTGAGGGAACACGGAATCACAGAATATCAGGGTGAGATGGAAATAGTATTAGCTAGCACAGAAGTGTTAACTATTCATAGATACATAAATAATTGCTAATGCCATTTAATGTTATCACTACTTCCTACAAGTCAGGCAGCTTTAGGAATGGTGAAATGTCCTGCTGCTTCACCCCAAAAAGAGATGCTTCAGCTCAACATCATCTCCTGAAGCATGCAGACCAGGCTTATTTGTTTGTGATTTATAACCAGCAGACTCCTGGGCTTAAAATAAAAAAGAGAATTAGCTAAAACAAGCAGGCAGTCCTAAATGTTGAGCTACTGGCTGCCTGGACATTGCTGGGCTGCTTGGCTGATTTGCATGCCAAAGGGATGTTAGGCTTCCCAAAAATAAGTTCGGTGTGTCTATTGGCAGCTACTGCAGGAAAATGAAACCTTGACACCTATGCTTTCACATGCATAATGGTGCATGCATATAATGTATCCTGCCCACTACAACATCAGGAGCCTAGTCTATGTAAAACATGGAGTCAGGCCTCTTGCTTTCTTCTTATGCTTTTTCACTGAGGTGAGCTTTTCTCCATGGTGTGTAGCACCGCTCTTCTGGGAAGCTTGGGAACACAAAACCTGCGGTGCACAAAATGGGTGAAACAAGCTTAAAAGGGTAAAAACCTCCTAGCTGGCTGGCTCTATGCTCAAATTCGCCACCTGTTGGGTTTATGAAGCAGCAGGGTGGCAGCAGGTTCCTCTTTGATGGGGCTGTGTACTGTCTGCAATGTTATGCCCTTCATGTTTTTAGGTTTCCTATGCGGTGTGCCACAGAAACAGAGGCATGACTTCTTTATGGATGTGCAAAACTATGTCAGAAGATTCACCTCTTTAAAACTCCCAGAAAAAGTCCCAGGTTGTTTTTTTTTCTTTTTGAGTAAAACTGAAACCCCAGTATGCAGAGCACAAACCCCAGCTGGGCAGGTTGCCCAGTGATGTGTTGGGTGATGCCTGATGGCAGGAGAGCCCTGCTCTCCTGGGGCATCCCTCCATGTAGATGAATGGTCCAGCCTTTCATCTGAGGGCAGAGTCCTTCAGACTGTAGCTCCAGCATGTACCTGCAGACTTTCAACCTCCCATGTGCTGCAAACAGGAGCCCTTGGCTTTGCCAAAAGAACAGAATGCTCCTTTCTTTGATGTGACAAGCTGGGGTTTCTGCCCCAGCCCTGATGAGGCTGTTGACTCATGATTGTGCTTTGAAAACTGTGGCTGGATTGTCAGCAGCTGGCTACATGTGCTCACTTGTCCTTCAGACCTCATTTACTATTTTACTGCCTGATTTGAGGTGTTCTCTTTATTTCTTCCTCTTTTTGGCACCCTGAGTCCCTATGTTCAGGTCTTAGAGCCATGGCTTTACCTTGACAAATCTTGTTTTCTCTTTTTGGATCCATTTGACTCTTTCACATCATGCCCTGGGTCATTCTAGTCGAAACACAGTTTGGCGATTTCTAGGAGCCCTCCTAGGAGGTTGAGGGAGCGAGGGTTCATTTGTCTACCTGTGGCCCCATGTGGGGAGGTGCAGGTGTGACCCCACAGACATTCCTGGCAGGGAGTGCAGAGTGGTACCTGGGCTGATGTGCCAGCCAGGCTCTTGAGAGACTGATACTAGTTTGCTCATGTGGGTTTCACAAGCAAGCACCAACAGGCTTCCTCTACCCTCCTGCTCCCCTTGCCATTTCCACTGTGGATATGCTGGTACAATGACTTGCCCTCTAATCTTTTAAGTTTCCTATGTATAATCACATGGGAAAATAAGCTCTGATGTGATTTGGGAAGAGAAATCAGAGATTTCTCAAGTGAGTATTGCAACACTTCTTCATAAGCAGAGAAAGAAGAAAGGAAAAAGCAGTGATGCACTTGGAGGCTTAGTGCCCACAGACAGCACATGCTGTCACTTCTTTCTGGAACTGAAGCTCCCAGATGTTGAGGAATATCTCCCATCTGTGACTGAAGCAAGATGCATGGAGGTGGTGACTCAGACCATCATTGGGACAAACTTACTATGTCATAGATAGCTGTGTGTGAGGTCCCCTATGTCAAAGAGTGAAGAGATACTCTTGTAACAGCCTTGAAACGTTGTTGCTCTTAATCTGAAGCCATCAGGAGTAAACTGCAGATGATGAATGAGCTCTTCAGGAGGTAAACGTGCAATCTGGTGAACTGTCTAGAGCATTATTTAGCATTTATGCAGGGAAAGTTCAGCCCTGCAGAAGGCAGTACATGACTGACATAAACAAAATACCTGAAAATCCTGCCTGCTGGCTCTGCCCACAAAAGGATTTTCTTTTGAGTATGGCTGGCAAAGCTTGAACAGCTTGTGCTTCTTGAAAGACTGGATCAGAAGCAGCGAGACACTGAATCTGGAAACATAAGGGAGATCAAAGGCACTTTGGAGATAAAGTTGCAAGACGGAAGCCAGATGCCCATGTTACTGCAAGGTTTAGTGAGGTTATGTTTCAGGAGTCCTTACTTCATAAACCATGTGATAACCCTGCCTCAGCAGTAAGTTAGGAATGTACAACCCCTTGCGAGGAGGACTGGCTGCTATAGAATTCTAGGACAGTTTGGGCTGGAAGGGAACTTCAAAATCATCTAGTTCCACATGGCATTTCTGTTGGTAGCAAACAAACATAACATCTAGAGCAGCAAAGAGAAAAAGAGGACATCCTGCCTATTTGAAAGGAAAGCTAAGTTTTTCTGAGATTTATTTAGTCAGGAACTGATAGTATTCTCTTGCTAATACAGCTTCTTTGTGACTTTTCTTCCCTACTTGGCTTCTCATTCAGCATGTTTTTAATGCGCTCTTTGGGTATCCTCTACCCATATCAGAAAAGCACCTCTGTGATATGTAACAGGCAGGGGAAAGAGGAAGGAGGATAGAGAGGTCTGAGCATAGATGCTTTTCCCACAAGCACCAGGGTATCTGGCTCTGCTGGGGGGGACTGACTGGCAGGTAATGCTGGAAAGCTGGCAAAAGGCTTCCCACATGGCACACCACTCTGTGTGCCAGCAGGCAGGGATTTGGGAGGATAGCAGGCATTTCAGTGGATCCCAGCTGACATCTGGTGCAGGGAAGGAGTAGGAGGTAGGAGAGGGAGAAAGGCAGCTTGATTTCTCAGAGCATTCAAAGCTCTAGCATTCAAAGTCGTGAGGCAGCCTATCGTTTTGTCTGAAACCATGAGATGTTTTTGACCTGTAAAAACATCAGTAAGGAGGCAATAATAAATGCCTGTCTCTTTCTGAGGTGGAGGTAAGGGCAGGTTTTCAAGCACTGTTCTGCAAAGCAGGAGGGCCAGAAAGGCAGAGGTGAGAAATATTAGTTGGTGATCTCTCAGAGAGGTTGTGAGGATCAAACCCCCACTGCTGAGATATGCTGCCTATCAGACAGGGAGACAGCACACATTTTGGGCAGTGTCCAGATCTTCCACTCTTCTTTTGGATTTCTTGGGTATGGATGGCCCCAACTTAAAAGTCTGGCGTAGTAATTACAATTTCACAAAAATATGTACTCCAAAAAGATGTTCCCCCTCGTTGAAGGCTTCCCTTGTAGCCTCACTTCTGTACTTGACAGAAGTGTGTTGTGTGTTGTTTTGTGAGGGGTTTTTTTGGTTAGTTTTGGGGTTGTTTTGTTTGGGTTTTTTTGGGTTTTTTTTGGTAATAATATCTCTTTGCTCTCAAGGATAGCTGGAGAGAAGAGAGTCCTATGTTTGGGCCTACTGACCTTGTCATATTTTGTTACTGAGCAGTAAACACTGTGCTTGGTCAACTGTTCTTGGCTGCCACCACCTCCTTCCCCATCTTATGTTTCTAACACCTGCCAGCTCAGCCAAAATCGGTCAGAAGTCCAAGTACACTTCCTGACACAACCTAGAGATATCAGCTGGCTTTCCTTGACCTTCACCTAGAGCAGATAAATCTCTTCCCACTGATGACAAGGCCTTCATATATATGTGGAACACCCGTGAGTCTTAAATTATTAGCAAAAAAACTTTAAAAATGCATTAGCCACTCAGAGAAGAGGGTTTCCTTGGTAATTTCAGGAATAGTCTGATGTTATAACACCTTCCCTTTGGAAAAGGTACCAATGGTCAAATTTGTGCCCCCAGCAAGTGTTTATCATTGCCCTGTCCCACTCCCTGCCAGCAGGGACAAGGTAAGAGAATCTCAGCCTTCATGTGCCGTCTGGATCCCTGCTGCACCTAAAAATATGTTGTAGCTGTTTTGCTGTGGGCTTTGTTCCTCTTCATCATCTCCAGTATGTGCTGTGTTTTAGCACATGCATGTGCATGTTTTGGACCACCTTTGCATACAGAACTGAGCTGCAGACAACATGAAAGACCTGTTATGGAGGTATTCATACCACTAGAGTATATGACGGCTTTAGAGAGAAGAAACACCAGGAATATCTCCTAGCTAAACCTATTTTGTAAGAGATTTGCAGCTGCCTGTAATAAAATCAGAGGTAGCCTTGTGTTCCCTACTGACTTCTGGGCTGAAATAGGAAGTGCAAGACTGGTTTGAGGGACCATGGTGGATACAGCTATTGGATACATACTGAAAAACAAACCTATTTGGTTTGTTAATAATAAATAATAAATCTTCTTTATGGTTAATGAATCTTCTGTTAATAAAACAGGCAGTTTATGCTCACTGAGTTGAAACAAATGTCTTCAGTTTGTGGAGTAATTTTCTAAACAATTGGTTTCATCCTTAGCCCTTGTAATCGAAATATGTTGATAAATATTTTCCTGGAGCCCAGGTATTTATCATTGATATATGTTTTTTCAATAAATTCCCACATGATTTTCAGGGATCTTGTTTTTTGAAGAGATGACAGTTGAATGAAATCTGCTTCCCCAAAATATTTTACTGTTTTAGATTAGTTGGACATCATCACTGAAGGAAATAAGTTTGTTCTTCAGAGTTTTAAGAATCCCTGTAGACGCATGACCTTGTACTTTCAGTAATAGAGTGTGATGTCGTTACACCCACCAGAGCTACCTATTGCTTCAGAACACTGGGATATGGGCAAAGTTTTGAAGTTTGTTAATCTGTTTGTAACTTGAGTGTTGAAGAAGGTCTTGGAGTGATGAAGCATTCTTATTAGTTAAGATATGTGTTTAATACCAAGATGGTCTCCAAGGTAGGTTTATTTCAAAGAAATCTCATCAGGGTTCTTCAGAAACCCAGAGTCCCTCTCTGTAGGGAGGCTACTGCATTTTCAGTCCTTGTGGCTCTGAATGGACAAGGCTTGAAGAATATGCAGTCCTCTTGCTTCTGGCGTGACTCCAGGCATCCTTGAAGGGGCATGCTCAAGTTCTGTGATTGTGTAGGGCTGTGCTGGATCTTTCTGAGAAGAAAGAATACTTACACTTCTGAAGATCTGTTACTACTGACGACCTGGTGCAGGAGCTTTTTACTTTGATGCTTAGACTGCGCAATGTGTTATACAAGGATTGTGGATACAGTAAGGAAAAAAGTTCTTGCAGGTTAGAGGCTAGTGTTACCTAAGGTACAGTGGCCTTGTTACAGGCAGTCTGTTGAATGTTAATAGTACAACAGCAGAGGCTTCTTGTAGACCACACATTCTCCTTTTAAGAAGATTAAATATGGGGGACTTTTGATAGAGAAAAGCAAAAAGGGTTGTTTCCAGCACAAACAGCATTCCACCATGTGAACTTGATTTGATTCTGGGAAAACACGGATGTTTTAACTGTTGGCTAGAGGCTGGAAAAGATGGTGCCTCAGTTGTCTGCAAGATTCTTGTATTTCATTTATTTTTAATGGAGAAAATTAACAGAGTAGACAGTACCTATTGATTTCTTAAGCTCACACTGATGCAAATACAGCCCAGGACTCTGGGCTCTTCATGAGGTTGGTGGGGGTGAGTTACCTAAGGAATGCACTAGCCTCACCTTAGCTAAACATTCACAGGCACCTGGGATGGTTTGAATACAGTGGCCCATGGGGGATTGGTGCCATTGTCAGCAAAGTTTTGACTCCCCCCTGAAAAGCTGAGCCCACCCCACACAACTCTGCTCTGGATGTGCATCCACCAAGCCAGTCCCCCAGCCTTGGCCTTCAGTCCCACTCATTGTAACCATTGAGTGTTTTGTCCCTGCCTTACCCCTGTGCTCCACAAACTGAAGTGAGACCACAACAACAACTCTGTAAGGGTAAGCAGGGAGGAAACAGGGAGAGATCTATGAGCTGTGAGCATGTTGGCTCCCTGCGGATGGGGTGACATTTCAGTCCATCCTGTTTATGCCGCAGCTCAGACAGCCAGAGAAGTATTTTTAAATAAAAATGCAGATCTCATTGTGATCACCCCATGGTAAGGAAGCAAACATTTTTTTGAGCAAGCAGTTGTTCAAGATTTAGGATTCCCTTCCCTTAATTTATCTCCAAAACGAAAACTTTGACTTCTTCCCTCCTCTTCCACTGATTTCCTCCCTGTGGTCCTGTGAAACATCTGATGGAGAAATGTTTGCCATGGGTGGTGGTTTCATAGTTTTGCATTTTTCAGCATGCTGAGCATTTCTTATATTGAAGTGTCAAGCACATCTGTCTGAATCCACTGACTGCTGTGAGCAATGTCTGTATTTTGACAACATCGTTATACCAAAAAAGAAAGCGGGTGGGGCAAGAAAAGATGCTTAAAAATTACCTTGGTTGCTAAAAATACTAGGGACAGAAATAGAAAATTCACTGCACTGTTTTGCAGTCTCACATGTGCTTCGGGTTTTATTATAGGATTAGAGCTGCCAAAATATGCTGAAGGCTGTGGTTGAGTTTCCATTAAAAGTCTGCTTTTGGCTTCTCACCAAAACCACTAAAAGCTCCATAGATGCTGCACATTCTGTAGGAAGGTAGACTTTAGAATGAAGGTGTGGGTGTATGGGACTTGCTTTGCTTTCTATAGTAATGTTTTGAAGTGGGGTGTCTGGAGCAGCCTGGCTGTGAGGACCATCACACCCTAGTGTGTGCCTTCTCGATGTATCTGGATCAGGGTCCAACTGGGTGAAAAAAGCTGTTGTTACTGAAAGAAGTACTGGATTTCACCTGTCTCACATTACACCTCTGTCTGCTTTTGCAGGAGGAAAAAAAACTGTCTGAAAATTGGCTTTTAGCCTACCAAACCTTTCTGACCCACCTTTGTTCCCCTGGTGCTGGTGAAGAGGACTAAAAGTTGATACAGAAAGACTCTTTTGTAGAGGGCACTTCATTGTGAATAGTATTAGCATGTAAACAAAAGCATATAGCAAAAGAATCATATAGGGGGAAAAAAGGCAAACCCCAATTTTGTCTTTTGATGTGACAGAGTTGGGGGAGTAAAAGTTTCAGGACAGCTTCCAAATGGGGATCCCCTCAGGCTACTGTATTGGTCTGATGCTGTCTCATCATCCTTCCTGCTTTCCTTTTTTTTTTTTTTTTTAATGTGGTTTTATTCTTCAACAGGAGACAGAATACATTATTTTGCAAGAGCTTCATCTATAAAAAGAAACAAGTAATCTGCAGCCTGCCTCAGCTGGGAACAGCTCTGCCACTCTGAGTTATCAAACTGTGTTTCCAGAGTATGCCAGGAAAGGAAGCAGCAATACCTGAGGAGAGTGACCCAGATAATTTGAATGGCACCATCTCTTTTGCTGCTAGTGATAAGAAATAACTGCTGCGGGTCATTACTATAAAGACTTGAGTGGGCAAACAGGGACCACCAGCTTCTCCAGTGCTAAAAGTGGACAGAGAATCCAGATCATCCCCTCCCCTCACACCATCCTGTCTCTTGGTCAGGTTTCACCTGCAATGTGCAAGGGATTTGAAGCATCTTACAGCTGTCAGTGACGATAATAAGGCTAGTAATTAGATTGGCTGCTTGTGAAATGATCATTGTGAAATAGTCCATATTAATAGCATAGGGATGGCAGTGGCCATCTGGGGCCCCAGTTATGCGAACTGCTACAAAAATTTGCTCAGGCTCTGTGGCTGGTGAGGAGCTGGGCTGTGGCTGGTTCTGTCTTAGATCAAAGAGGTGCTAAAACTGGGGAATGTCTCCTTGGTGATATCTACTTCTAGTCAAAACATCTATTTGCTGCTCTGCATGCTTTGTGACAAGGCCATAAAAATCATGGAGGTAAGTACTGACCCCTTGAGTAATGTGTGTGATTCTAGGAGACATACCCCCTTGACAGACTTGCCCTGCTTTATTTCTTAATGGCATTTCAGAGCTAATTACAACTCTCCTGTACGGATAAGCAAGGAGGAAAAAAACCAACAGAAACATGAACAATGGGATAGAAAAATCCCTCAAGTCTCACTCAAAGGTCAAGCAATACCCCAAGCTGTGATGAATTGATCCATTTTGTCACCTTGCACGCAAGGTTATCCAGAGCTGTGACATTTCCCTAGTATAGTCAATAGCAGCTTCCCAGTTTGCATTGTGATGTGCCTTTTCTCCCTCTCTTTCCCACTTGTATTTAAAGGATGTGATGGTCTGTAGCATGCCCTATCTCTGTGCCAGTGATACAGCAGACCTCACATGAGCGGTGCAGAGAACTGCAGGACCACCTCACTGAGACCTGTTCTGTTGGGGAGATTGAGGAAAACCTGCCAGGGGTCAAAATCTGTGCTGGGAGAGGGCAGATCTGTGCCTGTGGTTTAATTGTGGGTGCTGTCACACAATTATCTGCCCATACCATGTACAAGCAAAGGAAGGGAGCCAGGGACACCATCTTTTTGCTCAATTCCTTTTTTTTTTCTCTATAGCATGAAGATGCAAGCCCAAGAACTTGGGGCTGCACCTCCTGGCTTCCTGCTTTGCCCTGTGTTTTGGAGCAGTTAAGTGCTGGGATAAAAGAGATGGATGCATTGGTAGAGTGCTTTAGCATGTATGACCTAGCTGCCTAGAGAGGAAAGCAAACCAGAAGCACATCCACGTGCCTACTGAAACCAATTCAGTGACCTCTGGGGTGACCCAGACCAATTTCCAGCAGGAATACCCAGTCTGAGCGACCAGCCCAGATCCCATCTGAAGTAAAGTCCCACAACCACTAGTAGCATGGAGTTACTTGCTGAATTGCTTACTAATTATAGCTGGCCTTTCCCCTACCTGCCCTGCTGAACTATGGTGATAAGCTGATGGTTAGGCTTACTAGTATCTATTACTGGCAAGTGGCAGGACTGTGTCCTAGCACACAGCTGGCTCCAGCTGTGCTGTGCCAGCAAGGGACTGCTACATTTAAAGTTTGCCAGGTTTTAGTTTTAAAAGTGATGGGTAAAGCCGTGAGGACCTCCTGCACTCACACTTCTTTCTCCCTGGGATGTGGTTTTTGGGAGGGGAGAGGGGGGAACTTGAAGCTGTTCACATGAGAGCAATGGCACAAAGGGACACCAAGCATCTGCACTACAGGATTCATGCAGGAGGGAGGGGGAAAAGTAACTGACCATGAGTCAAATGAGTCATGTGTGCAAATTCACCACCTTCCTTCTCAGCACCCTTGGTGACTGTTCTGGGAGATAAGAGGAGACACAAACTCTTCTATAGTTCAAGTCAAAGCTGCCTGCCAATAATAGATCTGTTCTTTCTCTTTATTTCACCCACACAGGTTAATCTGTAGTTTTTTATTGTTATTATTCAATACCAGGGAAGAAATTATAAAGTTATCATCAGGAAAGAAAGAATGATTGACAGTCCCTTCTGTTGTTACTGGGTTTGGAGGTTTTTTTGGCTCAACTATCATTTTGACTTGGATTGGAAAGTCTCTGCACCCTTGGTCTGCTTTGTTGCCAATGTACAGGGAAAGAATTAATAACAAAATGTAGTTTTTCCTAGGGTTTCTGAAATGGGTACAAGAGCTTGTGTTTTGACCTGTCCTGTGAGAAGACCTCATGCTGCTGTGGCCAACTGACAGGGGCCAGTATCTTAATTTTCCCTCTCTTCTGTGGCTGCCACCTCTGACACAGGTCTAGGGAGCTGCTTTCAGGGCATATACCATCACGGGGGGGGCAGAGTGGGGGAGTTACAAGAAGAGGAGTTCAAGAGATGATAGACAGGGACAAAGGGAATGAGAGAAACTTGTGAATGAAGTAGGTGAAGCAAAAAGTAAGGAGTTATGGGTGGGAGGATTAAGAAATAGGGGGCTCAGAGCTCAGAGCTATGCTTTTAAGAGTCTAATGGTGGTGCCAAGAAGGCAGAAGTACAGGGGGAACTAAATATAGACATACTTAAGGATGCACACAGACACACATGTCTCTTAAGAGGTTATAAATGATACGTGCAAAACAAACATCTATATAGGTGCACATCATCTAACAACAAATTGCTTCTTAAATCAGTATTTGTCAGTGCTCATATCAGTACTGTGCTATAAATCCAGCACAACAGGTCCATTTCTCTCTAAAAACCCTGCTGTTTTGATCCTATATAATGTCTGCCAAAATCAGGAGACAAAATGTGACATAGGTAAGTGAAGTAAATAGCACAGGAACCAAGGGCAAATGATGCCCAACAAGGTATATGCTGAAGGAATCTCAGCACTGACAGATCTGTATCTCTGGACATTCTGAAGCTGAAGTCTCTTAATTGCATTAAATACTTTGAGAGAGAAGGATCTATTTGGAATGTCTGTTGGCTGCTTTAGTCATTCCCACTGAAGTCTGTTCTCTGTCAGCACACCTTGTTCATCTGAGCATCCTCAAAGATTAGAGATTTTAAAATAATTGAGGCGGGTGTGTGGGTGTGTGTTGGGGAATGGGGGGAGGGGGGGGCACATGAAGTAACAAAGAAAAAATACTCTGAAGCATTACCTAGGCTGAATGTACTTTCCAGATGTCTTCTGGTGCTTGCTGACAAGAAGCTATATTAGAATAAAGTGAAGTAAGGGCCCCAAATACCAGTGTAGGGCACATAATCTACTAAGAGATACCTGCAATGGAAGCAAAGACATCCCTCGCAGGAGGGATGCTCTGTGCTGGAGCAGAAAGCTATTAATAATTAAAGGCCAGTGTGTTTGGTGAAGTTGAGTCTGATTTACAGAATCCAAGGAAATTCCCAAGCCAGTACTAAATTACTACTTAAAAATTCAAAAGCTTATTATTTACTGCATGTGTTGCAGTAGGATGCAGGAAGTTTGCCAGGGCTCTACGCAAGTGGAAGAAAAAGATGGCTTATACTTCCAATAGCTTATCTGGGGGATAAAAATTACTTGTATATGTAATGTCTCCTGCAGGCAGGCACAAAACCCAGGAACTTCAATCCCGATGTGGGGCAGAGTAATAGGAAATGGAAGGATGTTCCATAAGTCCTGCTTCCTGGGCTGTGATGTGTCCCAAGGACTCAGATTCATGACTTT
Source organism: Turnix velox (assembly GCA_013400935.1). NCBI lineage: Eukaryota > Metazoa > Chordata > Aves > Charadriiformes > Turnicidae > Turnix > Turnix velox. The sequence goes on along the minus strand of VZTY01023058.1, from coordinate 123,158 downwards.
TCACCAAGTTGTTTCATAGCAGGGCCTGAAGCAGGAACTGAGACTCAGGTATCTGCAAAGGAGTATGTACTGCAATTTTAATAGGGTTTGCTTAGCTGGTTTTGTGTCTTTACAAAGAAACATTCCAATGGAGGACTTTTTTCCCATTTTTGATTACAAACCTGGGGTTTGATCCTATACCTACTTCTGCAGAGAAGGATTCTAGTGTCTGGATGAATCCTTTATCTCTTTACCAGACTAAGGCAGCAGTAAAACACTGAGACTGTAAATCACAGGGTAATCCTGACCCGGCATCTGCCTGTTTGTTACTGAGATTATGTCAAAGTGCTTCAATTAAATATGAAAGCTTCCTGGTCTCTTTAATCTAGTAGCTTAAGACTCTCATAATATATAGTCACATATTTTTTTATTATATTTTGTTAATACCTGTCCAAAACAGTATGTCATGTCCCACTCCCCCTCTCCCCCAACTCTGTTTTTGTTTTTATGGCTGTGGGTCAGCATTTCTCTTCTGGCTCAAGAAAGGCTGATAAGACATCAAAAGCTGGGCTGCAGCCAAGTAATCAGGTCACTGAGGCAAAATTCAATCAAATGTCTTTTTGGTCAGTGTCACTTTGGCCTGAACAGCCCCTGGAGCCACAACTGCCTAGCAGCTCATCCCCTTGAGAAGCTCAGGGCTGATCTGCACAAGCGGTTCTGGCATTCATTTAACCATTTTGTCTTGCTGCATGGGTCTTGATCATGGGTTTACCTTGCTCTGATTTTTGGGGTGTTTGCAGCAGGGGAGGTCCCCATTTTCCCCATATTTCATGTAGTTCATAGCTCTCAAGTGTTCTGTCTCATGTTATATGCAGCTTTCTCCTGAGCTCTTGTGAACTGATGAGGTCTACTATCAGACACCAACAGGTGATGCAGCTTAACAAGGCTTTGCATGAAGGACTCCTTTTTCTTCATTTCAAACTTTCCACCTTCCCATGCTGAAAAAAAAGTAGCAAAGGGGGTGTGTGGTTCATGTGGCTCAACACACCCCAAAGTGATGCTTTCTTCTGCTTTCAGTGTCTGATTTTGGCCTTGTTAGGAGAATTAGCTGTTTCTGCTATCATCTAATCCAGACCCAGAGCTAAAAGATGAGGCAAGTCAATTTTCTGCTGGGTACTGCTTAATGTTTCATTGCCAGCTTTGCACCAGCTGAGGTTCCCCTGGTTTATAAATTGGCATCAGAAGGATGCAGACCCCAGAACTAGACTTCCTTCATTTACATCTCAGGAGTTTTGTTCATCAAATACAACTGTACTAAGTGTTTGCTTTCCATTTCTAAAACATGCTAGAAGTAAACTGAAAATACACATATTTGGCAAGGTCTTTCCAAGGTTTTGTATCAGACCTGCTGCTGGATTCAGTAACTACAGATGATTTGATTTTTATGGAACTAATTGCTTCTTCAAAACATCTCTTTTTAAGATCAAAAACCCCAAAATCTGTGAAATCACTTCAGCTGTTCTAAGTTTTCTTCCGAAATTTTTCATAATGAGTGAAATTGGGGTTTTTTTAATGAGTATAAAATGACAATATTCTTGGATTAAGACATCTCCAGAATTTCTGGTTAAATGGGTGCATACTGAGCCAGAGCAAAATGGATTAATCTCTTAACATCTTTCTGCTTTGGTGCATTGGAGCAAAACAGTCAGTATCCAGCTGCTCTTCCCATAGCAGCTTGAGCACTGTCCAGGCAAATACTTTCCCAAATTAATTCTCACAGTACCCAATGGTGAAGAGAGAAAACTGGGAGTCTGTGACTGAAGGACAGCTTTTCTAAGGCTTGGAGATCTTCCACTAGCAAATAAGTGGCTGCTAGGATGGTCAAAAGCATTGTAACTTTTACTCAACTAGGTAATACCCCTGGTTGATTGAGACACATAGCTGTTCACTGCAATTCCTTGAGTGTGGCTTGGAGGACATCAGGAGCATTATGGTCTGCTTATTCTTCTGTTTTTCCTCCTTAATCAGTCTTTAAGTTAAGTTTCTTTTTGAAAAGATGTTGTTTTAAGTGAACAAAGCATTCATTGCTCATCCTAACTGACTGTAGCAAAACTTAACAGTGCTAATTATCTCTCTCCCACCTCCTTCCTATTTTTATCCCACTGCTGTTGAACACAGCACAGAAGCCATTGGATGAAAGTCCTGCAATGTGGTGGATTTCTCTGCTAAACCCTCTCCTGTGCAGTGAGGGAACTGATAGTATGTGATGTCCCTGGCTGGCTCCACTTTGGTGTGTGCTTGGCTATTCCCCTCTTACTCACTAAATTCTGACTAATGCCATCCCACCCATTGCTGTTCCTCTTTTAAAATTGACTGTCCATTGATCAAGACAGATCTGAACAGCAATCTACACCATAGGGAAGGCAGTGAGGGTCTCTGTACTCTGCATTTACAGGGTCTACATCAGTGTGTCTTTGCAACTGTGGGCATCATTTGTCTTGGTGGACCTTCTGCAGTTAGTCCCTACCACATATGTCCCACCAAAGTTATACTGCCACGAAAACCTGTGCTTTGATTCAAATGCATTTCTTCTTTACTTGTTTCCCATCGCTGGCAGGTTATATTCTTAAAGGTCATACAGGCACAGGGTGAAATACGAGTATCCTGCCTCTTGCATCTCCTGGCTGCTGCTGGAGGCCTGTAATTTCTCTCTGAGAAAGGCAGGGAGTGAGGGATTTGCGGGGGAAGGGTTGCAAACCTCCCCATTCAAAACCCAACCACTTCGGAGAGAAAATGCAGGCAGAAGATATCTTTTGCCATGCTACTATGTTATTTAGCAGTCCTGCAGAGACAGACGCTTCTTGCTCAGCCTTCATTTGTTGACTGACTAGTGCCTCCCTGATGGGTTATTTAATGCTCCTCTAGCACTCTGTGTTCATATGCCATATGCCATGAATCTCACTAGCATTTATCTTTGAAGATGTAGACATGGTGGTAAAATGCCTTTTCTAAGGTCACGGAGCAGATGTAGGAATTGGGAACAGAAGGTGGTTTCTCCTTTGAAGCAGAAAAAGGCAATGAATTTTAACCAAGGTCCTCCAGATGGTTTTGGTGGGGCCAGCTCTGTGAAATATTTCCCGCTTTCATTGTTTCATTGTGCAACTTTCTGTGATAGTGAGAGAAGGGTTAGAGTAAGGACAGTCCCATTAGCACAAAAACAGGATTACTATGTGCTTATGAAAGATACTGCCTTGAAACAAATGTGCTTGCTAGTCCCATCTGAGCCTCATGCCAGGCAGGATATGACATCCTACATGAGGATCTGAGGGTAGGATGCTGCCCACAGAATGAGCAGTATTTAGAATTCAGAAATTGGGAGGTTTAGTTTTTTTACAGTCTTTAGAGAACTAAAGAAAGGCCATAAATGGAAAACAAAACAAGAAAAACTAAATCTAAATTATTGAAGAATTAATGAACATTGGATAAAAATATCAAAGGTTTTTGCATTCCTGGAAAAAAAAGACAAATGAGCATGAAGTGGGCAAAACAAATGTGACTTAAGTGAAAGGAGCCCAAATGCCTGTCCCTCTTTATCTCTGGGTAGTGTCTGGCTCACTGCTCAGTCCTGTGCACCCCAGCATCTGGGTGATCTGGGATAACTATATGGCCAGCTGAAAAGCCCCTTGTTCTTTGCAACTAGAAAATTACTGTTAAAGTTTACCTGGCTAATGAAATATTGTTTGTTGGCAGCAATTGCTACTTCTGTTTGAAGTGTGCAATTATTGTGTCTTTCTGTCCCAAGTCCTACATGATATAAACTTTTTTATTCACCCATATTCCATCAGCTTTTCACTTCCTTTCTTCCTGTATTTCTCAGGTTTCATCTTTGGAGGGAAGCAATGCACATACTTACATGGCTATGTATGTGGGCTTAATGTGGTATGTAATTGAGACTGCTTTTTTCTAGTGTGTGTTGTTAATATAAACCATAACTAGGCCTCCCTAAAACCCCTAATTCTTCTTCTGCAGTTAAAACAGCATGACTTTTACCATAAAGTTAAACATATTTTTATATAAGTGGCAGAACTTTCCTGGAGAACTGGGGTATTCTTCCCTGAGACTGCCCTTTGGTGGGTTTTTTTGGTGCATTATTTTTGTGGTTTGTGGGGTTTTTGTGTGTTTGGGTTTTTTGTATTTGTTTTTGCTTCATTTAATTCAAAGCTGATATATGAATGTTTTGGGCAACCAGTGAAACTACGATGAAAAGAAGAGGAAGACAGAGAAACTCTTTTGTCAGACTGACCTTTTCTGGCGGAGACTCCAAGTGATAGGGGCAGAAAGGAATGACCCCATGACTTCAAACAATGACTTAAAACTTTCTTGGCATGAGGAAATCGGATATTTTTCAGCTTTCTGATGGGAAAGCAGCAATCAGGCATCTCATTAAGCACAGGGATATTTTTTGTGTAGTTTCTGCCAGATGTGAGGGAATTTATAAAATCTTGTCCATGGATGCATGGGGCAGTACTTCAGAAATTAAAAGAAAAGAAAAAAGGAGCTTTCTCTCCCTGTTCCTCTTGTGACTTCAAAAAAAGTGCAAAGGGGGACAGGGAGAGAGCTGAAAAATGTACCCAAGGCTGTAGAAGAAGGTCCACAGCATCTGCCCCACTCTGTTTGCATCAACGACCAAGTTCCTTATTTGGCTGCTAGGTGTACAACAGAACCAATTTCTATCTTTCCACACACCAATGTGTGGCTGGAAATATTAACCTGCCCATATCTCCAGGCTCTTTGACCACCTCTACATGTTGCACCACCTTTTAAGGTTTACAGGCTGAACATGGGTCTTAAAAATCATCTGCAGTTCCACAGTTTGTCAGTCAGGTTCCTTTTAATACAATGTAAGTAATAAACAGATTTTAAAGAATTAGAGAATCTAGCAGGGCAATGCCAGCAGAGGTTTATAACTCAGTGAGGTTTTTTAATTTCCCTTTTTTCTTGTATTTAAATGTTTTTCCCTTCCTTACCACTATCACTGGTCCGAAAAAGAAAAAAAGAATTGAAGCAATCACAAAAAATGGATGGTGGCTTGAGTCTTCCTTCATCTTATACACACTAAGCTAAAGAAGTTGGGACTTGCCATCATGGGCCTCCTCCTGGATCATTCAGTCAGGTTCAGAAACTTGTGTAAAGTTCAAAAAAGAATGCAGGTCTGAAAGATACAAAGCAAGCTTTGGAAAAATAGGATTGAGGTAGAAACTACTCAGCTTTTTATATTTGAAAATCAGTATGTGCACCCCCAGCAGCTGTAATTATGTTATGAGGGGGAAAAAAATTACCTAATGGGTGCCAGCCTGCCTAGGGTAGAACTGTGCTATTTTTAACAGCCAGGGTATGAGCTGCAGGGGTTCAGAAATGTCACTTGCAACTGGGAGCCAGCTAGAAAATTGCAGGGTGTACCAACAACACAGAGCCATGTGCTGACATAAGTGTCCCCTACCCCTCCAATGAGTTGCTGCTGAAGACTTTTTTTCTCTGTCTCTGGACCAGGGACATGGGCAGCTTTTGCCGCTGCTGCATTTCTGCATGGAACCTATTCTCAGATGCACTATTAAGGAATTTTAGGACAATTCTAGTGGTACGTTGTATTTTTTCCCCTCCTGAAAAGCAAATTTCCAGTTCTCACTAAGATCTGCCATATCTTAAAAGTTCAGGAGACAAAATACTAATAAGGAAATAATGGATGTAAATTGGAAGGGGGTAGATTCAGACTGGATATAAGAAAGAAATTCTTCACTGTGAGGGTAGTGAAACACTGGAACAGGTTGCCCAGAGAGGTTGTGGATGCCCCCTCTCTGGAGGCGTTTAAGGCCAGGCTGGACAAGGCACTGAGCAGCCTGATGTAGTGGGAGGTGTACCTGCCTATGGCAGGGGGTTGGAACTCGATGATCTTTAAGGTCCCTTCCAACCCAAACTATTCTATGATTTTTAGAGGATGTCAGTCTGGCAGGTTGATGTGCTCCCAGTGGAACCAGGTCTGTGGTGATGTCATGACACCAACTATGACCAAAATGACCATGACTGCTAGGATGCCAAAGACCTCTGAGCAGCCAAACCCTAGTTACAAAGAAATGGTTCATGGATGGAGGGGGAAATAAATTTTAAAATCCCATCCAGCTGATCACAGGTTGCTGAAAAAGTCAGCACTGAGTTCTATAACTCTCCATTAGGAAAGAAAATAATCTTTTAAACTTGATAAATTATCTTTGAGTAGGAGCCAGATGATGAAAACAATTAATCTAGCTCAACCAAAAGCTAGAAGGAAACTCGTGGTCCCACACAGCAGCACCCTCTGGTCCTGCTTTTCAGCTCATTTGCCTTATTCCTCTTGTGGCCAGTGATAGACAGCCCCATCTCCTGCCTGTTGTATAGTGCAGGGCTTCATTTTGTGTGAAGTGAACATTTCTGGTGTAAAGAATGCTAAAGAGAGCTCAAATGTAGCTCACCCCCAGAGGTCACATGGGAGCCTTCAGGCTCCTTCATCAATGCTGTTAGCACTTTTTGGACTTTTATTTGTACAGAGACATAGCTGACTGAAGTACTGACAGTTCTCCTCTTGCTCCGAGCTTATCACTAATAAAAGCAGGTCAATCACATGCTGGAGGGGGATGTGTTAATGGCTTATTCTGGCCTCAGAGAGCCTAGTCTTGCTTTTGGAACCTTACTGAGCTCTGCAAGTCACAGCCCAGACCCTCTAGCTTCTCAGAGTGGATAAACAGAGGCCTGGACTCCCTGAAGTTGCTGATGGGCATGAGTCATGTCTGTATAGGAGGAAGGTAGCCTGTCAACCTTCTCCATCCCTGGTGCTGTAGCCCTCTGGCCAAGCATAAGCCTACAGTTGTCTGCAGGAGGCCACATTTAGCCATCAGAGCACCACAGGTCATTAGAAAATCAAGTAGGGCTTTAAATATAATGGAACACATTTATATGGCTTAAAATTAAAAGGTATGCTTTTATCTAGGAAGAAGGTAAGCCCCAGGGAAATTAATGGTAAAGGAAGGTTTTTAGGACAGTCAGTTCTGCAAGGGCAGGGAAGAAATTCATCTCTACAGATGCCTAATGAAACTTTATACTCTGCCATCCACCCAAGTAGACCTATATTTCAGGGAAGCATCGGAGACCAGACAGATCTTCCTTTTAACTTCACTCTAATTTCTTTCAGACATACAAGGCTCGAATGAAATATATTTTAGAGAAAAAGATCTCTGGCGTGGCAGAACTTGAAGCAGAATGACTTCAACTTTTTATGGTCAATGTTTCTAAAAATATAAATTGCTAATAGAAATCATGAAATATTCACAAAGTCAGTAACCCACACTTACAGAAAATGCTGAATTACCTTGGAAGAAATTCTTAAATTGGAACTTAATGGATATCTTTGAACAGAATGAGCAGGTTTCTTCTCTTGAGCTTCAGTCCTCAAAGGAGGAACTTCTGGGAACTTTTAAAGCCAGTCGTTGTAGCCACACTGAAAGCCACCACACAGTTCCAAACTCCATGTCACACTATGGCCGTGGAACATCTCTGGCAACAGGAGCTGTCTGCCTACTTAGCTGGTGCTGTGCCACACTGGTGGCTTTGTCAGTGGGCAAATTACCCATTGTCTAGTAAAGTAGAATAGCATTTTTCTCTTCCACACCAGTAGATGAAAGGGTCTTTGCGCCAGAGTATCAGCAGAAGCTAGACAGTGGTTTTGGGAGAGAGAAGCAGTTCTGGGGTCCCTCTCTGTCCCTCTAAAGGCTCAGTCCTGAGGCTGCTATGAGAAGGGCTGCATTCCTGCAGGGTCCCTGTCAAAGGCTTCCAAGCACAGGTATGTGTGTAGCTGCCTGTCCTGAACCTTGCAGCAGAAAGAACTGACCTGGACTAGAAAAGCATAGGATTTGATATGTAGTTCTGTCCCTGACCAGCTGTGTGTCCTTGTGCAAGTGGTTTCACTTCATAATTCAGTTTTCTGCCTGGAACACTTAACTGACTGAATTTTGCATCTCCCAGGTGGAGTGAAGAACTGCCCAAAAGGTGTCCATGACTCAAGAGTAGGTAAGCAGCTGGCACTGCTTTGGCTCAGAACACCATGGATAAGCAGCCTAGCCTGAGACTTCAGATGATTCTGGAGAATAGTCTTAGGAGGACTATAATATTAAGAAGAAGCAAATTTTCTACCATGACATTATGGTTTCATCTGCTGCCATCTCTCAAATTCCTGAAGCTGTATTTAGGAAGACAGGGTGTAACAGACTGCTCAGTAAGCTTTTCAAGGTGTACAAATCTACCTAGCTTTCATAATGCTGTATTTTAAGGTTTCTATGGTGGTCCATTAATCTAGATTGAAAGCATGTTCTAGCTAGTGATCAGATGATATGGAGAGAAATCACTTTCCTTTTTCTTTCTGAAAGCAAATATGTTTTCTACCAGAAACAGACTCTTAGGGGGTTACCAGACTGTCCATCCTTTCCCCTGGGTTTCTAACTTAAAATAATTTTTATATTGTCTATTTCATAGGCTGAGTAACGTTTTCCCCCTGAATTCTCATTGTTTACTTTCCTTGTTCTGCACCTAGAAATGCACAAATCCGAGCAAAACTTTTTAAACCATCATTTCTAAGGGGATCTGAAATGGAGTCAGACAAGATCACCCATCCCTAGAGGATAATGTTGCTCTGCAGCATTGTTGCATGTACTGCAAATGCTACAGGCTGCACTTGGACAAGAGGACAATATACATGACTGAAAAGAGAACCAGGGATGTATTAAATGGATATAATCCATTGATGGGAAAGACAGGAGTAATCCAGCTGCTGGAAGGTGTTAGTTTTAGTCATTCCCCCTTTGGGAAGGATGCACTGTTGGACTTCTCAGTTTGCCTTGCTGTAAATCTGGAAACAACATCAGTGTAGTAAGTCAGCCTGATCTTAATGGTCATCACAGTACTGCATGCCTAAGTAATTTAGAAAGTCACTAGTGAGAGAAGGGGGAAAAGCAGCTCTCCCTGCTCCAAAGGAACTAGCTGGTGCCATTGGAGCTAGTTGCTGCACGCTTGCCACCAAGCATGAAGGTAAATCAACAAGCTAAGTCAACATCTGAGGTTTCAGACACCATGAAGAATAAATTCCTCAACAACTACCAAGGCAGAACTGAAGGCAAGGAGCTGAATAGTACTGACTCCCTCCAGCCAAGGACAGCAGCAGGCACTTTGCTCCTTTGCAAGACTAGGTGCTCCTGCTTCTGCAGCTTGTGAGCTAACTCCTCCTGGATACACAGTCTCACAGGACAAGTGCAGTAAGGTCCATCACTTTCCTTAAGAAAATACACAGTGCTGAGAAGAACTTTATATTCCATCTGAAGCAAAGCAGAGACACGTGCTGTCTGGAGCAGACCTTGGTGTTGGATACACAGAGTTAGGACTGAGGCTGTCTCAGATAGTTTCCAATTACTTTCTCTAAGAGGCATTTCCATCGCCATAGAAGTGTCGCACCTAGTGTCTGAGCCTGCTTAAGCCAGACTCAGCAGAATCCATCCTTCCACCTTCCATCCTCCACCTTTCTCTCCTGGGTTATGCTTCTCCCACACTCCATCAGCAGGGCTGGTAATTCTTGTGAGGACATGGGTTACCCACTCATAACAATGATGGGAGTTTAAAAATAGACCCCCACAAGAGACTCTGAGGAGGGAGAGTCTAGTGGAAGATTTGACATTGAAGCTGAGTATCGTAAACCAGTTCCTATTCACTCTTGGGATGTGGAGGCCTCCTGGTATTTATTTTTTACCAGTTTTTCCTTATAATTTCCTCTTCTTTCTTCACTCCTTTTAATCTGGAAAGTCTGAGAGGTGAGGCAGCCACCATTTGTCAAAGCAGAATGTCTTGATGGGTCACCCAAATACATATTGTTCCTACCTGGGAGACATCAGCGAGATCAGATAGGAAGATTACCTTTCTTACACTGTTCCCAAAATATCTTGGCTTCTCTGAGAAGAACCATGCTGATGAAACAGATGAACACATGGACATTTTGAGGAACTCGAACAAATTTCACAGCTACTTCCATGCAGCTAATGTGGGTGAAGCCAGAGCTGTTTTCTCTGTTTTGGGGTTGATCTATGATCCTAAGGCTCCATTTGCTCTGATGTAGCACCCTTGGTAGGATAAATCATGGCCCCTGGCTGTTGTGGTAGGCTCAGGCATGCACAGGGATTGCTAGTCAAAAGATTACTTGAACATCAACCCAGAGAAGGATGAAGTTGCCATTTGGTTGAAAAAGCAAGATTCTGACAGGGCAGCTTCATGCTCTTGCCCTGATGAGGTGTAAGTGGGAGTGCACATGTCAAGAAGAAGGAATATACAACTCTTTCCCACTTAAAGAAACCTCCTCAAACTCTGAAATGCATTTCTGGATCAAGCAGAAGAAGGACTAACAATTTTCGCTTTACAATTAAGCCAAGACAGGATTCTAGACCAGCTTGATCCAACATATCCTGAGGAAATTACATCAACAATTTTTAAAAAGCTACTGCAACTTGCTTTTCAAAGAAGGAGGAGCTGTATTTAAACACAAGTGCGTACCTGCCTTCCTATTAGTGGGATAAGTCACCTTCCTTCAACACAAGTCTGTTCTTGGAGATGTTAGTGAAAAGGAGACCCTCTGAGCAAATGAACTAAGTGACTCTCAGTCATTGGAGATGATCCAACTTGCCAGTGAAGCTGAACACAGAACAAATGACAGTCTTGCAAGCCAGGAAATGCTGTGGGTGACTCTGCTATGGATGACTGGTGTGTTTTCACAACCAAGCCAAAGTGTTGGTGTTGTGAGAGAGGATGGCTGAGACATCACGGTGAACCCGTAGCAAAGAAGACCTCTGCACCTCTCCCTTGGGAGGTGCCACTAGGCTTGTACCTCTGATCACATTAAATCCACGAAGATGGTTATGTTGAACCTAAAACATGAAGCAGCCTGGGCTCTCTGTTCACCGCATCCAGTAGGTCCAAGTCCCATGCTGAAGAACTTTCATCCCATTCAGAACACCAGAGTTATTAGTACATTTTGTACCATTAATATCTCTGGCAGGAAAACCTGAACATGTGATCTGCATTTCTGTCTCTTAATCCCATTGCTGCAGTAAAGGGCATCGGAATTTGGTGTACACTTAAATGCATTTGCATTGATGCAGTTTTGAGAATTCACAGATCACATCTTAGTTTTCAGTAATAGGTCACATCATGTTTGCAGATTTTATTAACTTGAAGAAAATAAGACAAATCTTATTTAGCTTTCACCATGCATATGCCAACTGATCTGGGTTTAAAAACAACAAAAACCTACTAAAAAAGAGAGGAAGATAAATATTTTTAGCATTGATTCAATGTTCAGCAGCAAGACCCCCTGCTTAATGAGGAGGGAGGAGTAATGCAGAAGCAGGGAGATACCTGGGAGAAAAGCAAACAAGACCCACCACCAACAAAAATACAAAACATCCCCAAAGCAGCAAAACAAACAGAAAAATCAAAACAAAAGAGAAGAGGAAGTTTTAAAGCTATTGTTGTCTCTGCAGTCTTCTTATCTTGAATTGAGGACAAAAACCAATTGAATTACAGTGAACTGATTACTGAGCTAATGAGGGCAGACAGTCAACTGCAATATTCCCAGAGTTTTCTTCCTTCTCCTTCCTGAAATTACTTGAAAATAATTGGTAAACAAAGTGGGCTATTTATAAATACATACTATACAACTAAGGACAGCTAAGCAAGGAGAATGGAAACAATTATTTGCATGGTATTTAGAGACATTTAAAGTTAAAGCTTCCCTGAAGGAAACTGTGCTGTAGACCACCAGAGCTAACTTCACAGCTTGCTGTTAAAAACCCAAGCTGCTTTAAAAAAATTGACTCAGAGATGCTGAATATAGAGTTTTAACTCATAATGAGGTATTAAGTGGCTCAGTAATTTATTTCTTACCCAGGAACTAACTATCATGACAGAATGGAAAGGGCAGCTACCAGCATTGACATTTTGGTGATTCCTCATTAGAGCTGGAAGAATTATATTCTTGTTCATCAAGAGGCAATGGGCTCTCCTGGTGTTATCAGCACAGTGGGATTATTATTATTATTTTTTCATATTATAGCAGCTTCTGTTCTTCCTAGGGAGGGCTAAGAACTGCAGGAAGGGTGACAAAGCAGCAGCCTGTGCTTGAGGAAGTGTGTCAGGCAATCTCGGTGAGATGAGGAGCTGCCACTGAAAATCAACACCGTGCCAGCTCATTAGGGGAAAACATCCCCTGACGACATGCGATGCTAGCTACTTACTGCCTTATTTTTAAGCATTGGGTTTTCAAACTCAGCACAGGCCACCTCTCATTAGTGTGGGTTTTAAGCTCCAGCTATCAGCTGCTTTTAAGCAGAGCTTCTGAAGGCAAAGCCGGGAAGGAGTTTGTAAAGACTATTTTAGCACAGGCCAGAAAAAAGTCAGGAGGAGGTGAACAGTTCATACTGGTTTAGTTGCCCCATGCCTGGGTAAGCACTGCTTTGCTGAGACACTGCCTGGTGTGCCGAGTAGCAGTTTGTAGCCTTCTGTGGCCACAGAGTCCTGCCTTAGTCTCCCTGCCAGAGCCACCCATTTGGTGAGGTGAAGCTGAAGGTTAATGGTTTCTCTGAAGGCAATATGAGAAATCAGTGTGCCTGCAAAGTTGGAAGCACTATAATAAATCACAGAATGATAATGATTGGAAGGGACACCTGGATATCATCTAGTCTAACCTTGCCAGAGTAGGTTCACCTACAGCAGATTGAATTACAGACAAGTTTTCATTCTTTTGAGGTGTTGCTACACAGGCTTTCATATGAGTTCTCCTTTGATGACACCTAATGCCTCATGTGGTCTGAAAAGTGTTGTCGTTTATGGTCATGTTAGTAAGTGGGACTATAAAGGAGAATGTGGAAGCAAAAGCCAGCTGCTTAGGTGAATATGAAGATCAGAAATAAATTGTACATTTTCCTTCTCTTTCTTTTCCCCTTGTTGCTCATGTCTTTTGTTTGTAAGAAAATTACCAGCATGAAATATCACTACCATTCTTTTGTCTTAAAATGAGATAGATTTTGTGGGACTGGTATTAACTTCAGAGGAAGAAGAACATAGCCTCCTCATTTCACTGGGTTAGACAGGCTTTCTACCTTGCTGTTTTGTTTGTCAGCCCTGTCTTTTCATCCTCTCCTACAACAAAGTCTCTGCCTTGGTGAAGATAACATCAAAGCAGAGGCTTGTCATACCTGTTGTCCAATTATGTCAGTCTGTAAAAACAGCTCTGTGTGAACAAACACAGCTTTGACAGTAAGAATTAGAGTGTTCTGTTTTATGACTAATTTCAGTGCCTTGGTGTTGTAACTTAAATACTGTCACAGTTCAGACTATACAATGCCTTGGTAACAGATTGAGTTAGGCTTATCCAAGCTCTTTGTATGTCTCTGAAATGGACTTTGTGAAATGTCTTTCCCACACTGCAGTCTGAGCTAGGAGGAGATTTGATGCTTTCCCTCTTTAAAATTGTTATTTATTTTAATCTATCCATCCCACAGTTCTCACTGCATTTTGTAGCTGCAGTGCAGACAATCTCTCCCATTGGACAGTGTCAACATCATAGAATGTGTTGAATGGGAAGGGACTTTCAAAGGTGCAACCCCACTGTAGTGAGCTGGGCCACCTTGTACTAGATCAGGTTGCTCAGAGCCTCATCAAGCCTGATCTTGAAGCAGTTCTTTGCTGTTAATGGTGGTGTGATACTGGAACAGAGAAGCTGTGGCTGTCCCATTCGTGGAGGGATTCAAGGCCAGGTTGGACAGGGCTTTGAGCAACTTGGGCTGGTAGGAGGTGTCTGTTGATGGCAAGAGGTTGGAACTAGATGATCTTTAACTCCAACTCAAACCATTCTATGATTCTATGATGGGGTCTCCACCATCTCTCTGGGCAACCTGTTCCAGTGCCTCACCACCTTTGTGGTGAAGAACTTCTTCCTGATGTCTACTCTAAACCTGCCCTCCTCTCGTTTAAAACCACTGTCTTGTTGCTACATGCCCTTATCAACAGTCCCTCCCCAGATTTCTTGTAGGTCCCCTTCAGGGTTATGTTTGAAGTGGACCTTAAAGATCATCTAGATCCATGTGCAGAGACACCTGTTATATGAATTGCCTGGCTTAAATACATTGATGAAAGTCCTGTAACTCAGTTGGCCATGCTACATGCCTCTTAAAAGCCACACAACCTGAAGAGGACTTCTTCCAACATGAGGAAGGCATGCATGCAGGTGAAACTACTAGGCCAGTAAAGCCAATGGGACTATGCAAGTGCTGCAAGATGAGAAGCTGTATGATCAGTTTTATGGCGTGGTAAGTGATGTCCCATGTAAGACAAGGTCTTCCCATATATTCAGCTGCACTGCATGATTTTGAGTGGCTTCATGGATAGTAGTAACACAGGGCAGTAAGGCTGGTGTATGGAGGGCCTCTTTGGCAGTAGCTATTGCCATAGAAATAGAATGAAGTTCTCCTTGTTTGGACTATCCCTCCTCAAGCTCTGCAGTATAGTTAGATGTGAGAGCACACTGCAAGAGGATGCTGGCATTCAGTTGGTTGCTTACCTACTTAGTCATAGGGTTATAGGGAGCCAACTTCTAGGGATATCTTCCTTTTTCTTTAATTGCCTCTGCATTGCTCACTTGTACTCTGTCATTTATCACACTGCAGAAGACCCTTTTCCCCTGACTCTTCCCATTCTGTTGCATGACACCTCATCTAAAATTAAATACCAAAATAAAATAAAGATTATCCTATCTGTTTCACATTAAGGATTGAACAGGGGTTTTAGCTGAAGAGCTAGATACTGCAATTCACTCTGACATAGTGAAGGATAAAGAGGATAATAGGAAGCCCTTGCATAGCTAAGGTTTTATCAAGGAAGCCTTATGGTATATAGTTTTATCTTGTTGATATATTAATCTAAGAGTCAGGTGGCCAAGATTTCACAGTTCAAAAATAAAAACCATCCTGACAAATGATTCAAATGCAATACATGTCCATGACAAAAGCTATTACACTACAGTAATGTTTTGTTTTCATCTCCATACAGAAATTCCATTCTATGGATATTGCTTTGGAAAACTGGAGAGATGGCAGGAGAGAGTGCTGATGGAAAATATTTGCTTTGACTCATGCAGGATTGTCTGGTTGATGTTTCTGAAAACAAATGGCTTTCCCCAATTTCCCTCCTGCCCAACTTGACTATACAGGGCTGCCAGTATACATGCCATACAATGGAGTATTTCCATGGAAAAGGGGAAAGCCTTGGACAGATCAGGCTCTATAATTTCAGGCATTTGGTTTTTTTCTCTGTTTTTGGGGTTTTTTTTTGTTATAAAAAAGGTTAATAAAACTCCCAAGTGTAACAACAATGTTAGGAGGAAAGATTTCTGTGATCTTCCTGAGATGCTTTGGTTAGAATGACTTTTGGTGAAGGACTCCAGCAGGTGGCTTACAATTCCATGCTGGTAGCTTTCAGTTTCTCAGATCCTATCCTTTTGAAGTGTAGCAGAGCAGGTACCTCTGAGAATTTTGTTCTGTGAACTCAGATCATCAGACCCTTCCAGGAAAATAACTCCACTTGTATTTTCCCACAAGGAGGGTTTCATCTCTGTGTGTCCTATACTGGAAGTAAAGGAATGTATGTAGTACATCTGAGTCTTCCTGTTAGGAGAAAGGAGATGAGAAGAGATGACTTGTGTATCTACATTAGTGTCTCTGGCCATTTTCAGAGATACATCATCCCTCACTTTGCCTGCCTCAATTCCCTGGCCACTGTCCTGCTCATCACAATCTGCAAGAGATCCTTCTTGGAGGTTTCTGTACAGCCAGAAGACTGATCAAGACCTCAGCCCTTCTCATAAAAAATACATTTATTCTTAAATCTTCCAGGCAGTTTAGTTTTATTGTTATCCATTACAGTCAAATAATTTCTTAATTGAGGAGACCTGAAATCTCTCTAGCAGAGAGAGACACAAAAGCATCTCTGTTGTTCCAGGGGGAACAACAGAGGGGACTCATTACAAAGGTTCAGATGTGAAGAGATAAAACTCTAAGCGTTTAATGTCTTATTAAAAATGAATGTATTTTATAAACGTTCTTTTCTATGTGTCCTTTCACTTTGCTATGAAATCCCAAGTTCTTGTCATCATGAGCCTTATGGAGTAGCATTCCCCAAGCTAAGCAAAGGCTTTCACTGGACCTTCTAGAGCTACACTGATTTCTGGTGTCTTTCAGAGATGTTCCAAATACTGCTTGTACTTTGTAGAGATCCCGACTGAGATCTGAGGGGATAATAATAATTTAAAAAAAAAGAAAATCCTGAAGAGGAGCCTCACAAAAGGCTCCATCTGGCCATTACGTAGGATCTTACCAGGCCCAGAGTCTTCTGTACAGCTTCTGGTTGGAGAAATCACATGAACAGATAAACTACAGTGTAGGACTCCTTCCATTTAGCAGGGTCGGTATCTGTACTCAGCTTCTGTATTTTGCCAGATGGAAGTACTGACTATGTATCTGGTCTATGACAGATCACTGGCCTTTTGAAGGTGCAAGGTGCTGAGCTACATGGCAAAAGAAACAAGATGCTGAAGATGAGCAGCAGCTCTCTAGAGTCATGTCTTGTTGTGCAGGCACAGCACTATAGCTAAATCAGTCCCAGGTGCATCTGCTCCCTGCAAAAGATTGAGGAGCTCCTGCTCAGATGAGTACTGAGGTTAAATGGAGCATGGCTGATAGTCCTGAGACCTCAGAAGAGCATGATCCCCATCATGATTTCCATTATCAGAAAACATTCCAGGGAAGAAAATTAATTGGAAGAGGCAGTTAAATTTGACTGGGAGAGGTAGTTAAATTTGATTAGGTTCAACTAGTTTAGAAAGCTGGAGATCGGAGCATTTTAAGATAGAACACACTAAATTTTTGTTTACAGTATGGCAAGAAAAATGGAGACTGTTCTTCATTGGGAAGCCAAATCAGGCATTTAAACTTCTGTGCATCTCATCTGTGCTCATCCCGGGTTCTGATTTTTTTTTCCCTCAGTCCCTTCCTGATATTTTTAAGCATTAAATGTTAATGTAATTAAATGCTAATGTGACTGCAGCCTCTAACAAGCACAGCATGCATTTTTTTAATACATGAGTGTGGGAGTTTGCTTCTTTAGTTTCCTCAAGTTCTGGAACCTCTCTTTCCAAATGTGATGCCAGGAACAAGTACCTGTGATGTGGACTGCAAGAGAAAAAAAGCTATAATCTGATTATTTTAGATGCTACCAAATAAAATGACTGCAAGCTGGCAAGGACTGTTAAATCCTGTGTTGAGCAGATTCTTAATGTATCTTTAGTATTTGATGCATTTTTTCCTGAAGGATGGCAGATCCTGTTTACTATGGGAGATGAAGATCCTTTCTTTTACTTCTCTCTCTTCTGGGCTGTGCTCTCAAATGAAGAAAGGGTCCATTTCCTTAAGTAGGGGAAATTGCCCTTCCTGTGCCAATGCAGTGTGTCACACAATGACTATGCATCAGGGTGTGTGTCTTTGGTCCTTAATAAGTTAAGGGAAATCATTCCTGTTGTCAATTATGGTAATTCGTACAAAACAGTTGGCTGAAGTTAAACCCTACTCTAACTGCTGGGAATCAATCCTAGACTCACACACCCCTTTTGCAAAGTAATCATAGTGACAAAACCTCAAAATTTTAAGTAAGGAAATGTTCTATTGTTTCAATTTGCTATAATTAAAGCCTGCTCTTTGCATTAGAAAATAAAATTCCATTTACAAGATTAATAATTCCCTTGAGTTCTCTTTGCTTCCATTGTTCCAGCGTGATTGAACTCCTCCCTATTTGGCAAAAAAAAAATGCCCAACAGTTTTTTTCTCTTAAAACTATCCTCATAAAACATGCAGAGGAACAGCATAATAAAAGCTCTGAGGTTGCTGTTTGAAGGCTGCCTTGTTTCTCCTTCTCCAGAAAAGGAACCTCCTTGAATACTGAGTGTCTCTCTGCTGGACCATTTCAACCATTTAAGCTCTGACTCGCGGATTTACTAGTATGGTGTTAACAAACCACTGTCACCATTCCTGCAGAAGAAAAAAAAAAATCTTATTACTCCTAATAATTAGGCTATGGTTAGAAATGACAGATTTCCCCCTCTTCCTTCCAGTCATAAAAGTTCCTCTTGCTCAGCAGTTAGCGCTTAACAGAGTTTCCATGTTTCAGAGGCATGGAAAACTCTCTTGATTTACAAGCAGAACAAAATACCCAGAGCAGAGCCTTATGAACAGAGCTGTGAGGAAGAGAGAAAACTCTGAGCATGCCAGGGTGCCAAGAGAAACTCTTTCTCCATTCCATGCTTCCTCACCCAGATAAGCCCTTGTCACTGCTCCTCTGCCTCTGCTAGCTCCAAGTCATAACAGCTCAGAAGAGCAGGAGTGGATGGCAAGAGAAAGGCGAGTAGGTGGCACAGAAGGTGGGAAGCAAAGAAGCTTCTCCTGGATCTTGAACATTTTCTCAGTAGCCCTTTGCAATGTCATCATAGGAGTTAGAAGCTGCTGAGTGAAACCGTTGGCAATGGAGAAAACAGCATAGAGTGCCAGATATCTTATCTGAGGGCAACCCCCTGTGCTATTATCAAAAGATTAGAAGTACATAAGCATAAATAAATAACCCTACAAAGTGAAGCAGTGCAGTGATCTGAATCCCTTTGCAGGGGTTTGACTGAAAAGTTTGGGTTTGGTTGGTTTTTAACAGTGAGCTTGGAAAAATGATATCACAAATGTCCAAAATATTTAATTTTTCTGATCTAGTAAATGTGTTCGTTTGGTGGCCCTGCTAGGCAGGGGGGTTGGAGCTACATGATCCTTGAGGTCCCTTCCAACCCGGGTCATTCTGTGATTCTCAATGCAGGAGAAAATACAGTGCCTTTCCTGTTTTAAGAAATTTCTTCCCTAACCATGTTTCTTTCATGATTTGTTCTTGTGATACAGAGTCACCATTGTGCCTTGAACCCTTAGCAGCTTAAATGCAAAGGGAATATGCAAATTTTTGTTGCCTTATCTAAAAGCAGCAAGGATAAAAGCATATGGACATGGCAAAACTCCTTCTCTATTTCTTTTCAATCTACTGCAAAGATGGTGAGAACTGTTGAGTGTTTGTCTTTGGCAGAATTAGCTCTTTCAAAACCAGATGGTATCAAGATCAATTGATGTGAACACAATTTAGTGTCCCTGCCAACTGTTAGCATGCATGGCTGCCTATCTCAAGCATGCCCTGTGAGGGCCACATGCTGATAGTCTTCCTCATGTTTGCCAGTCCTCTACTATACTAGTCATAATCAGGCTAGACAAAGTTGGATTCAACAAGAGTGGTGCAGATGGCAGATGGTTATTCACAGTGTGTGCATTGGCAGGCTCAGCTCCAAAGGCCTTGCTGAACTGTAGGGTTAGAGATATCTGCAGACCCCTGTTGATTCATTAGATAATCTCTGTTCTGAAGTTCTCTAAAATAAATGGAGACTGTTACAGGTTCTCTTGTAAGCTGCCTTCCTAAAAGCCTACTCTACTGTGCTGTTAGGAATAATGCCTGTGAGCATTGAGATGCCATGGCAATTATAGTATGGGCCATGCCTTGGTTTGTGGAAAATTAGTTTCCCCATCCCTGTGCAGCCTGAAATGAAAGTGCAGCTGCTAGAAGCTGCCTGCTTAGGCTGGGTAACTCACACCCAGCAAAGCCAACAGCCCGAGGTGTGAACTGAGGACAGCCTGACAACTTTCCCTATGAGTGTTGGATATCAGACAGGCCAAGGGATCAGCATAACATGAAAAGGAAGTGACATGCTGAAGCCCAAGGCAGGAAGGTCACCATGTATATAATCAAGCCCCAAGAGAGGTTGTGCATGCCCCCTCCCTGGAGGTGTTTAAGGCCAGGCTGGATGAGGCACTGAGCTACCTGATATAATGGGAGGTGTCCCAGCCCATGGCAGGGAGTTGAAACTAGATGATCTTTAAGGTCTCTTCCAACCCAACCATTCTATGATTCTATAAGTGTGGAGTGACATTATCTCCAGTTTGGGATGGCAGTATAGTATATACACTGAAGGAGGATTATTTGTCTTGCAGAGGTGCTTGACTGCCACAACTTGCTTGTGTGTGCACAGGAGAAACAGATTCAGCAGCTGGCACCTTTGTGATGGGGTCTTAGTCAGGCTAAGTGAATCATTCATCCAACCGTCTCTCTGAGCGTATTGTCCCTACTCAGTGTCCCATCTTCCTTCTGTCCTGTCTTAGGAGTCATGCCAGTGAGACACCACCATCCTCTGATGTAACTTGGTAGGTAGACAAAATAGACACCCAGCACCTTGCATCACCAGGAGACAATAATGTCTCCTGAGTCATGGGAGGAGAACCCAATGTCCCATAATTGTCTGCCACTACGTAAGTTAAAGGCAGAAATGCTCTATGACTAACACAGGAAGAATGTGGCTCAGGTACTGGCTGGTAAGAGGGTACTGGCTTTATGTGTTACATGGCTATCTGCAATGTCAGATCAGAATTAGTCAACTGCATGCTTTGGGACACTTGGGAGAAGGATTAAAATCTAATGTCAGGATATAGTGACATACAGTGAGATAGTTTTTGAAGCAGGAGCATGCTGGGAACCACAGAAAAGTCTAAAGATCACAGGAAAAACAGAAATCCCACAATATTCAGAGCTGTGTTTGCATGGAAATTGCAGCCAACCAGTATCTGCTGTGCTGTTTTCATGTTGAGTCACCCTAGGGAATACACCAGGTGAATAGAAATGAACATCCTGCAGTGTGGCGAGCTCGTGCTGCTGACGCAAAAGCTTATGAACGATTTGATAGCTATTTTTCCTTGCAGCTTTTTAAACTGTGGAAAACCCTCTCCAGAGCAGATGATACCTGTCTAAAAGAAGGTTTGGAGATGTGGAGATAATGTCACACACAGTAATAAAAAGCACTCTCTAACACCCTACATAATTTAAGCCCTAATTTAGGAAGCAAACTCCTCACCCCAGGCTACAAAAGCTTTACTCCCGTCCAGCATTACTTCATAATCTCTGTAAAAACAATTAGGCCATTTATCAGAGCATACATTATTTGACATAAGCAAGGATTGCAACCTAGGCTTAAAACATGAAGCATTTAGTGGCTGTGGGTTTTGTTTTTGCAACTTGCACACCATCTGTCAGTAATTCATCAATACTTTGGTATGGTGGCTTGAAGCATCATATTCTTGACAGTAATTGTGTCATTGCATAGCTGTCTTCCTCATGATGTTGCTAGGAATCATGAGATCAGCTAGAAATGGCCTTTAGCCTCTACCTAATGGAACACCCTACTGATTCCTGTTTATATTGCTGAGCCTTTCCTGACCTATCTGTATCTCAGTTATTCCTCAATTTGAATTGATGCCTTGGCTTTCTCCTCCCTAGGTCTTTACCAACACTCATCTTGTCAGCTCTGGATCATCCCTCTGATCTGTGAAAACTGCTTTGAATTTTGATCTCACCCACCAAAGTCCTTGCGGACCCTGAAGCCCAGTGACACTCACAACCTCTGTAAGTACACACCCTTCCGTTCTATCACTGATTTCCTCTTTCTTTCCTGTACCTTGAGCCACTTGCCCTGTTGAAGAAAAAAAGTGAATTTAGGAAAGTCATGCATATAGGTTTTTTAACACCTTATTATCTTCCAAGTACTTAAAATCCTCATGTATGCCAGGGGCTTCTCAGGGATGTAAGCTAGGTTTAATGGGTCCATCATTTTAAGTCTCTTATAGCTCAGTGGTACTCCTCTGCCAGGTGCCTAGGAACATGCTTGTCCTTTAGTGGTCCAGTATTGCTCAGATGCTCTGCTGCCAGTTCCCCCAGATACCTACATCTTCAAAGCCTATGTCTTCCAAGCCACCATCCTACAGGACCTGGTTCTAGAGGAAGACCTCTGTACCATCCTGCTTTCCTACCTCTTTTATGTTCTCAAGTGAACAAATCTGGCTTTCAGATGGGAAATCACAAGTGTAAAATCCATCAACAGTGCAGGTCTACCTGCTCACATGAATCAGCAGAGCACCTTTCCGATAATTTTGTGCATCCTTCCTCTATCTTTATGAGAATTTGATCAAACATTTATAGAAATGTTGTAATAATTAGTCAGCTAGGTAATTCGTCATGGAAGTTCCTCAGAGAAGTTCAAAGTCTGCTGAGAGCAATTGAGATCATTAATCCATTTTATTTGTTGGTGCAGGACTTGAAATGTGAGAGACTGAGAACAGAGCAGCTTATTTAGGCAAGGTGCTATGTTTTGTGTGAAAAGTCTTAAAGGAAATATTTATTTTTCATAAACCAATGGCCTAATCCTCAGAAAAGCTATTGCTTATTACTCAAGCTCTGTCCTCTGCAGATGTCCTTTGAGAATTTGGGGCTAAGGGAGTGTTTTGTGATTTTCTACTTAACAAACAGAAGTTTACACATGAAGAGGCAGGGGAAAGAAACAACTGAATCTTAGCACAAGTAAACAACATTAAGACCTAGCTGACCCCTCCTTTCATCTGATAAAATTAGAACCTAGAGTCCAGGTTTTGTCGCTTTCAGTGTCTGAAGCACAGCTGTTAATGTGAAAGGGAAGCAGAGACTGAGCTCTTGAGTGTCTATACAAAAAAACCCAAAAAACAAAAAACCCAAAAAACCAAACAAAGCAGAGCCTCCAAATAGCAGAAGTTCTAAGTAATATTCAACTCTGGCCAGAATTGCACTAGCTGCTACATTAACTGCAGAATCACTTTGAGTTAGAAAGCCGTCTGTATGAGATTATTACTTAATGTTCATGGAACTCTTTGAGAAGTCAAAACATGAAATGGATTTTTTTTACATTTCTTTAAAATTTGTTAAGAAGATAGTTAGCTATGCTTAAACTCTTCATGTATTAGAAAGTAACCTAGTAACTGCAAGTAATGACAAATGACAACGCAAAATAGTAATCTATTGAACGAAACAACAGAAGGTAAGCCTCAACAACAGAAATAAGCCTCAGTCATCATCAAGAAGTTACATTGTTTTTGAAA
The DNA here is from genome assembly GCA_013400935.1 of Turnix velox. Lineage (NCBI taxonomy): Eukaryota > Metazoa > Chordata > Aves > Charadriiformes > Turnicidae > Turnix > Turnix velox. The sequence continues at coordinate 99,981 of VZTY01023058.1, read as the reverse complement.
TGCAAATGTTTGGAAAGTACTAATGAAACACACTGCCCATGAAATGCATGGTTCACTATAAATTAGTGAGCTGACTTGCATTTTGAATCCCTATCTGCCACAAAGAGGCATCACCTAAAAACATGTGAAGGGTAAGAGGTTCATATGAAGGGCAGTGTTTGAGAGGCTGGCAGTCCAAATGTTCATTACCCAAGTGCTGAACACTAAACTGCACATCCCCTTGCAGCATGTCGGCTTCCCTTCCCTCTCCTGTTGCCTGGCTCTGGAGGTGCCTAAGATCTCACTGCCCATGTCTTTTTTATAAAAATACACTTGATACTTGCTTCTGAGTGGAAGATTCTTGCTTGCCCAGAGTGAAAATTTAGACAACTATTACATAAGTCACAAATTCTGTCTCTTCCTCTTAACAGATTTGCAAAGTAGTGATTTGTTGCCATTTTCCCAAGGAGCTTGACAGTCTGGGCCTCAAAGAAAACAGCAGAAGTGACACAGGTATTCTGTATCCCATGTTTCTCATCTGGAAAGTTTAGGAGATGCCAGCACTGGAGGGCCTGGACCAGGCCAACTTCTGCAAGTGTGGCCTCAGTGACTCTGCTTGGGGTGAAGGCAGGACTAGATTTTTTTAATTCCTTTCCATATCCCAAGTGATATGGAAAGTGGATATGGAGGTGTCCCAAGGGATATGGAAACAATTAACCGTGTCCCATCAGATGTAGGGGGATAAAAATAATTTTCCACTTCTGTCTAAGGAAACTGGAAACCCCATCAAAAGCTCCACTGAAGAATGTCTTCTCTAGAGAGGTATAAGGCATGAATCACTTCTGCTCACCCTTCTGACTGACTCTGTAGGATGTGACACTTCGTCACTTGGCAACCCCACACCAGTGACATAATTTAATCTTCTTGCAACAAGTTTGTCAGCCATATAAAATGCCTGACAGGAAAAAGAGCTCATACCATAGACAATGGATTCCTAAGAAAAAAAGTCATGGGATAGTGTTTGCTACTATTCTGCTTGTCATCCCCTCCTCGGGGATTTTATTAGCCTGTGGTTAATTTCAAGCAAATTTAACAAAGAAGGTAAACTTCTAAATAATATCAAATTTCTACAAGTGCTACAGCAATTGATGGCCACATAAAACAGACATACAAATTAGTGACCCTGCTGAGATACTAATGGATACTTGGTGCTATTATGATCTATCAGAAAATCAACAGAGGAAAGAGCCATCAGAAATCAGACTTCAGAAGTCCCACTGCTCATAAAATTCCTAACTCCTACTTGTTATCACTTGTCTTCATAAAAACACTGCCTGTCTTCTGCCTTGGGCATCTGTTCCAAGTGTTACTGAAGATGTCAGACAGGCTGAAGGAGTTGGGGTTGTTCAGCCTAGAGAAGAGAAGGCTCAGGGGGGACCTCATAGTTGGGGTTGGAGTTACATGATCCTTGGGGTCCCTTCCAACCCTGGTCATTCTGTGATTCTGTGATAGTAACTTCTCAATACCTGAAGCGGGCTACAGAAAGGCAGGGATAAAAATTTTTATACTAAGATATGTGATGGAAGGACTAGAAATAATGGATGCAAATTGGAAGAGGGTAGATTCAGGCTAGATATAAGAAAGAAATTGTTTATGGTGAGGGTGGTGAAACACTGGAACAGGTTGCCCAGAGAGGTTGTGGTGTTTAAGGCCAGGCTGGACAAGGCACTGAGCAGCGTGATCTAGGGGGAGGTGTCCCAGCCTATGGCAAGGGGTTGGAACTTGATGATCTTTAAGATTCCTTCCAACCTGAACCATTCTATGATTCTATGTCCTCTCAGAAGCAAAACAATTATTCTAACAGCTCCTTTAAATAAAAAAGGCATGTATCCTTGCCCACTAGGAGCCCTATGTGCCAGGTCTAAAAACATAGTCCCTAGGAGGATGACTGTCCTTCATAGATAGCCAAGGCCCTGTTCCCAAAGGCCATGTAAGGGAGTGCTGGAAATATGCTGCTGTCACATGGTAGGCTGGTAGGAACCACAATCCCTGTCTGAAGACTGAAGGCAAATTCTCTGGTATCCTGTTGAGCAACATCTTCCTGGCTTCTTCTAGCCTTATCTCAAAACATTGTCCATTTGTTTGCAGCCTCTTCAATGCAGATGGTACATTCTGGAAAATAGATTAACAGGTTTTTTTCTTGAAATGCTGAGAAGTTACACCTGTAAAGCGTATTGTCTTTTAAGGTGATTCTTTGCATGAATTAAGTCAAAAGACATTTCTCAGCAGTATTGTAACTCCATCGTTACAGGCTCAAGCAATTCCATATCTTCATTAAACCTTGTCATTAAAGGCTTCAAGTGTTGCAGAACCTCCTTCCTGTGAAAAACGTTCAGTTTTTGTCTTCCCTCTATGAACAATTCCTGTAGGGAAGAGTAGCCTGCACTACCCTGTCCCTGAGTTTCCCTTGTGGCCAGCTACTGGTCTCAGTGCCACCCAACTGCCTAGAAACCTGTTTCACTCGCTGCTAGGAGGGACTGCAAGTCGGTTAGCCTAGGAAGGCCCTAGACAGTGGTGGAAGCAAACCCAAGATCAACAAATGGCTGCTGTGTTGTTCTCTAGCTGTGTAATGCTACCCACTGACACATGAAAAGATTCTGAGTGATGAGTGATGACTGGTCCTAAAGACCTTTTGCAGGCTCCATCTCACTGGCAAAGCCTGCCTGGCCCTGTGAGCTCTTATCTAGTTCTGCACCCCCAAAGTGGCAAAGCTTAATTTTTTGCCTCTGCTGAGAGATTTTTGATCCAGCCCTGGCAGGCAGCCAGCTGCTGGGTAGGCAGTGATCCTGATGAATAAGCCATCCACTGTGTATCAGAACTCTCTAACCTGTCAGGGCTGAAAGGAGATCCAGGAATCCCAGATTTGTGACTGCTTGCCATGTTGGGTGCTGAGCAGCCCAGGGAGGAGGAGGCCAGCTGCCAGCCATTGAGCACTAGCAGACCATGATTAATCACCTTTTGAATAAATTTAAAAGCACTGAGCTTGGGCCTGGATCGCAGATAAAATCTAGTATATGCCTGAGTTTCACAAGATTAATTTTCTGCAGCCTGTCAATAATTTCGCTATTGTTTTTTCAGTCATTTACTGACTGCACCCCATTTTTAGCTATCATATTAACAGATTGCCTAACACTGATGTCAAGCCAGTTGACTCATCTGTTTTTCTTTTAAACCTTTTAAAATACAAATCAAACCTGTACCTTTTCCCATCTTTCAGCACTTCAGAAAAGTAACAAAGCTTGTCAAAATATGACTCAGTACTCCATAAGCTCCCTGTGACTCTCATTTTCATAGTATTGACAGAAAAAATAAGGACAAGGGGCCAAAGGAGTTATAACTCTCCCTTTTCTCCTCCATGCTACCCCATAAGCATGGGACAAATTCTGAATTAGGTGATGGGACACACCCATTGCATCCCTGTGAGTTCTGCTCCATCAGCTGAATCCAGCCTTGTGAATTATCTTTGTGCTGCAGATTCATAGTGTTAAGTAGCTGCTGATCACAGAAAGTGCTGGACAAGAGGGTAATCTGTTATTTTCTTTCTAGAGATGCTTCTTGCTTCCCACTGAAACACAGAAAACCTCATGCTGCCTGCAGTGTAGGTTATGCCTCAGATGGATTTTGGTGCTTTCAGCTTCAAAACTTATTTAACGAGCCTGGATCAATTCAAAATAACCTGCTGTAGAAGGCACAGAGTATGTTCTCCATTGAGAAAACAGCTTGTGGAGCTATTGCTGTAATAATATTGCCTCACAAAGAGTACTCATTTTCAATGGTTAATTATTTTCCAGCCCTGTGCTGGTATCATCACAGCAGGATTAGTCCCAGCATGATTTTTGCTGCACTGGCCACCATTATCGCGGCACACAAGGCACTTTCCAGTAGATGTGGAGGCATTTAATCACCTAAGTGAGCACTTTCTCCACGCCAGCAGTCAGCAGAGAGCCAATACCCTAGTGCAGCCAGTACTCATTCCCATAACAATAATTAGCTAACTCTATTGCTCAGGTGAACAGAAGTGTGTGATCCACAGCAGAATAAATGGTGCAAAGCTGAAAGCAGTGGAGCCTCTGTGCAACTGGAAAGCCTGGGGAGGCCTGTACTCCTTTATGCACATCCCATTCCCCTTCCCCGGGAAGCTGAACAACTTCAGCCTTTTATTTTTGGTGAACACAAATAATTTCCATTATCTTGTTACAAAAAAAATATGCATAAGCTTGCTAGCACAAGGTGTTTAGTTTTCATTAGAGGGCCTACCTTTATGTTGAAAAGGTGTGTGGTATATGTTCTATCTGGCTGAAAGCAATTTATGGATATTGGCAGCATCAGGGGGTGCAGCAAGCATCTGCAAGCATAAGATGCTCTTTCTTTTGGTTTTCCTCCCACTTACTTTCAATTACACCCACCGATTATATTTCAGATTCATTGACACTGCAGTCTCTGTCGTGTTGGCACAGTGAAGCTAATTTAAAATGGGCTAATTTGGCTACATATAGCATTGCAGGCAGTGCAGCGGGGGATACAATGCAGCAGAAGCCGGGTAAATACTTTGGTGGCTTCACCAATATGGACTTCAGTGGGCTGCTGCAGCTCTCAGGGTACAAACAATATACATTAAGCCAGCTCAACCACAAGTTTGACACTGGACAGTGTTACTCTGACTGAGGGAGAGCAGAGCCACGAAGATGATGAAGGGTTTGGAGCATCTCCCTTATGAGGAAAGGCTGAAGGATCTGGGTCTCTTTAGCTTGGAGAAGACTGAGGGGTGAGCTCATTAATGTTTGTAAATATCCAAAGGGTGAGTGTCAGGAGGATGGAGCCAGGCTCTTGTCAGTGACCTCCAATGATAGGACAAGGGGCAATGGGTGCATGGTGGGACATAGGAGGTTCCACTGAAATGTAAGAAAAAAACTTTTTCCCAGTGAGGGTGACAGAACAGTGGCACAAGCTGCCCGGAGAGGGTGTGGGGTATCCTTCTCTGGAGACAAACCCCGACGGAGTAATTGAAAAAGTACCTGGACACCTTCCTGTGTGACTTGACCTAGGTTCTCCTGCTCCAGCAGGGGTATTGGACTAGATGATCTCTTGAGGTCTCTTCCAACACCTGACTCCATGAAAGGCTAGGCATGTGGGAAGACCATGCAGATCTAGTATGTCTCAAAGTATCATTCTGCAGGGAGTTCACTTTATCAAAAACCCCTCACGGCTGCTTCAGACGTGATGAAAAAAAGAAAAAAAAACCCCAGAACAACAAAACAATGCAGATTTTACTCAGATGTATGAAACCACGGTGCCTGCAACAGCAAAAAAAGTCAATGTAGATGACTGATAAGGCTTTTACGTTTGAAAACACACTCTCTGCCCTGCCAGCCCAAGGAACTTCTGGGACAAAAATAGCGCAGTGAGCGCCTGAGGCCCTGGAGTCCCGTTCCCCGGGAGGAAGGGGAAAGCTGGTCCTTAACGGCAAGGGGAGGGCAGTAAGGCCGCTTTTGGTCCCCAGGTGCACTGCGAGCCCGATCCACCTCATCTTTAGCTGAGGTTGAGTTCCCATGGCGGGGTAGAGGAGGAGATCACCCCTCCTCATCCTCCTCAGCCCCTTCCCCAACCTCGGGACAGACCCAGTGCCAGCATCCCGAGACGTGGGGAACCTCAGTGGGCTTGTCTCCCCCGCACTCCGCGCCAGTCCCCTCCACCACTGGGCGGGGGCGGGCACAGAGGGGGCGACGCCCCGGGAGGAGGCGGGGCGACGGCAGCGGCTTCGGGCCCCGCCTCGCCCGGCCGAGGGGGTGGGGAGTCTACTACTAGCACCGGCGGGGCAGCAGTCGTACTGTGAGCACCAGGGCGTGGAGCGGTGGCGTTCTTCCTGTCGGAGGGCGGGTAGGGCTCCTAGTGACCTCCTGACCGGTTGTATCTTGTCCGCAGGGAAGCAGGAGCCGCCGCTGTCGCCAGTCGTTCCCTGACGCGGACCCGCGGGTTGTCGCCGGCCGCTCGCCGGGGGAGCGGTTTCCATGAGTCGGGGGCGGGCAGTGCTCTTGGCCCGGTCCCCCGGCTCCGGCGGTGTCCCGGCGGTGAGATGGGGGGTAGCCTGGGTTGCCACCGCTCCATCCCCCGCGACCCGGGGGACCTGTGCCACAGCCGCAAGTTCAGCGCGGCGTGTAACTTCAGCAACATCCTGGTCAACCAGGAGAGGCTCAACATCAACACGGCCACGGAGGAGGAGCTGATGACCCTCCCCGGGTTTACCCGGGTGGTGGCCCAGAACATCGTGGAGTACCGGGAGTACATCGGCGGTTTCAAGAAGGTGGAGGACCTGGCGCTGGTGAGCGGGGTGGGAGCGGCCAAGCTGGAGCAGGTGAAGTTCGAGATCTGCGTGAGCAGCAAGGGCAGCTCGGCGCAGCACTCGCCCAGCTCCCTGCGCAAGGACCCGGCCTCCGAGCACCACCTCTCTGCCACCAAGATCAACATTAACACGGCCACCCCAGCCCAGCTCATGAGCCTCCGCGGTGTCACAGAAAAGATCGCCAACAGCATCGTGGACTACCGTAAAGAGCACGGACCCTTCAGAAGTATCGAGGACCTGGTGAGGATGGACTGCATCAATTCCTCCTTTCTGGACAAAATCAGGCATCAGATTTTCGCGGAGCGGTCCCGACCTCCTTCAACGAACACCAATGGTGGTCTCATTTTCACAGCCAAACCTCACCCCAGTCCCACTTCTCTGAGCCTCCAGAGTGAGGATTTGGACTTTCCTCCCGGGGGTCCGACCCAGATCATATCCACCCGCCCCTCTGTGGAGATGTTTGGGGGGATGAGAGATGGCAGACCTGTGCTGAGGGTGGCTACCTGGAACCTGCAAAGCTGCTCCATTGAGAAAGCCAACAACCCAGGGGTGCGGGAAGTTGTCTGCATGACTCTGCTGGAGAACAAGTAAGAAGCAGTGCCTGGCCTTTACGTCTAGCTCCATGCGCGCGTATAGTGCAATGCCTTTGGGGTTTGGGCACTCTAGAGTTCTGTTGTGATCCTAGTGGGATTCATTAATTTTTTGGGATTATTAATTGTTTCTTGCTTCTTGCATGAAACCCTGTCTGAGTCTTAATGCTGGGATTGTAGTGACTGTCCCCTCTTTAAGTCTCTGTAGTAATTGAAAGGTGCTGGACATCCTGAGGAGGTATGTATATATTTACAGACATCTGTGCAGGGAAGACTGAGCTTTTGTTGTTGGTCACCTTGAGCCTGTTAATGAGTGGTCAAGGACTATGTGTCTGAAAAGGGATTTTTGAACAAGTCACAAAGGTCTGTCTGTCCTGCTAGAAGTTGTGAGGAAATACCAGCGGAAGGTCTGTTATATATGAACACTTCTAGTGTTTCCTACAGCATCTTATTGCCATTTTGTTAGGCAGGATGCAATGCTATAGAGATGCTAGGCTGAGAACTTCCAGTGCTTCTCCAGAAAGTCTTGTTTGGGTGGTGACTTCTAAGTTCAGCATTAGGGCTGCAGTCCACTCCCCTTGGATCTGCTCCTCAAATCAAAAACATTTGAGAGCACAGTCAGGATAGTTTGGGCTGTGTAACAAGTGTGGAATGCCATGATTTGTCCCAGAAGGGTAACACTACTCATTAATGAGCTGTCACAGGCTATCTGCTGAGCTGAAGGGACCATTCATCCTTGGGAGTACAAGACATGGGGCAGCTGCCTGGGTGGTCGTACCACCCCTGTGCCAGGTGGATCCCTGATTTCACTGAGCTGGTGGGCATGGGGAGGTGTCAGTTTGTGGTATGGTTGGGTGGCATGGGATTCCTGGTGTTAGTGGCTGAAAAGTTAAGAGCTGTATTTTTTAAATGCAGGCAATTGGGCAACAGTGCTAAAGTTGACTCTTGCTAAACTTTCTGCTTGATACAGTAATGTAAGAATGCAAGAAGGATTTTGAAATAATTCTTACCCTTCTCTTTCCATGCATGAGATCTGTCCCAGCTGATCTGGCATTTAGTTTACAGCACTGGTAAACTATTCTCTTTGGCTGCTATTCAAACTTTCAGCTGGAAATTAGTAGGGGAGTGACTCTTGGAACTTCTGCAGAAGGGGTATTGTGGGGAGGGGGAGCACTGATGAATTGTTAGCTCTGGTAGTGCTGAGACCTGTGTCCTTCCCAAGTAATATGCTGAATAATGGGTCTTGTCTGTGTGGTTGTGGAGGTCAGGCACGTGAGAAAGGCAGTGACAGTGATGTGGCATCCTCTGTGGTGGAGGATGCCTCTGCTGTGTGCTTCCCGGGAACCTGATGCTCCTGCTTGTGGGAACATCTGTCGCCTCACAGCCACTGCAGTTGAATAGTCAAAATGGAGATGAGAGCCCAGCAGGGGTGTTCAGATAACTTTAAGCTCAAGATCAACTGCTTTGCTAGTTCAGGTGTCTTGTGCTTCCCCTTCACTCCTGCTCTTACTCTTTTGAGAGTGGTTTGTTGGCTGGAGCTGGTGGGACTGGGTAGGGGGTGAAGGTGGACAGAGCTGCTGAGGAAAGAGACATCTCTGATTTCCATTAGCCTCTGGATTATTATAAGTTTTGGAAGAAAACTTTGTTGATTTGTTGATTTACCATAAGCATGGTAATGGGACACTGTAACAGGTTGCCCAGAGAGGTTGTGGATGTCCCCTCTCTGGAGGTGTTTAAAGCCAGGCTGGACAAGGCACTGAGCAGCCTGATCTAGTGGGAGGTGTCCCAGCCTATGGCAGGGGGGCTGGAACTAGATGATCTTTAAGGTCCCTTCCAACACGAATGATTCTATAAAGCCATTCTATGATTCTATAAACCATATATATAAACTTTTTTTTTTGTTAAGGTCTCACCCATTGAAGTGTTAATTTTCTGTCACTTCTACTATCTTCAAACAAACCCAAACCAAAACAACCTCCAAACAGTCCACCTATTAAGGTGTTAGGCAGATAAAGTGACTCATAAAATAAGCCTATCTCAGCCCAAGCTGGCCACTGTACTATGTATTCAGAGTGCAGCCCAAGCAGTTTGCTTGATTTTTTTTTTTTCCTTTGTTTCCATCCAGTTTAGGAAACAACTAATGGGTTCTACCGGGTGGTGTGAAGGTTTTGTCTGACTCTTTGAAGTTTGAACGGAGCTCAATATAAGTACTTGGCTTTGTTCTGTTCTATTGCATGTATCAGTCGCACAGGGGGAGTACGGTGCAATTGTTTTCTGTACTTGATCCTATGTGTGATAATGTGAGAAACTGGAAAGAAGTGGGTACTGTGTATCCACACACAAGTCTGCAAGACTTCCCTGGGAAAGTAAGTGTGCACTTTTCCCAGCCTAGTTTGCAGCAGAGGTTTTCCAACCCATTTTCATTATGCTTTATAATACTGAGTGGTAACTTCATGTTGATCACTTAATTTTTACTTTTCTTTCTCGTGAGCCCACCTTCCATCTTTTAGCTGCAAAAATCCTATAGCAAAAATCACTAAATCATACAAGAGTCAAGGTTGGAAGTAGCTTCTAAAGGTTATCTGGTCTGACCTTTGGAAAAAGGGAAATGGGATCTAGATGAGATTATCTAGCACCCTGTCTGGTTGTACCTCAAAAGCCTCTGGTGATAGGGACTTTAGGTTGTTCCTGTGCTTCATTACCCTCACTGTAAATAATGTCTGTCTCATACACTTTGGAGTAACAAATGCAAGTATCAATATAATGTTGGCACTAAATTCTGATTTAATTTAGTTTTCCTTCTTTGCTTAGTTTCTTGGGCAGCAAGTCTCTGTGCTTATCCTTGCAGAAAGTGTCAGCCTCTTCCTCTCCCAGTTTCATAGAATGATAGATGTTTGAAGCATAGAAGTTTCTCAAAAGTAGGAAGTTGTCCTCAGTTTTGGGAGGAAGCTGAAATTTATGTTCCTTTGGGGCAAAGGTTAGGTAGACTGAAGCCAGAGTTGCTTCCTGGGAGGCAGCAGGCAGACAGGTGGTCCCCTGGACAACCCTCACTGTGTCATGATGGAAGCTCTTTTTCTTAGTCCTGCTTACCCCAGGTAGGTAGAATGGTCACCCTATGAAGATGGTCACCCTAAGTATGTCATCTCATCTCATAGGAAGGAATCCCACACTTCAAAGGAGGCAGTGTCATTCTTTCTCACATTTCTTGCAGCAGTGTGTTGTAGTAATAGTAGTGATGGTTTTTCTTGCAATACTTTGAGGCTCAGTGCCAGCCTGTATTTGCTACTTCTACTCTCTTGTCACAGCACTTGGTGGTCTGGCAAAGCCCTGAGGGGCATCTGTTTCATGTTTCTTTTCTTTAGACTGCCACTTGGTTTTTCTCACTTGGTTTAATGCTGGGCTGGAGCCTTGCCAAAAATAATTCCCCTGCAAGAAAGGCTCAGGAAAGAGGGCCTGGTTCAAGTAACCTGACTGTGCTAACAAGTCTTTAACAGCAAAAGAACAAATACACCCTCTCCTCCTTGTGTAATAGGGAGGAAATCCTGCCTCCTGCAACTTTGGGAAAAGCTTTTTTATTAGCAATAGAAATACAGTTGCCTGAAAAGCCACTGTTAATTTTCACTCCTTAAAAATCTCTGAGGACAAAAAAAATGAGGTGATGAGAAAAGTAGTTCTTTTTGGGTTGACATTTTTGTTGTTGTTTTGGCTTTTTTTGTTTGTTTGTTTCTTTGTTTTGACCCTCATCTATGAATTCAACATTTTACTTGCTATATACTTGCCAAGCTGCCTTCTGCCTACCCTCTGTCAGTGGAAAGCACCAAAATCTTCTCAGGTCAGGCTCCAAGTTACTTTGTTTTCCAGTGAAATTAAACTCTATTGATTTACTCAGGTTTGGCACATTCCTTTGCCTGTGCAAATCCCATGAGCTCAGTGCTAATGGGCATGAACATCTCCCTGGGATTAGGGCTCCTCTGCAGTATGGCTACCATCTTGAGCAGGGATCCATGCCCTTTTCAGGACTGCTGTCGGGGGAAGAGATAGTGACAATTAATTAAATTCTATCTCTGAATCTCTCCATATGGATGCAGTACTGAGACCCTCTATATGGGCTGTAGGAGGTGGATTGCTCACTTGGGATACTTCACAACTCCAGAGTCTTTGGAGAAGAGCTTAAAAGCAGTGGGAGGGCTTACAGTGAGATCACGGAGGATGTACACCTTCCCTGTGTCCATGCATTTTGAGATGCATCCAAAGCTTTAAAGCCTGATTGAAATGGTACAGGACAATGGGGAAAGTGTTTGTTCATATGTTATTTTTCTTTGTCAGCACTTAATGGCTGCATAGTTTCACCCCATGCCTTCTGGGCTATTCTACACATTTATTTCATATCACTGGCTTCATGTTAGAGATTGCAGGTATTTTGGTAAAGCAGAGCTTAACCAAACTGCAGGATTTGCTATATTACACACAGCAAAAATTCAATGTGTTGGCTGATTTATGGTAATAAATTGGGGAATTAGTAAATGGTGCTATACTGCCTGCTTCTCACTCACAAGCGGCCACAGGACTACAACCTCATCCTGACTGCCAGGGCATGGAATGATAGAACAAGGGTCAGTGGTTTTAAACTAGAGCAGAACAGGTTTAGATTAGACATTAAGAAGAAGTTCTTTACAGTGAGGGTGGTTAGGCACTGGAACAAGAGACTCCATCCCTGAAGACAATAAAGACCAAGCTTCATGAGGCTCTAAGCAACCTGGACTAGTGCAGGATGTCCCTACTTACTTCAGGGACTTTTGAAGGTCCCTTCCAACTCAACATATTCTATGGTTCTATAGACTTATCAGAAGCTTGTTTCACACAGCTGTAGAACATAGATGTGAGGGCTTACAGTTCCATCCTGTAAACAGTGATCTTTAACTCTCTGTGATTCTTGTGATGTTTATGAGCCCAGGAGAGCTGCAGGAAGGGTAGTTTTTCACCTTTGGCTTTAAAAAGAGTAATAGAATCATTCCTGAAGACAAGAACTGCTGCTGCTGTTTTTGCCAGGAAAGAAAAACCAAGGGGCTATCAATATGGGAATTAAATATGCAAAGTTCCTGCGAAGGTGTGAATGAATACTTGATCGGTCCCTCTTAACAAGGGGAAAAATGTTCTCTGCAAACATGTGCTGGTCTAGCTCACACTAAACATGAATCTCTTGTTGTGTTAAACAGGGACAATTAAGATCTGGTTGTACAGATTTAACTGCACCATTCTTAATAGAATTTGGCTTCAGCAGGTTTCCTACAGTTGTGCTCTTAGGAAGACGCTACTTCTTTTGTCTCTAATTAGCATTTCTTTGGGAGTTTCCCAAATAATGATTTCAAAGCTTGGATGAATGAGCAGGGAAAAGCTAATAGGACACAGATTACAGTGTGCGTATAATTTATTTTTAAGCTACATTGTTCTCCGTTGTGATGTAAGTGTAGGGTTGCAGGTGGAGGCATGGTGTATTTACTGAGGTAATTGCAGTACACTGCAGTAATTTCTCAACAATGTTATATGGTGATGGAGACAAGAACCATGGAACATGATTAAAATGCTTAAAAATAGGAACTCGTTGGCTTCTTCCTTGCCAGATTTTGTATTTATTGTTTTACATGTGGCACTTTGCTTTGTTTGAAACAGCTACTAAAGAGAGTCCAGTGGAGGGTTACAAAGATAAGTGGAGGGCTTGTGAGGAAAGGCTGGAAGAACTGAGTCAGTTTAGCCTGGAGAAGTGAAGCTGAGAGGGGATCTCATCAATGCTTATAATATTTAAAGACTGGATGTTAAGAGGATGGGACCAGAACCTCTCAGTGGTGCCGACTGACAGGACCAGAGGTAATGGGCATAAACTTTAACTTAGGAAGCTCAATCTCAACATGAAGAGGAACTTCTCTGAGGATGTCACAGCACTGGAATAGGCTGCCCAAAGGGGTGGTGGACCCTCTGTCAACATTTTAAACCTGCTTGGATGTGTTCCAGTCCAACCTGCTCACAGTCACCCTGCTTTGGCAGGAGATTTGACTAGGTGATCCCCAGCGATCCCTTCCAGCCCTGACCATTCTGTGATTCTATGTAGAATAGTTGACAATCCCCACCAATTTATCAAAGAATAAAAGCACGTGGTGGCTTTGCTGGAGGGGAGGATGAGACCTACTGAAGATCTTTCCTGTGTGGGAGATGTGGATGTGCTTTCCACCCAGCTTCAGACTGCTCCCTTCTCTTATCTCAGTCTCGGGTGATTCATAGTGGGTTCTGAAATACCCTGTAAGGTGCCAAGAGCAGGGTGGGGATCATGTCAACAGCAGCCGAACAGTGAAAGGAATATGTAGCTGTAGTAAAAGGAATGTTTTCTGTCAAGAAACTTTTTAATCCTGCCCTTGGCATATGCCAAGCTGTGTGGCATTTTCAAAGGGCATGAGTGTTTTAAACTGTTTGGTCACTGTAGGGGAGCATCAGCATCACTGACCTTCTTTCCAGCCCTGCTTCTGGGGGCGTTTGTGCAGGCAGGAGGCAAGTGTCTGCACTATGCTGGTGTTTTCAGTACCTCTGTTAGAGGCCAGTGAGTAAGAGAAATGCACTTACCCTGTGTGTGCCCCACATCATAATAAAAATGTGTAATTCCTATGGAAAAACGTATTTGGAGTTATTGTCTAGGCTAAAGATGGCCAGGAATACTGTGATTATTAAGTGTGCTGTATTTGTGGTGGAATAAATGCAGACAGCTTATGCAGAGCAAGGTTGGAGTCCCTGTGGCTGGGGGCAGACTGGCTGACTGTTTGTCTGTCCATCCTCTCCTTCTTTGTCATGGAGTGGTGAGGAGAGCATACCACAATGCCCTCTGTTCTTTGAGAGGTACATGACGTGAGGCAAAGCTGTTCCTGGGAGCAGTTTGTGCCGTAGGTTTATGGAAAGGGATGAGGAGGAGGAATTGGAAAATTTCCTTTTCCTTCTGTGTGGCTGTTTTTTTGCTGTGGTGGTTTTGTTTTTTTTTGTTTGGTTTTGTTTGTTTTTTTAAATGGATATTTCAGCTGGAGCTCCCGTGCAAATTTAACTGCAACACTTGTCAAAGCCGTTCACAGCTGAACGGGTTTTTAATGGGTTACTGAACAGCTAATTGATCAACAAGGCTTTTGCCCTGCGCGGCAGCAGCAGCTTTCCTGCCCTAAATCCCTGCTGCTCGTGACACTCTCCCAGTCCTGCTGAAACCACCCTACCCTTTACTTAATGAGGGGAGGGGAAGCATAAATCTATCCCAGCTGCAGCATAAAGAGGCGTTTGCTTTTGCTTTTTGTCTTAATCCTTTGACTGCTTTATATTTATAGCTCTATTTCCCATCTTCCCCCTCCCTTCTCTCTCCCCATGACTTCCTCACCAGTCAGTCCGTTGGAAGCCAGCAGGCACAGAGGGACAGATGCTGTCCCCGAGCCACCGACGGCTGTCTCTAGCCGTGCTTGGGATGATTGCCGGTGATGCCCTCTCTCATCCGGGCTCGGCTGGTATAAAGCTTATTTGGGTTTCTACCCAACTGGAAGTAGAGCACTATTGGATATGTGTTGGATGTTAACTTGGAAACCTTGTGTCTGGTTTCTTTATTTGTTCTATTTTAGCAAATAAGGCCAAGAGCAGCTCCAGCTCAGTGCCTCCGGATTGCAGGGTATTGTGGCAGAAGTGACTCTAATTTGGTGTTGAAAATTAGCTGTAAAATATGCAAGCTTGTTGCTTGTATGCAACTAGAAATAATGGATGTAAATTGGAAGAGGGTAGATTCAGGCTAGATATAAGAAAGAAATTGTTTATGGTGAGGGTAGTGAAACAGTGGAACAGGTTGTCTGGAGAGGTTTTGTGGATGTCCCCTCTCTGGAGATGTTCAAGGCCAGACTGGACAAGGCACTGAGCAGCCTGATGTAGTGGGAGGTGTCCCTGCCTACAGCAGGGGGTTGGAACTTGATGATGTTAAGATTCCTATCAACCTGAACTATTCTATGATTCCAAGATTGTGGAAAACTGTGAATCCCTGTCAGGGAGGATGGTCTTAGCTGGAAAGGACCCGTATTACTTGATTTGAAACAGTTTGCATTTTCAACAAGGTAGCAGTTTTCCAGTGGTAAGACTGTCCATCCTAAGCAAGTGTAGGGTTCTCCACTGCAAAGCAGGGCTGCAGAAAAGGAAACCATGGCTTAAAGGCCAAGATAAAGGTTCAGGGATTGAACAGTCCTCAGAGGTACCTTTAAGAGGTACTTGGACAATTTCCATGCAGAGTTGTTGTGTAGAAGCCCTGGCAACATTTCTTCTAGGAGAAGGTTGTGCTGCGCAAACAGAAAGAACCACCTCCCTGCATGAGTTGTTTCCCATTTCATGGTTAAACTGAGACCCTTCAGATTTTGCTATGGTTTGACTTGCTTCTCCTGCTTTTGGCTGTTGTCTGTGTGTATTGAGTGTAGAGCAGCTTCTGTGAGGAGCTGTGGGAGGACCTCCTGTATTGCACATCTGTGCACCTACATTTGGCATGAAGAAAGTGAAAGTAAGGAGACGGGTAGATTCTTTTATATTGATTGCCCATAAGTTGGATGGAAATTGCTTTGTAAAACCTGACTCTATATTTGATTTGATCTTTCAACTCTTGCTGTCACAACCTGTACATGACCTCCTTGCTTGTCCTCTTCTCCAGCCCTGCTGAACTTGAAGCCTTTCTGATGGTTTGGTTGGCTTTTAAATTGTCTTGCCACACCTTGAGTGCTTGAGTTACTGGAAATGCCTTTATATCATGCCTTTGCTTTCGCACCATGAGGCCAAGGACTTCAGTTTCCTTGGATCCTCTGTATTTCCCACAAATGGTTTTCTCACTCCAAGATATGCTGCAGCCTTTCTTTCTCCTCCACAGAAACCTCTTGCCAGACAGTTTGAAAATCAGTGCATTTTAAGGTATCTGAAGTTTCAAGCAAAACCTGCTTGAAAAAAATTCAGCTTTGCCTTTAATTTCAGGAGATGTTAAGCATTCTTGTAAATAGAGGAGAGTTCAGTACCATTGCTTTAAATGAGAAAAGTATTTATAGTTTTGATTTCTCCTCCTCAGAGGTGCTTAAAGCTCTACAGAAGAATATCTTGTTAACTTCCTTGTGTTGGAGGTAGAATTATTATGTTTAACTTGCAAGAGTAGTTGTTTGGAAGGAGTTTGGGTATATATTAGGAGCTTAGCAGCAGAAGTCCTCAGTATTTTATTTCCTCTCTTCAGTGGTGCCTGACTGATTATGCTGTATGGGCACATACTGCACCAACAAACAGCTTACAATTTCTCTTCTGTATGCATCTTATCTCTCTGAAGATAGTGTCCAGAGATACTAGCTCTGTGAAGAGAGGCTGATAATTTTATATCAGGAGAATCTTTCTTGTCTAGCAGCTTTTCAGTGCAGCACAATGTGCAGGGTACCTCTTAAAAACAGAAAGTGCTGTAGGAATAGCAGCCTTGTCACAGAGGTGTTTTTTGGCTTCATTGTCAAGGTGTGACTTTATTGGTCTAGTCCCTGAGATGCATAGGAGAGAGCTTGAGTTGTATATGCAAAATCCCCTGTGCCTCGTTTTTTAAAGTACTTACTAGTAGGTTTTGTGTATCACTTGGAGTCTAAGGCCAGATCATTACTTAATGTGGGTACTCTATTAGTAGGTGTGTTTTTCCTCAGGAATGTTAGTATGATAATCTAGTATGACCTGGATGTATAGCTCAGTTGGGAGAGCATTGCACTCCTAATCTGAGGGTCAGGGGTTCGAGTCCCCGTCCAGGTATGAGGCTTGTCAGAGTTGGGCTGATGGTTGGACTAGATGATCTGAAAGGTCCCTTCCAGCCTAGATGACTATGACTATGAAAGCTTCAGTTCATCTGGAGCAGAGATTTGATAGATGATTATACTGTCATTCTGGGGTTTGGGGAGATTTTAATTTCTTTTTCCTTTTCATGAGAGGTCTTCCCAGGGCCATTAACCTAAAGACATGATCAAATGTTGTCAGTAAACTTCGTACATATATTTATCTGCTGCAGGGCAATTTCATGGTATTAGGGAGCAAGGGTCATGCACCTGCTTCAAGCCTCCATCCAGAGGAAGCACAGAGGGTGTTGCTTCTATTTTCACTATTCCCAGTGCCTGGCTCAGGTTTCATCTCATAGGTCTTCCCCTCAAAACTGGGATGCTCCTGGAAACCCTGGCAGAATCAGCAGTTTGTTCCTATTGAGTTGGAGGTTGAACTCTGGTCAGCTGTCTTATGTCCTGTTTCCATCCGCTGGATGCTGCAGCTGGTTGAATGCTTCTGCATATTTCCTTGTCAGACTGTTTTATGTGCTGTCATTTTGTCTTTAGGTGCAATTGAATGACAACTTTGATATGTAGTACTGTATAACTGCCAGTAATTGTCATTGCTTTGATTGTTTTTGTGGACTATTTCTATGGCATAACTTAGGAGGCAATCATGCTAACAAAACCTGTGTGAGGCACACCTCTTTATAACCTGAAATATTTTCCATGGAGCAGTAATTGCATTCTCTTCAGATTAATCAAGAAATGAGAATGAAAACAGTGTTTAAAAATTATTATAATTTCTGCCCTGTGGACTTTGCAGGCCTGCAGGTGTGTAAGCACCATTGAGAAGAACTGACAGAGCTTTCTTGTATGTAGTTGAATGAGAGCTGTTATATCACCTTGGAGCCCATTAAAAGATACACAAGTCATGTATAAAGCTGCCCAAGATATAGTTTTGCATGGCTGTGCAGAACTCAGAACTCCTGACATCCCTTTCTAATATAGACTTGCACTTCAGCTCCAGTATCTGGAGATCTGGGGGTCTGGCCAAGCAGGCTTTCTCAGTCCCACAGAAGACATGGGTTTCTAAGACTGCTTTGTGATGAAACCTCCGACCTAAATAAGGTTAAGGATCTGGACTACGCAGTTGGCACCCAGAGTCAGGGAAAAGAAAGCTGAGCTCAGGCCACCATTCCCAGCTTTGGCAGGGCTGGTCTGCGTGCAAGGCTCTGCAGTCCTCTTACATCCTTATGCTATAAAGGCCATTCTTATGTCCAGTCATTTCTGAGTCTGGCATGCAGGGGTACTCTGGGGCTGAGAAGCTTTCATAGCTCCTTCCTGCATATCATTGTGCAGCTGGAAGCTGGGATGGCTTCCAGCTCACTGAAGACACTCCAACATTGTTCCCTCCTAATCCCCTCCCTCCTTGCAGGGCATGGTTTTTTGGGAGGCTAGCATGTTCCCTTGTTGGCAGACAAGCAGCAGTTCATGGGAATAACGTAACCCTGAATTAGCGATGAGCCAAGGCACAGGGCTGCTGTGGCGTGATGGTGGTATGGGGGCTGAGCTCTGTGGTGTGTGAGGGAGGATGCTGAGCTGGCCTAGCTGGCTCATGGCAGTGCTCCATCTATCTGCATGCTGGCCCACCATCAAGGAGCACGAGTGTTCAGCATGGCAGGGCTTGCAGGTTCTTCAGCAAGAAGTGATGCTTTGCTCTTGGTCCTGCTCACAGTTGCCTGGTGGGCAACTTGCTGCCGTTTCTTTTTGTGCACAGGTAGCCAGGGGAAATAAAAGGAGGTTAGTGGGTCAGGGAGGATGCTTTAAACTGAGTGGGACATTTCTATTCCCAAACCCAGGTACAAGGAGAGAGAGAAAGAGGGAGAAAGAATGAAATAATGAATATATAGATGCATTCATGTCTCCTTACAAGGACATAGAATCATAGAATAGTTCAGGTTGGAAGGGACTCTGCAACACTGGCGAGGTTGTGGAGTCTCCTTCTCTGAGGAAATTCAAATCCTGCCTGGGTGCCTTCCTGTGTGACCTGATCTGGGTGTGCCTGCTCTGTTGAGGGGACTGGACTAGATGATATCTCGAGGTCCCTGTGATTCTGTTATCCAGTGTGATGTGAAGGGCACGGCAGCCAGAAGCACGTTGCTGCACCTCCTCCAGCTAACCCATATTCCTTTTGCCTCTCACATCGTGTAGATGTAAAGGGTGCTTCTTTTCGTGGAAGAGCATTTCAGAGCATTATTGTTATTTTTGGATGGGGCAGGGTAGAGAGGAAAGCGAAAGCCCTGTTTCTGCTGGCTTAGGAAATTGGATGGTTTACTTGCCACATGAGGGATTTCTACAGCTTGGAGCTGGCAGTAAGGTGACTTGTGGCAGCGCTGAATTTTCCTGCCAAGGGGGTTTTGATCCTAAAAAGGCTTTGGCTCACCTTGTAGTGTTACTCAATTCCTTTGCACTCTGCATCTGCACAGGCATGTGTCAACCCTGCTTAGTCATCAGAAGAGGTTTTCTCCCCAGCACTGACTTTTTTTGCTGTGTGTCAGGGCAACATGCCTTTATTTGGTTGTTTTATGACTGAGCAGAACTTCCACTGCCATTATCACATATGCACATGGATAATGGCATCTTAGTTGGCTGGAAAAACCTGAGTTATCTTTGACTTTCACAAAGTAACAACTGGTATCCCATAATCTGAGGTTCCTTGCATAGGCAGAATTACCAGGTTTTGGCTGGAATGGACCTTCAAGATCTTGTTCCATCCAGCCTTGAACTCTTCGAGGGGTGGGGCATCCACAGCTTCTCTGGGTAACCCATTCCAGTGTCTTGCCACCCTCACAGTGAAGAATTTCTTGACAACATCTAATCTAAACCTACTCTCAACTTAAAACCACTACCCCTTGCCCTATCACTACATTCCCTGATAAAGAGTCTCTCCCTATCTTTCCCGTAGGCTCCCTTTAGATGCTGTAAGGCTGCTATAAAGTCTTCCTGAAGCCTTCTCTTCTCCTGGCTGGACAGCCCTGACTTGCAGCCTGTCCTCATAGCAGGGATGTTCCGACCCTCTGATTATCCTTGTGGCTGTCCTCTGGACCCTCTCCAACAGGTCCACGTTCTTCTTATGTTAGGGGACCCAGAGCTGAATGCAGTACTCCAGGTGGGCTCTCGCCAAAGTGAAAGAGAGAAGATATGTTCTGCTAACTGTCTGATCTTCCTGCATGGTCTGCCAGACTAAACCTGGTGCAAGGGCAGGAGGTTTTTGTAGTGATCCTCACTCTTTAAAACATGGGAAATAAAAGGGACCCTGCCATCCAGCCCAGGGCCTTCCCTTTGCAGTGAAGGTAGAAGCATCTGTTGCTGAGTATCTGCTTCAGTGATTACTGATCCTCTTTTTCTTTCCTTCCTGACTATTAAATTGTGCTTCAGCCCTAAGAGTGAAGTTTTTGATGGAACTATTTCTGCTTTTCTGTGAAGAGAAGATGGCAGGTCTGAAAATCTCCTTTGTTCCATCCTGCTTTTCTAGAAAGTCGTTCTTAGCATTTTTCTCTGTTATTGTGTCATGACTGCATTGTCATATGATCCTCCCTGTGCTATCCTAAAAGAGGAAGGCACGGCTGCTCCCTCTTCTCATTTGTTGCCTTTTCTCGTCCCCCTGTGTCACTACATGGTCACTTGCATGTATGGCACTGTCCCTGGTGGAATCATCAGAGCTTGCTTTCCTGGCCTCGCTGAGTTCTATGGACTTGGTAGTAGGTTAGCTTTGCCCTGTGCTGTCACACAGAGATCTGTTGTAATCCTCTGCTCACTTTTTTAGGACTCACTTTTTCTTTCTTCAGGCTCCTTCCCCTAAGGATGGTGACCTTACTGAGGGCGAGATGCTAAATTGCAGTCTTGCCCCTAGCATTGGTGAATGCTGCTGTACCTGCTTACTTTTTATCATATGTCATGTGACTGATACTCTCCTGAATATTTGAGGCATTGGTGTATCATCTTACTCATATATGTCAGAGTAGAGCTATCTCTTGAATAGTATTTGATCACTTAAACTAGTGATAGATACATGAGCATCCAGGAGGTTGTAATTGTAGGACTGTTGTAGGACAAGTCTAGCCATTGTAGGACTAGACTGGTGCCATTTCCTGGAAGCCCCACGTTCTGGGAGAGCAGCCAGCCTGACAGTGGGATCCATGCCTTTTGAGGTGCTGTTCCTTGGATTCCCTTTAATCAGAAGAGGATGTGGAGGCTTTCTTTTTTGCTGGACATCCTGTCCACCTGGACTGCAAACTAAAATTAGTCCCATTGTAGGAATTAGTGTGGTGCCTTGTTTTAGTATCGTTACTACCCTTGGCACAGCTGCAAGGTGCTGAGCCAAGGTGGATAATGAGCGGAGTTGGTTGTTGGCTCAGAAAGGCCAATGGGCTTGGAGGCAGAGGCCTTGAGTTTAGTTACGGAGGAATAAACAGTGGAACAAATAAAATCACCTTTTTGATGAGTATGGGCTGTGAAGAAATGCTAGTTATCCCCTATAAGAAGTCAAGTAAACTCTATTAACCTTTCTTACACTGCTAGAACTTGCATAACATCAGGAACTGTTCTCCCTCTCCCCGCCTCCCCCATAAGCTAGCACAGAGGCTATGGCTGTCTGCTATTTTTCACTTTCCTCTAGAAAGCAAAAAAAAAGATGTGGGTTGGACTTTTGTGCCTAAGTGAGAGAGATAGGAGAGCTTCCTCTTATTAAACCCTGTGGCAATGCAATACCAACCACATAACATCCCACTGAATTTAAGCATGTGGAGACATCTGCCTTTGGCAATTTTTATTTCTACTGGAGGAGGGAGGGGGAGAGAGAGTCTGTGTTTCTCCTCTTCAGCCATGAATCCAAGTAACCCTGAAGATGTCTGGCTGGATCCCTGGCTGGGCAGGGTTACTGCTGTTTAGGGAGTTCATGCTGCCAGCAGCTTGCAGTACTGTGTCCACTCCTGGGCAAAGCACCTTCAGTCTTTGTCCAGCTGACATCATCTAGCACAAAAAAAGATGGTGAGAAACATGTGCTTAATTAAATCTCTTTTCCATGACTCTTTGCAAAGCTTTGTAAAGACTTTTGTTTGGTGGTTGTTTTTTTTTTTTCCCCGCTTGTTTTCTGTTTCTTTTTTGGTTTATTTTTAAATGCCCAACAAGCTCACAGCCTTTAAGAAGGATTTGCAGCTTTACTTCTAAGTTTGCCTGTGTGCTCTCTAAAGGAAAGCCTTTGGTGATTGAGCTGACATAGCTAGAGCAATAATCATATTTATTGTCCCCTGTTATGCAGTTGGTGAAATAGATATGACAAGTCCTCTTTGCCTCTTTTAAACCTTGTTAGAGCTTAGTGGATACCAGCAGGCTGTT
Source organism: Turnix velox (assembly GCA_013400935.1). Taxonomy (NCBI): domain Eukaryota; kingdom Metazoa; phylum Chordata; class Aves; order Charadriiformes; family Turnicidae; genus Turnix; species Turnix velox. The sequence continues at coordinate 77,800 of VZTY01023058.1, read as the reverse complement.
TAAAGAAAATTCCTCCATAGATGCAGCCCTCTGCAATTTATGCAATGCACATTTCTACCTGTTTCTATACTAATTGATTAAGTACCTTTGTGCTGGCTGCGTACTGTGGCAGTTGTGACAGTTTGCAGGCGTCTGTGTTGATTGGGAACAGTCTAATGAAATAAATACCCCTTTCTGTCCTCCCAGCTTGTGTTTCCCTAAGTGTGCTACTTTTTATTTAATTTTTTAAAAATAGCATACAATCTTTCAAGACTAAGCTGTACCTGTAGAGTGTTTGGAGGGTTATTGTTGTGCTTTTGTGTAGGAGGCAGCCAGAAACTTCTGCTGCTTGATGGTATCTTGCTGAGAAGACTGTGATCCCTCCTACTGCTGTCCTTCTGAACTAGCAATGGCCTCCCACCAGTTCTTTTCCCCTACCTCCACTCCCATAATTAATCCTCTGCAATCAAAATTGCAATCAAGTTGTAAGCTAGGACCTGTTATTTGGCCAAGTGGAGGAAAAAAAAAAAAGAGGGGGGGCATGTGCTCTACAAAAATCAGAACAATGATCCAAATAGAGAAGAGTAAAATACCGAAATAATGAATAATGCATTAATGCTTTCCTTTAATCTGAGGCAGGAGCCATGTACACTATGTAATTAACGTGTAGATAATCATAGAATCATAGAATAGTTTGGGTTGGAAGTTCCAACCTCCCTGCCATAGGCAGGAACATCTCCCACTAGATCAGGCTGCTCAGTGCCTTGTCCAGTCTGGCATTAAACACCTCCAGAGAGGGGGCATCCACAACCTCTCTGGGCAGCTTGTTCCAGTGTTTCACTACCCTCACTGTAAAGAATTTCTTTCTTATATCTAGCCTGAATCTACCCTCTTCCAATTTACATCCATTATTTCTAGTTCTCCCATCACATATCTTAGTATAGAAAGTCCCACCCCTGCCTTTCTGTAGGCCCCCTTCAGGTATTGATAAGCTATTATGAGGTCCCCCCTGAGCCTTCTCTTCTCTAGGCTGAACACCCCCAACTCCTTCAGCCTGTCTTCATAAGGCAGTTGCTCTAGCCCTTTGATCATCTTTGTGGCACTCCTCTGGACCTGCTCTAACAGCTCAAAGTAGTGCATAATGCATATGCTTTCATGGCACTGTAAAATGGCTAAATGAAACATTAAAAAGTGAGGTAGTCTAACAGGAGAAGGCTGCTGCCTGGGTCTGTAGCCACCATGGCCATGTCCCGTCTCCATCTCTGACACTACATTTGAGCAAGTGCTGCTGCTTCTCTGCAGCTTCAGGCATGTTCCCATCACCACTTAAGAAGCAAGTTTCTGAGATCCTCCTGCTAGCTGCTTGCTTCAGCATCCAGCGCTGATCCAGGTTAATCTGGGAGCTTCTTTTCTGCCAAGTAAATTGGCTTCACTTAAGCAGCTACTGAATGTGTCTGTCTTGCTGAATGTGAGCTGTGGCTGCTGAAACCACCATATCTGCAGTTGCAAGAAAAAGCCAGAGTGTGCCCTGGCTGTATGTGTTGGGAGCAGCACTGCTTGCCACTCCTGTAAAGCTTATGGAGGTCCACAGAGTCACAGAATGTGAAGACCTCAACTTTAAAATGCAGACAGGACAGTTGCTGCGTGACGGGGACATGGCATTGGGAGAGGTCCTCCAGGTTGTCACCTCTGGTGTGTTATTAGCCCTGCACAGGAAATAAATCTTTGCCATGTGGTCATACCAGGAGGATGTATCCAGCTGTTGGGGTTATGATGCTGGTGCTGGGAGCAGGGTGCCTGGGCAAAAGAGTCAGTCTTGTGCAACCATCTACTCAGCACAAGACTTCCATGGTCAGCTGTGGCTGGACAGCAGTAATACCCTTTTACATGAGAGGAGAGCAGGGGAAAAAGCAGAGAAGATGCTTGGCTTCTTTGTGTCTCACTGTCCTCTGAAGAACTGAGATGCACACACAAAAAAACCAATGCTACTTGATCCATTTGCTTAGTTAGATAAACAGAATTCATTATCAGATCAGAGTACTTGGAGTCTGAAACGCCATTTCCTTTTCTTTTCCTTATTTTTTTATGACAAACAACAGCGGTGATATTTGTCATAAATAAGTGGGAAAGTCACAGCTTGCTCCTGTTCACAGTGCTCTGCTGCAGGGAAGCATTTACTGTGTGTCCCATTGTGCACAGGCTTTTCTTGCAGTCACTAACTGAAAGGTAGTCTATGCAACTGTACACGTTAATGCCACAGACATAAGCTGTACCTACCCATATGACACTCCTGATTTGAAATTTATTTCATAATTTAAAACTTGTAGTGACACCTTCCATAATACAAAATTCAGACTGCTCCTCTTCTGTTGAAGAAATAGGTCACTTTAATGAGGGTCTTTAACTGATGTTCATTCTGGTCTCAAAGTCATGAGACACTGGAACAAAAAGGCTACTGTGAGATGCGATAGTAAAATAATTCAGTTGTGTTCCTACATTAATGCATATTGAAACAAGGGGGAAACCTGCTGCTGTGCTTGCTTCAAGTGAGTTGTTGACATAGCACATTAATAAACCCATGCCAGAAAATGTCACTCTGGTTAGGAGCTCAGCAGAAGCTCAGATAAAGGATTAGTTGACCCTCGCCTCCTCCATTCCTGAGGTGTGACTGACATGATTGTGTTTTCATGATGGATGAGACATAATTTTGTAGTGTCTCTTCATCAGAAGTTTCACAACAGTATGTAATCTTCATGAAGAACAACTTAAGTCTTCAGCAGTTATTTGGCTCAGAAAGCTTGGGAGCTACCAGGTGAGACAGTTATATGGACAGCAATAATATCTTTTTATGTGAAAGGAGAGCAGGGGAAAAAGCAGAGAAGATACTTGGCTTCTTTACTGCGTGTCTCACTGTCCTCTGAAGAATTGAGACACACACACAAAAATCAATGCTACTTGATCCATTTGCTTAGTTAGATAAACCTACTCCTATGTCAACAAAGATCATTCTGCTACAGAGGTTAATGAACCTTTATTATGGTTAATAAGTTATTATGCACTGTAACTGCATAATTTCTGGGAGTGGTTGCCATGGCAGATGGTAGCCCTTCTGTCTGGCAGATCCTGAAAAAACTCTGCTGACTCAGCCAAAACTTTATGAAGTTCAGCAAGAGCACCAGCGCTACAGGTAAAATTACCCTGAACTTTAGTAGAAGTGGGAAATTGGCAGCTTTGAGATCTTCAGAACTGATCCTAGAAGAAGCTTTCTCACTCAGAAGTTGGTAAAATAATGGAAGAAGATACCTCAAGGCTGTGGGGTCTTGTTCTTTTGGAGATTTTCAAGATTCAGCTCTGGGAAGCCACAGCTGACCTCATGAAAGTCTTGTGCTGAGGAGATGGTTGCACGAGACTGTCTCTTTTGACCAGTGTTTCTATGTTTGTGATTCTGTAGTGCTCCTGGAGACACATACCCAGGATCTGGTTAATAAAGGATTCTTCTCTTTACCACAGTCTCTAGGAATTTTCTGGGACAGCTTAGAAAAAGTGAATGGCAGCAGGCTGGAGTCTGTTCTGCCATACATGTGCCTGCTTGTGCTTTGAGTGCTCTGACCCTTCTGCTTAGTGTAGCTCTTCTGGAAAACTCTGCCAGCAAACAGAGCAGAGGCTGGTTGGAGGACAGCAATTGGCTGGGAGAGTGCTGACTCAGCCACTTTTTCAGATTTTGAGAACTGAGAGGGGATTGCATTTGCTCCTGGATTAGAGTTGTAGCTATGTGATGCATCCCCTGGAAGTTTAAATTGAAACCTGTGCTACTCTAATACTCAGAGCAGAAGCTGTATGAAGTTGTGGGGTTTGGCCAAGGAGAAGCTTAAGCTTCATATATCCCTTCTCACGTTTCAAGTTCATTATTAAAGTAAAAAAAAAAAAAAAAGCCCTGGTCTGATAGAAAGACTAACAGGTCTGCTGTTTGGGTTGAATGTCCCATAAGCTAAATTGATTTACTATTCTAATGTGTTATAGATTGAGATGCTAGGATATTTTTGTAATTAGCTCTGGGAAAGGAGGTACTTCTTACATGTATGTGACAGTGTTATTTTTTGTCTTACTTGGCCTTTCTGTGGCCCCTTGCAGATGTGACCACAGTGTTGCCAATAGTTATATTCTGATTGCAATCTTGGGATTCCAGGTCACCTAAGAGTTGTAGCATAAGCGTAAACAAAATTCTTCATGGCTTGACATCAGCTCCACCGGTCAAGTAGCCTCATTCAGTGCCTTCAGTGGCATTTCTGACAGTTAAAAGTGTGTGTCAGATAGAGGAATGCCATCTTCAGTGGTATGCAAAACTCAGTGTTTTCAGTGTCTACTCCCTCTGGCCTGCTTCTTTTCACAGTTTTCCATTCTTTCCTCACATTTTGGAATGTGCAACTGACCTCAATTTTAGGAGGAGGGATGTATGTTCATATATTCCTTAAAAGCCCAGCTGCTGAATCACTTTGTTTCTGTACTCTTTAAGTCACAGAGACAATTGACAGTATCACCCACTGTGGTATTTTCTTCACCACATGGTATAGATGCTATACAGAGCACAATGCTACTGTTGGCAGCGGATCCTACTACCATTCCTGTTTGTGGTCAAATAGATGTCTGTGTTGAGTGACACTCTTGATTCTTTTGATATTTGAGCTTGATAGTGTTGAGCTAGGCTGCAAACTTCTACCAGACTAGTAATGCAGGAATGTTATCGTATCAAACCCCTCTTCCCCATCACCCCGCCACATGATAACAAAGCCTCGGTCACATCAGCAAAGTCTACACTTCATCATTTGAAGCCTGACCCCTGCTTTTTCAGGGCACTGAGATCTTGTTACCAGCTTTCTGTAAACATGGTTGGGCTGGCACAGTGGGAAGTTCTCAAAACAGATGGGCTGTCCACTAATGCACTTTCTGCTTTATTCTCCACCTGTTCTAATGATGCCCTTCATTTTATCCTTTCTGTCAAAATGTCTTTAAATTTGTAAGCCAACACAAGCTGCTCATGAAAGCAACTTAAAGAAAAGTACACTTGACCAAAGCACTGCTCTTGATGTTAATGACACATTCCTCTTGTTCCACTCCCTCTCAGTGATTTCATATAATCTCTCTGAGCATCCCTTGTGTGGGTTCTCCTGTTTGGTTCCCAGTGTTTGGCCTCCTTCACTGTTCGAACCATGAAGATGATCCAAGTGCAGGCAACAGGCAGGCAACAGGCAACTCCTGTCTGAGGACAGGCTGAAGGAGTTGGGGTTGTTGAGCCTAGAGAAGAGAAGGCTCAAAGGGAACCTGAAGGGGGCCTACAGAAAGGCTGGGGTAGGACTTTTTAATAGGATATGTGATGGCAGAACTAGGAATGATGGATGTAAATTGGAAGATGATAGATTCTGGCTAGATATAAGGAAGAAATTCTTTCCTGTGACGGTAGTGAGACACTGGAACAAGTTGCCCAGAGCGGTTGTGGATGCCCCCTCTCTGGAGGTGTTTAAGGCCCGACTGGACAAGGCACTGAGCAGCCTGATCTAGTGGGAGATGTTCCTGCCTATGGCAGGAGGTTTGGAACTTGGTGATCTTTAAAGTCCCTTCCAACCTGAACTATTCTATGATTCTATGTCCTTGTAAGGAGACATGAATGCACCTATATATTCATTATATAGGTGTCTGGGGCCAGGCTGGATGGGGCATTGAGCAGCCTGGTGTAGTAAGAAGTATCCCTGCACATGGGAGGGGGGTTGGAACTCGATGATCTTTAAGGTCCCTTCCAACCCAAACTATTCTACAAAGTCTTCTTTCAGAAGATGTTCATACAAAAGGCACAATTGCTATGGGGCTCCACCAGCCTCTTCAAAGGAGGAGCCAATTTTTGAGGTTTTGAGGGTTTGTTAAGAGCATAGGGGTTTGCAATTCTCCACTCAGATTCAGCCAGGAAACTTGCAGCTATATTCTTGGGCCTTTATGTAACAAAATAATCTGGTTTCCACTGTATTTTTTCCTAAGGTTTTAAACTGGGTAAATGCACCTCTCCCAGAGGAGGAAGTGCCTGTATGACAACGTGTAATATTGCATTAAGATTCTTAGCTTGAGTAAGGAAATTTAAGGAGCTTTCATACAGAAGCATGATAGTGTGTGAGTCCCAGACCTGATGGAATGAGAGGTTGCAAAATATTTCAATTTGTGTTTCATTACTTCCCAAGTTCAAGTCTGATTTGCAGGGGGACACAGGAAAAATCCCTGTTAATCGTTTTGCATCTCAAGTCCCCATTATTTTATTGACGGCTCTGCTCATCGTGACAGGACAGTAGCATGGTGGTCTGTCCTTTATCAAATGTACCCATTTGATTTAATTAAAGACTAGTCCCATTGCTTCAGGATTGAGTTCAGAGGGTTCATTTCTAGAAGCAAGGAATGAGTCAGAAAATCCAGAAAAAGTGCCGTATTCCAGACTCTATAACACAATGGCTATATTTAGAAGCTTTAAATCACCTTTGATTTTTGAGCTTGTAAATATTTGTTTCCAGTGTTGGACTCCTCCCTTGTTGGACAGATTTGTGTAATTCAGTGTGAGCTAAATAAGTTGCCCATGTGCAGTTCCTAATGAATCAGAAGAAATCAATGTTGCCGCAAACACAATGCTCTTTGTGAGCCTTTCTTTTCCTGCAGGAACAGGTATCCTTTGAAAAATTAAAAATTGAAAAAAACCAACCCAAACCCAAAAATTCTAAACCTGTGAACATTATACAGAGCATTTTCCCTAATTTCAAAACCACTGGATATAAGGCAAACAGGTTTGAAGTGAGACTTTATTACTCTGAGCTAAATATAGTAAGAAATGCTATGTGGAAGAAGGAAAAAGCATTTCATTTTGATGTATGTTAAACTAAAAGCTAACACCCTCTGTTTTTTAGTATGAGCCAACTGGTTTTGGTTTGTTTTCTGTCAGAAACAGCTCCTGTGTTTTTTGTGAGTAAATATAAAGTTTACCAGATTATTTCCCCCCCCTCCACTTGCAATTGTGTTCTCTCAAGCTCTCTGAATCATCATGTAGTGAAGTGTTCAATGCAGGAGTAATCAGTTAAGGAGTAGGTGGGATCCAGTAGGCAGAGAAGCCTCCTGGATTGTCACACTGAGTTTTGAATAAGGTTGGAAGTGAAGCTGCATTGCCACTGTCTGTATGTGACACCCCTTAGTAAATACATGTAGAGAAGATTGCTGAATTCAATATGTTTTAATATAGGTGTTTGATTTGCTTGTTTTTTATTCATTACACTGCTGCTCTGTAATTATTATGTTACTGGCAGTCTTTGGCCTTCTGTGGTTTCATGTATTTGGGAATTTGGGAGTTATTTCAGCCACCAGGTCAATTTTTAACTCTCTATTAGAGTTTTTTTTGAAAAATCAACAAATAATGAGTTAAAGCAGATTGATCCTTTTGAGCCTTTGGTCTGATTAACCTTTGCCTCTCAGGAATCAGGTTTGGTTCTGTTCAATCAAGGGCAATCAAGGGCAGCCCTTAATAACTAGCATTTCTTCTGGGGACCTTGGAAGTTTTCCATGATGCTTGCTTTTCTAACTGCTGCCACTCTCCTGGCATTGCACCAGTTTGCAAAGAGAGAGTTGGAGTAGGATAGGAAAGAAGAGTGAGAGGATAAGAAAAGGACATTGAATGGCTTTTATCTTAGCAATAAAAGTGTTTCTAGAAAGTGTAGTTAGCTCTGGGCTCTTGTCTTCATACTCTACACCCCTAAATGAGATGGGATAGCTAGTCTACATAAACGTAACAATGAATGAATGGATGGCATTTATGTGCATGAGCAGATTGTGAGTTCCAAGTAGATGACTTCCCATTTCCTTCCCTCTTAATTAAAAGAGGAGAGAATCGGGCCGTATGCACAGCAGCATGAATTCCATCCCTATAGAAAGAACTTGGAATGAGGTGATGCTTAGGAGGAGACCAAGAAGGCTTCAAGGTCTTGTTATACAGAGTGATAGAGTCACTTCAATTACAAGGAGCCTTTCATATGAAGTCCAACCCCCAATCTAACTCTGAGTGTCTATCTAAGCTCTATGTCTGCCTGTCTCTTCAATATCTCCAGGAATGGTGCCTCAACCACTTCCTTGGTCAGCCTGCTCCAATGCTTAGTAGCCCTAATAACTAAATTTTTCATAATACCCGTATAAACATCTCCTGGCACAACTTGCCTATTACTTGGGAGAAGATAGCAACCCCCAAGAGAATGTTTACAACGCTTTCTGCTGGTGGTCGTAGTTTGGGTCATTGGGTGAAGATGCTTTCCTCCCTCCCAGATTGCTGTGAAGAAGCTTGCTGTTCTTGCAGCCTTCCTTTTTGTACTTATTCATTGGGAAAACATGGAGTCCAGGTTTATGGATCATTGATCTGTTCCTGTGATATAACAATACTGAAACCACAGCAGTAGTTGAGTATAAATCAGACCCTTGAAACAAAGTTTGTTGGTTCTTGCAAAATGGCTTTGTCACAGATGTTGGAAGGACAATAGCAAGGAGAGAACTGTGTGCGAGAGGAGATGGAGAGAGCATCCCTGGACCCCGGAAACCACTGAAATACGAGAAGAAAGGAGTGAACTGTATTAGTTGCCTGTTGGCTGGGGTAATGCTGCTGTTTCTCCCTGTCAGCTCTCTGTAGAAACTATCCATAATTCATGTTTTCCCCCTTTTAGTTCCATTACAGTTTCCCGTCTCCTATGACAAATACTTAATCACTTATGTAATGTAATAGGATCCTCAAATGCAAATACCAGGGGAACAGTGTTTGTCTGCTTTGTGCTACACAGTAGATATATTTATACAATATCTTGATTTAAATACAGACTATGCTATAATAAACATGAAGTAAACGCAAATTTATTTTTTTAAGAACAAAATGCAACTCCCTTGTTTTATCCTAATTTCTACTTACTGTAGATACATTTTTTGTGAGAACCTACCAAATCATAGCCGGCAGTGAGTCCCAAAGCAATATGGCATGGTATTCCCATCCAAGTCTGTTTGCTTACTTCATAAGCTCTCTGCTGGCTTCTAGAGAGTGTTAAGATGTGGTGGCATCTGCACTTTTTCCTTCCATTTAAGGAGTGATTGAGAAGATGCAGATGCTTTTAGTGGAAAAAGAGAAACTGATTTTATTTCCTCATCAGACTCCACAGGGGTAGACTTGAGGAAGTTTATAAGGCTGAAAGTCATAAAGCATGCTTTTTTCCTTTCTTCCATTTGGTTTTGTTTTTATTGGGGTTTGAGTTTACAGGATCTTGACTGGGGGAGGATAGAGGAAGAACTTTGAAAACGGAGTATGCCAACAAAGATTAGATGGTTTTTGACAGTGCGTGAATTGATTAACATCTTAGGTTACTCTTTCACTTTAGAGGCAACTCATTTACCATTGAGTCATAGACTTGGAAGGGACCTTCAAAGGTCATCTAGTCCAAGATTCCTGCAGCAGGTAGGAGCATCCTGCACTAGATCAGGTCGCTCAGTCTGATCAAGCCTGGCCTTGAATGTCTCCAGGGATGGGGCCTCTACCACCTCTCTGAGCAGCCTCCTCCAGTGCCACACCACCCTCATGGTGAAGAACTTATTTCTAACATCTAATCTAAACCTGCCCTACTCTAGTTCAAAAATATTGCCTTTCATTCTGTTACAACATGTTCTGCTAAATAGTCCTTCCCCAGCTTTTCTGTAGGCCTCCTTCAGGTACTGGTAGGCTGCTATGAGTCTCCCTGGAGTTTTTTTGTCACTAATTGCTCCAGTTGTTGTGGGTAGCCCTGAGGAGGGAGCAGCACAGATCACTCCACAGTCCTTCCAGTGCTGGAGCTTGAATTGGCTCAGGGACTTGCTCCTCAGCAATCTCACCCTGTTTTGATGAGATTCCTGCAGGTAGGGAATGAACATTCTTTAATCTGCCTTTGTGCAAGGTAATCATTACTGGGGTGGGCAAAGTCAAGAGACCAAGCCTTAGGTCTCATTAGCATTAGGGGACAACTCCAGATGTCATCAGCAGCATTCTGTATAAAAACAACCAACCAACCAAACAAAAAAACCCCAACAACATAAACCCAAACCCGCAAAAGTTCCCCACTATTTGCTGAAGCAGGAAGACATGTTTTTCTGTGCTTGTCACTTTTTGGTGATTACAATTCCCAATCCTCCACGTACTTCCTGAGGCATAGCATGCCTGGTGCATAAGCTTCCATCTTTACTTAAAACAGTTAAAAAAACAGTCAGTCACAACCTCTGACATCAGACAGTTGATGGCTGCAGTGAGGATGCTCTACATCTCTCACAGTGAGCATGTGCCCACCATGGCCCCTTATTCCTATTCAATCTGTAACCCAGCCAATGCCAAAGCAAACCCGGGGCCTGCAGGCTGCCACGTCAGTCATGTTGTAACAGTGCCTGCCCTTGTGGGAGGGGAGTAGGGGACCAAGGTCAGAGAGTGGGTAGATGATGGAAACTGCTTTCTCCCAGGTACTAAGAGTTGTTATGACACCACAGCTGCATTTATATACTTTATTTTGTCTTTTTGTCTCACAGCTCTCATATTTCATGCCCATCTTGTCGAGCAAAAGGGATTTATAAGTGAGGTCATTTTGTGGAGGTAGGCAAACAAAATTTTAGCAGACAAATTTGAGGACCCAAGAAGTCTTCTCCTCTTCTCTTGCATTAATTAACTTCAACATGAGTGGGAGGTGCTTCTGTTACATGGATCCGTGCTCTGCTCTTGGGTATGCTAAATAATCCATAAAAGTTAACTGTAACATGGATATGGGATCTTATCTCAAGAACAAAGTGGAGAAATTTACGGGCTGAATGGGAGAACTGGGGAAGTGATTTAAGGATGCTCAAAATAGTGGTTTGGGGTTGAGTAGGTTTTGTGAGTTGACCTGAAGCGTGATTCAGCTCCGCTGTATGCTGAGGAAGGATCCAAAAAAGTATGAGAAGTCAAATGCCATTTCTTAATGTTGCTAACTTTAGTCAAGCTTACGAACTGAGAAATAGAATGAGATTTCTTGGAAAAACTCAGGCCCCAGGAAAAGATGTATAAGCTTGTGAAAGGAACTAAGAGCAATACTGAGTTCACCGTGACAAGCCTGAGTGGGTGAAGACCGTGTCTGATCTAGGTGCTCTACCCACCTGCGGGGAGATGGGCAGTGCTGACTGTTCTGCTCTTCCAGACTGAGGAGGGAAGCTGGCTGCTAGCAGAGAGAAGCAAAGCAGTATTAAATCCAGCTGTGCTGATGAGCCTGGACATTTTCTGCATCAGCTGTTTGCTGTTGAAGGAGGATGCTGGAAATGTCAGCTTCCAGACCAGATCTTGCTCCTCTTCCATAGCAGCCCACCTGCTTCACAGCTCCTGGCTCCTCCTGCAGGACACTGTCCTGAGGTCAACTGTTTCCTTAAACAGTTCTCTGATGCTCTGATACATCAAACCCTTTCCTTCTCCTTGCCTTTTTCAGCAGTTTTCCAGGTTCTGCACTAAACGAGAACTTCAACTCCACTCTGGTTCGGCTGAGCACATGTAGGTTGCTGTTCTTTTGAGGGAAGCAGCTTCTCTTCCTCAGATGAAGACCTCAACTGTTTTCTACGTTGGTTTAGCCATAGTTATGACAGTGTTAGGTTACTGGTTGGACTTAAAGATCCTTTCTAACCTCCACATATGAGCCCATGGTCTTGGATCTGCCCTTTGTAGTTATTTCTGTCTATCCCATCTGCCTTGTTGCAGGGCTGTAGGTTCACTGGCTTGCAGCCAGGTAACTCTGCAGCAGTTCTTAGTAAAATGCTGACATCCTCTGATCACAAAGCAGATGGGATTTTGTGGGCAACTGCAATGCAAGCTGGGAATTGAAACACAATGCAAATAAAATGCTATCATGGCTCCCGATGAATGGGAATGCACCACCTATCAAGGGACCTATTGGCAAGTTTTCAGTGTTGCAAAAGGGCTCTTAAAAAGGCTTAAGTTATTCCTGGGTGGGTGGGATTAGAGAGAGGAATCCAGTGCTATGTGTTTTTAAGTAAGAAGACTTCAAGGAAAGGATTGCAGTGCTGCCCTGAGGAGTAGAAATGTGCTATAACTATAGATGTTTGCACTGCATCTATGACTCATCTTCTGTAAGCCAAAAGGAATTCCCTTAGAGAATGTTGTGTATCATCCATGGCCAAATAAAGGGAGAGTCATGTGTTTCCTTGACAGCACATCATCACACTTGCATATTTTTATTGTTGGAGAAGAGACCTTCAACCTCATAACTGCATGTTTTCAAGTATTTTGAGTGTGCCTGGGGTGCCAGATTTTTCATTTCAGTAGCTTTATTTAAATAGATTGTGTAAGTGATTGAGTCAGCATTCTTAATGTGATTTCAGATTTGACCCAGGGCCGTTTTCATCAAGCTGATAAGTTACTTGCAGTAGAGATTTACTGTTATATTTTAAAGCTGGTAGGTAAGAGCAAGTGCTCCAGTAACCAAAAGTTTTCTTCAGAAAATGTGTTTTTCTACTACTTTATTCATAAGTTGGTTTTCACATACAGCAGATGAGGATGAAAGAAATGACGCTGTGGTACATAGACAGAGCACACCAGTGTTGTAGTGTAGACAGCGAGACCTAGGGCTTAAGCATTGCCTTTTGCCCACTCTCGTTGTATATCTGCTTTACTGGAAATCTTTGCTTTTCTCTGTTACTGAGTAGATGCAATCCCAGCTACTTGACAATCCTTGGTGAACACACGGGCTACAAACAACATACATAGTTAGGAGCTGCTTTTCAGTGTTTGCACATTTGCTGATGTAGTCCCTAAATGCATAGCCAGATTTTTAAATTTTTTTTTTTTTCAATTCATCACCCCTCTCCCTCACCCACCTTCCTCCCCCCCACCTCTCTCTACCCAAAACACTAGTCTTGAAATAAGGTGCATTTCCAAGCTGACATGGCCTAAAGCAGCACATAGAAACAAATGTTGCTTAGAATTGCTGGAAGAAATAGCAGAAAATAACAGGCTATCAAGTGCAGTTTTCCAGTTAGTTGTCTGCAATCTGATGGGCAGTGAGAGCAGCTGTGGCAGTGCTTCAAGGAGAGAAGGGTCTTACCACTGATTGTACCAAGGCTGACGTTTGCTAATTCAATTTGACCCAGAAAAATTACCTGGTGTCACCCAAGGAGAAAGAAGTAAAGTGCTGGGCAAATATTGATCTCTGTAAATGTATAACACTTGAGGAAAGCCTTTATCCCACCAAAAGGCAAACACCATTGAATTTGGATTTGATTCTGGCACTGCATATGCAGTATCCCTGCAGGATGTAAACTTTATGTAGGGGTTCTTCACCTCTGAACAAGAGCACAGCATCTCTGTAAAGATGAGATACAGTAAAAAGATTTCCTGCTCCCTGTTTTATTACATGCCTCTGTGTAACTCAGGATACTTTGTTTCAAATAAAAGCATACCAGTTGAAGGGGTTCCTGTGAGGCTTTACTGGTATAAATAGGGGAAGGAGGATAGGTTTGAACACAGATAATGATCTCTAAGGGAAACAGTACTTGCATCTGAGCCAGTCTTTCTGTTTTCTGCAGGTATTGAGCATCCAATAGTGCACTATTAATGGTCTTGAAATAAATCAGACAACTAGTAGAGGCACCAGCAACCTTGATTGATGTATTCATCTTTTGATGAATGAGGAATGAAAAAGTCTGTAAGTGTCTGGCTTGAAAAAGGAAAAGGCAAAAGCAATCTGCATAACCAACCTTACATTGTTGGGCAGCTTGCAGAAGGGAATGGCAAAATGTGATGTGCACACAGAGATGCAGTCTTTGCAGCAGTCAAGCAAGCTGTGAGCATCTTGGATATTGGACTACCTCCCTCTCACCCATCATGTTTTTTTTCAAAATGCACTGCAACAGAGTTGGGGCATGCAAAACTTAGATGAGGCCTGAATTCATAGATAGGTCTTGATCATGTCCGCACTTCTACTGATTGTGTTAATAGCCTTTGTTCTCAGAGATACACATGCCTAGACTGTCTCTGAAATTCAGGGTGGGCACAACATCGCAGTGTTTTTTGAATAGAAGTGCCTCCCCCTCAGTGCCCATCCCGCCTTTATGTTCTGGCTGGCTGAATTGCAAGGGAACTGATGTTAAATAACTTGTATTTTGCTTTGTACTTTCTCCATGTGCCTTCCAGTTCAGTTGAACGCTTGTGTGCAGCTAGTGTGTTCAATAAATTATAACAGGAAGTCATGTTCCCCTCCTGCTGCTGTAGTGGTTTGGCTTTAATGGAATACATTTTAATTTTTCCTGATTATTCTGTTGTTTTCTGAACCACCTCCACTCTCTCAGTCTTAGTAATAATAGCTTCTATGGGCTGGAAATATATGGTCTGGGGCTATTTTATAGTTCATTGGATTTAGGCTTTTGTTGATGCTTTGAAGACATCTGAAAACTAGAAGGAGTTAGGCAGTGAATACTTGCAGTGGAAAGCTTTGTATGACAGTAGGAAAGGACTAAAGCTGTGTTTTGTCAGCTGCTGTTACTGAATGGGCGTACATAATTAATATATAAGATGTCCTTGGACATTCAAGAATTAGGCAAAATTGCTCTGAGGTTTGAAAGGCTAATAAAACTCCTTGTAGTACATGGCAGATTAAGTCCTTTGGCAGACTTCTACATCAACTGTTAACATAGTCTTGAATAGACTTTAACTATTCTGGCTCTTTCCAATGTCTGTCTATAGGATAATGAAATTAATTTAAGCAATATTTATATGCATAATTTGATTCTTCTACTGCCATGCAGATGTTTTTGTACCCCTGGGTAAAGGAAATTATCCTCTGGAGTCTCAGTATAATATATTAAGTGACTGGTATTAAGACTTGGTAAGGAAAGGGAGAAGTCAGAGTTGTAATACTAGTTTACTCCATGGGTACAAAGCTGCCAGATTTCTATAATCCTGACTTGGGTCAGCATAGTGTGACAGTAGCTTCTGCTGTTGTGAGAGGATGTATGAAATTATGCCAGGACAGGTGGGATGAACCGCCCTGGGAAAGTGAGATCCCTCTCTTGTCTCATTGACCACATAAGAAGGTTTTCATAGCCTAGAACCAAAACTGTAAAGAGCTAAAATATAGATGAGCTCAATCAGAACTGTGCTGTCCTAAAGCAGCTGCCTGGCTGTACTTGCTGCCTGTACTTGCTGGACAAGGTAGCTGCTCTGGACCATTGAGGACCCGGCACTAGGAGCTCACCCACAGTATTTCTCTAGCCCTTCAGGGAAGGGTACCTTCTGCACCTTTTTAACCTTATCTGGTAATTGCATTTATCTCCTTTGGTGGGCTCCATTTATGAGAAAAACTGTGTTGTTTCGAATTGCCTAGAAAAAACCAAAGGGCTGAGTTTGCCATTGAATGGATTTTGAAATCTGCAAAGACTGAAGAAAGCAGGGTAATGACACTAGGACCTCAGTCACTCTCTTAATTTAAGATAGATGTAATTGGTAATGATCTGGGCATCTCAGTTTCATCTGCTTTCCAAGAGTCACAGAAAGGTTGGTATTAAAGCTGTGGTGATTAATGCAGCTCTATTGTAAGGTGAACTCTGTTATGCTTGGAAGGGGGAAACCAGAAAATCTTTTTGGGATATCTAAACTAAAGCAAACAGGGTAATACTGATTCTCTCTGGTATTAGTGTATTATATCCTGAGCACTTTTTGTATGTTTACCCTTACAAACTTTTTTTTGTGAAATAGGAAGGTACAAAGAGATCTTCAGTTCTACTCTTGTGTTTCCATAATGCTTGCAATGGAGTGATTAATTTTTTTCCTTCTCTGTTTTTTGTTACAGCATCAAGCTTTTGGCTGTGCAGGATCTGGTTGATAGAGAAACACTGGAAAAGGTATTTAAATATATACCTAGTACAACTGTCATAATATGTGTACTATAACAGCACTTTTAAGGCCCTCTGTTAGTTGAGGTTCCTGATGATATGGAACATCATGCAGTATAAACCAGGAAATCTTTCCAACTACAAAGAACATGAAGTCAGTGGGCTGGTGGTTTGTCCAAGCTGACCGCATGCTTTTGATGTTTACTGATTTTACAATGGACTGGGGATAAGCAATATCTCTAGCGTGTCCATATAAGCTTTCCTGAGATTAGTTCCTTGCTACCAACTAGGGTAAGTAGAGGATTTGAACCAAGGATAGTGAATGTCTGAAGCAGGAAGAGTATCTGAGGTAATCCTTTTGAACACAGGAGGATGGCAGGAGGCACATGAGAAGAACTGCAGTTTAATTTAGTGATGAAAGGATCAAAGCAGACAGCTATTCAACATCAGCCCAAAATCCACTAGCTGAGTGTATGGGGTGCATTAGCCTGAGTTCTTCTCCTTGCTGCCTTGAGTGAGGATAGGCCTGCTTTTGAGCCTGGTGTTCCAGGGAGATGAGGGTCCATCAGCCAAGGATGGTGGGGCTTGTGGACAGCCTGCACTGGACAGTGGGTGACAGAGGGAAGGAGCTGTATGGAACCCATGGGTTCCAGCGTCCAAACAGTGTCCAGGGTAGTCCTATTTAGGAAGTGCATTCCTTCAGTCCAGCACCCATGACCTTCCTTTGGCTTAGCCAAGGCATGAGTCCCTTAGCTGCCTGAGATCCAACCTACAGAACCCCAGCAAAATCAGTAACCATGGAAGGGTTTGTAAAAAATCTAACTCTGTCTTGCTCATTAGCCAAGGGTATTACAAACACACTGGTACCCTATAGATCATTCCCTCCTGCATGAAGACCCAAATGTTGTATTTCTTCCTTCTGATTTTGTTGGTTTGGAGAGTAGAACTGGACTGCCAGTGCCCACACTGGGACTGGTGAGTTCTCTTCACTTTCTGGACAAACTCCTTCCTTTAGAAAATGAAGGAACCAGCTGGACGGTAGCACAGAAATATGACATTCAACAAAAACATCTGCATTCAGAGCCCTGCTGGGAAAACTGCTGCCTTATAACCAGCATTGAGTTGATGCTGATCCAAGCAGCCCCTCTGTATCTGTGAGTGACTTTGCCAAACTTGGGGAGCAAGGAGGAAACCTCCTGCCTTGAGGACATACTATTTGTGTGAAGGAGAATGTCCTCCAGCACTGAGTTAAAGCCAAACAGCTATGACTATGTCTGCTAGTTCCACTGGAAGTCCTGGTTAAGATGAAATCCAGCTGCAGTCTTGTGCTCTGCCACTGACTGGAGGTGCATTTCACAGAGGTCCTGTAACAACCCAATTTGTTTTGGAGGGTCAGCTTTTTCTTGATAAACTCAGATTTTGACACGAAGAGAGGAATCTGTTAAAAGGCAGAGTCCAAGGACTAGGGAGGTGATATGATAGTTTTCTGCATACAGAGAAGACGTTGTTCTAAACCACTCACTAAGTAGAACAGGTTAACACTCACAAATTGTTGTTGTTTGCAGCAGTTGTCTTCTCTGGCACCTCACACCCTGTACACTTCTCACCTTTTTTCTGACCTGCACCTCCCTTTGGCTCAACACCTCGTCTAAAGTGGCTTGGCAAGGGTGCAAGTGGCCTCAGCCTGGTGGGAATGGCTGTTAGAGGCATTGTCTGGAGCTCTGCAAGAAGCTCTTTGGAAAGGATCAGCCTCAGAAAAATTATCTTTCAAAATTGAGCTCTCTGAATGCTTGATATCTGCTTTCATACAATGCCAGGCTTAAAGAATTAAAAAGGCCAGTTTAGCCCTCTGGAAAATAATAGGGAGGAATTATGTAAGTTCAAAGAAATATGCCAACCTAATTTTTTAAGTAGAGGAGGGGAAAAAAATGAGACTAGAACAAAAACCCTTGTCCTGACTGCTTGCACAGTCAGGTTTTGAGAACATGTGCTGATTTCTTTATTCATAAGCCACTGTTTATCTGCCTTATATTGTGGGAATGCAGGATGTTATCAAACTATATTTTAATATTAATTGCAAGATTGATTTTTATGGTATTTGAAGGGGAGTTTCCTTTAAGATGGCTAGCTATGGACAGGATAACCTAAAAGTGTTTTTCCTACATGACATATTGCAGTCCATCATAGATGGTTTTGAATTTTTGATAAAAGTTTAATTTCTAAAATTCAGTGTCCAGCTTTCAAAATGCTGTTATACATTTTTGATACATGTCTAGGAACCCTGAGTGAGTAGAAGACCCACTGGTGAACAGCTGTGCCCTCTAAAGGTCTTATGGGCACACACTGGTGTTGAGCTTCAGACTCACTCCATTAAATCCAGCCATGTTGAAATTCAGTGTGTGCGTAGTGAGTCTCTTGGGAACCAGGGCCTTAAGATGTTATCAGAAAATTATCTGGCACTGCAAAACAGAGTTAATTGTCATCTTTTTGAAATGGAATGATGGTCTGTGAGGTGAGATAGATGAAGCCACAGGGTGTCAGAGCAGGGTGGGAGAACCTAATTGTGCCACTGGGGTCTCAAGAAGATGGCAGCCCCTTGCAGGTATGTTGCAGAAAGCTTTGCCCTCATGTAGTGGAGCACTGCTGTGCTTTAGAGGCTGCATGTCAGTTTACTGATTGCTTACAGCAGAAGATTTTAATACCATTCTGACTATATTACCTTGAAGTGTTTTTTCCACCTTGGTTATTGAAAATAAATTGATCACAATGTGAGAGTGCATCATGCAAAGACTGTTTAATTTCCTAAACTCTGATGTTTTGTCAAGTTTGGCCAAACTGCCACTGAGCCACAGGCCTGCCACACTAGACTGCACTTATGCTTGGGTTTGCCAAAGCAAAAGGGATGATAAACTGGGTTTAATTACATCTTCTCCTGGCTCAAGACAAGTTTGTCTGACCTTTGAATGCTGTTCATCATCTGCTCTGTTTCATTCGAGTGAAACAGAGCTGGATGCTGCTTATAGGCATGGACTCCAACACCACACTTGTTATCATCCAGAGGAACAGGAAAGTAATACTTTATCTCAATGGAACAGGGCCGGTTGTGTAACAAGAATGAGAGTCTTTACCTGGAGAAAAATTCTGGGTCAGAGATGGGCTTGTTGACATTTGTTTTGGCTGTAGCCCATCAGACCTGTTCCAAGATGTACTTCATGTGAGTGGTGTTACTACCAGCTTGAAACAAAGCATGTGCTTACCTGTTCTTTGTCTTACCTTGAACTTTCAAATAAATCTGTTTGCTTCTCACTGAGCTTGGCTCAGCTACTGTGGGATTGCGTTGCTGATATGCCTTTGCTTCCACAGGTGCTGCTACTGTTAGCTTGGGGAAGGGACAGACAGAGATGGCAAGGTGCTCAGGGAGGGCTTGTGTCATGGCAGCCTTGTCCACATAAGGGTTCAGGGCATTAGAAAGACATATCTCAGGCACACAGATTTGTTTGCACTGCCTCCTGCATGAAGCACCTCTTCCAGAAGCACAGCTCTGTGAAAGACTCCTCCAGAGACACTCTTGACCCATGGTGGATTTTGAGTACTTTACTCAGTTTAATTTTCAAAAGTCCTTAATTGCAGATGAAGAACTCTGCTTGGCAAGTGTTAATTGAGTTTATTTGAGGACAGAGAAAAAATAATTCTTCTGAGGAACATGCTGTTTTTATAGTTTAAAAATAAATCTCTTCAAGTAATTAGCAGATTGAACTGCCTAGCCAGGTGACATTTCACATTGGATGCTGTTTCAGAGTTTAAATCTGCAGTCTTTTTCCATAGCCAACAAGTGTGCTAAAACCATTGGTGCTTCATGCCAGCAGGATATGCAGGAAGAATCATTCATGTTGTAAGAAAAAAATATTCTTTGCATTCTGTGGTCAGTAGGTGGAGAGAGGTTCTCTTCCTCCTCTACTCTGCCCTGGTGAGACCACTTCTGGAATATTGTGTCTAGTTCTGGGGCCCTCAGTTGAAGAAGGACAGGGAGCTGCTTGAGAGAGTCCAGCACAGAGCCACGAAGATGATTAAGGGAGTGGACCATCTCCTTTTTGAAGAAAGGCTTACACTATCTGTATGGGGATTTTCACCTTCAGTGGAGATGTTCTGAAGGTCAGAAATTGAAAGGGGTTGAAAGTCTTTCACCTGGCATTCAATGTAGAGGTCCTATAGCGATGAATGTACAGAATACATTAGTAAGGCACCAGAGGAGGCAGTGATGTAGTTTCTAGCCTTCTTAGTACCAATGGGATACCTTCTATCTGCCAGCCAAATGTTATGTAGTCATCCACTGGGCATTTCTGCTGCTGTGGACATGAGGAGGTGGGATGACAGAATTAGAAAACTCTGGTCAATATGTTTAATAAAATGGGAATCTTTGTAAGTAAACTGACCCTAGGAGCTGTACTTATTTCTTAACTTTTTCCACCTCCCTCAACAGTCCTGGTGGCTGGAGTTGTCTCCCGTGATGTGGAATCTGTTTCCTGGGTTTCCTCATACACAGGAAACATCAGACATCTGCATTCAGGAGATGTTTGCTCAACTCAACCTCTTCCCATCATGCAAAATACTGTGCCTGAGGAATCAACGGTCCACAAGGGGGGGGTGGCACTGAGGAGGTGGCAGTATTTCACTTAAAGAAAATCAAGCTGCCTGTCATCGATCAGAGGCAGCTTTTGTCTGAGGGGAAATGCAGTGGCTGATGTTGTTCAGTTTTACAGGGACAAAAGGAGCTGCTCTTTTCTTTCTAGCTTATAGTGCCATTTCAGCGACAGTCAAAAACAAAACTGTAAAATGCTGAGCTGTGCTGTGCATCTCCTGCTGTAACCTTCTCCTTTCTATACAGAGAACTCAGAATTTTAACTAGAAAATCTGCTTTTGTTTTCTTGATCCAGTGTACTGTTTCCTCCCAGTATTATCTGAACATAAAAAGTATGACGTCAATTGAGGTTCCAGAGTTTCCAGTATGAAATGCATCTGCTGGAGGGTTTTTTTTTAATATTTATCTTTTGTCTGCATTTGAGTAGATTGAGCCAGATCAGTGTTTAATCATGATTAAGCCTATTGTAATTGCTGTTCTTTATAAAATCCCTCTCAGAGTGGAGCAGGTTGTTTATTTGTGAAAGATTATCCCTAGGAGCTTGTTGGTGGTTGAAAAAGAGATGCCGGTTTCCATTTGTAAAGATGGACATCAGAATATTGCTTCTTGTTTGCATGTATATAAATATGTTTGTATGTGCATTTGCCTGGAGCAGTTGAAAGTGAGGTATAATGCAGCTTGTTCATGGGGCAGTCACTCAAGGCCGTTTATCTGGCCTGCCACCATTTCCTGCACAAGCACCAAGTGGTTAGTCATGCAGTCATTGCTGCCCTTGCAGGTGAATGCTATTCCCTATGTTATTCCCTAGCCTGTCCTGAAATAAAGAGCATTGGAGGGCTGTTGACACCATCCCATGCAAGGTGAGGGTCTACCATTGCTGTCTGAGCTCTACAGTTACTGGGACTGGACCACCTGGGAATGGATCCATTGCCCACAAAGCCAAAATATCCTTCTGCACTGTTGCTTCTATTCCATATTTTGGAGAGTGCAGTCATACAACAGTTCCAGAGAGGCAGGGATGAACTGTGATTGTCCTTCATTTATGGAGGTTGTTGTTACAGTGAAATCACATGATTTCAATAGAGCCACCTGAGATGACCGAATTCGAACAGAGTTGAGATGTGGATGGATTTCAGCATTCCAAGTCCCAGGCGTTCTGCTGATGCCAAGACAGTCCTTTCTGTTTGTTGTGAATTATTTCAATGTGCAACCCAGAAATGCAGTTAGTTCAGGATTGACACTTTGTGCACATTATTTTTAAAAGCCATAGTCCTGTGCTGTGTGAACTCTGTCTTGCAGCCTCCTTTGCTTCAGAGATATTGATTGAAAAATATTATAGGGCAATTTGCAACAAATAAATTAGTTGCTGTAATTGAATTATATTACCTTCTGTTCTTAGAACTGTCCTTTCTAGGAAGGTGTTGACCTCTTTGGAACATGAGTGCATTTGGAAATTTTCTGGGGTCAGATAAGGAAACAGCTGTCTTGCTTTCAGGGAACAGGAAAGGGAAAAGTAGACTTGGCCACTGCCTCACTCAAGGACTTTGATCGATCTGTTCCAGCCCTGTTGCTGTCTTGGTTTTTTGTTCTCTATTCTGAGGGAGGAGAGGTGGAATCAAGCCTCTCACTGTACCCTCTGCCTAATTGAGTTCTGTATAATTCTTCATCTGAAGTAGGTCCTCTCCTACCCTGCTCCTTCAAAGCCACCATGGAGTCAAAGACTGACCACTATGAGTAGAAGGATATTGTTTCAAATTGTCTGTTTATATTTTAATTATTTTTCTCTCCTTATTCCCTATTACTTGCCCTATTGCTCTCCTGCACCATTCCTGTATTTACCCCCATCTCATTACCTTGTCTTGCTTGTTTTTCTAAGTGGAGGTGACACTTGGGGGTGCAAAGCCTTTTTTTCAGATGTCACTCCCTGGGGCCAAGAAATCTTGAGAATGGAGCTGGAAATGATGTTGACATATTTCTTACAATATGGCAGGCTTCTTCAATGTTATATATACTAAACTGACTTAGGAACCCTGCAGCTATACAGATTTTGCCTCTGGCCTTTCCCTCGCTTTCCTTCTTTCTGTCCCCTAGGAGGCATGTAGGTGACTAGAAGTTTAAGGAGATGTAGCAGTGGACCTTAAGGCTTACTTGAGTTAGAAGTGATCTTCAAAGGCCATTTAGTCCAGCCTCTCTGCAATGAGCAGGGACATCTTGCACTAGATGAGGTTACTTAATGCTTCCTTTATCAAGCCTGGCATTGAATGTCTCCCCCGGGAATAGGGGCTGCACCCCCTCTCTGGGCAACCTGTTCCAACGCCTCACCACCCTCACTGTGAAGATCTTTCTTGGTTCCCCTACCGCAAACTGCTGTTAAGTGTTCAGCAGCATTGGAAGCATAGGCTCTCATCTACTGGTGTGTGTGGCATCTTAGTCTTGATTGGATTTTTTTTTTCGCTTTAATTGCATTGTCCATCTCCTTTTTGATGATCAGGGGATCTGATGTCCTTTAGGAGGTGCTCTCTCCTTCCCCAAGGCACAGCTGTCTCTCTTTGAGAAGTGGTGGTATGGAGACTAATTGTTGCACTTGCTTGGTATTGTTTTGAGAGGCATCTAGCCCTGTCCCTGGACAGAAGCCAAACTTACCATTAGTAAAACTGTTCTCTACACTTCCGGAAAAAATGCTGGCGTGTGTTTAAGCTTTGTTTGTAGGTGGTAGAAGTAATAGGTCTCCTTAGTCAGTACTTTTTTTTTTACATGTCTTTCTTCTGGACGATGGCAGAAAGCAAAGCAAGCTCGTAGAATAGGACTGATTCTGAATAGTCAGCAATTTTGTTGAAGGTTGGTGGTAGTTTGTTTCCTTTTTAATAGATTGACAGAGCAGCAAGAGTTTTTCAGTGTCAGCCCAAATAATTATTTTGTAGTTTATGTGGGTTGAGGAATTCATACCCACTCTATGGGGAGCCTGGTGTCACAGCAGTTCTCTTAACACACTGCTCTTACTCTTTTCGTACTTCACACCAG
Source organism: Turnix velox (assembly GCA_013400935.1). Classification (NCBI taxonomy): domain Eukaryota; kingdom Metazoa; phylum Chordata; class Aves; order Charadriiformes; family Turnicidae; genus Turnix; species Turnix velox. The sequence continues at coordinate 54,231 of VZTY01023058.1, read as the reverse complement.
TACAGTCCCATCCATCTTTACCACCATGTACATGCCAGTAGTGCATGATTAAAAATAAAAACAGAAACAAAACCCACAAAAACACCCAACTTACTTGCTAATGCCTCTAGAAGTAAGTAAATTTTTATCACGTAAATTGAAAGGAGACCTAGTTATCTTACAGGCTTGAGCTGCTTTCCTTGACTAATAACATTTAAATACTGACTTCCCTGTTCCATTTAAATTTGATATCTTCTTCTTTTGTATTGGCATACTCTTTGCCCTCTCCTTTGGCTGAAGGCAGTGTGCAAGTAAGGAAATTCAGACTCTGGCAAATCTATGCAGCTCATGGATCAATTTGTTTGGGGTTTTGTTGTAGTATCGCTTTTTTTTTTTTTTAAGTTGGTGAACAAGAAACTATTTCTTAGAATTTTTGATCTCATGTTTCATAGTATGATTTTCTATTTGTTTTCCAAACTTTAAGAGCCAGGTTCTGATAAACTGATTTTCACCTCATGTAGTCTTGGTTACTGAGTGGGTGAGGTTGTACTCACTGTGGTGTGGTTTTACACCATACCACAGAAATCAATCCTGAGTTTTATCATTCATGTGGAAGGAATAATCCCACAGATTAAACAAAATAAAAATAAGTGCAATTCCCAGGAAGCCACTGACTCCTGGGTGCCTGGTACTTATATCCAGTCCAAAGGAACATGAGGTTTAGGTCTCCTGTATTTGCTGCATGGGCCATGGCTGTGTAGAACATACCTTGTTCATAGGTCAGAACAAGGTATGTGTACTCTGGGTAAATGTGAGCTGTAGCTCACTTCGTGAAAAACTTGGATCCTTCTTGAAGCAGTAGCTATAGTGATACATTTAGGGTAGTTATTTCTCAAATATCTGACATCACACAGCTCTAACAATCTCAATGATACCTTCCCTCAGCTTACATCTATGGAGAGACATATTTCTGGAGAGACACTTCTCATTTCAGAAGTGGCAGAAAAATGAAACATCTCTTTTCCCATTGGAAATAATGAGTTGGAAAAGAAACCTGAGTATTTACAGCAGACTATGTACTAATAGGTAAATAATTTGGACATGGTGTGGCTACAATTTTAGCACAGCTGTCATGTTTTAAGGCTATATAGTGCAAGTATTTGAACTCAACCACTTACCTCTTGTAAAAGGATCTTAATGAAAACATCAGCCTCACAGTCATGAGAGCTTATTTTTATTCCTCTTTATATCACATCAGTTCCCTTAGAAGGCCATCATTGCTGTTAATTATTATACTGCCTAATTACACGGAATAAAAACCTCTCTTAAAAAGGCTACAAGAATAAATGACTGAGATTTATGACCATCCTTGACAGCCTCTTGAGCATTAATAAGTGCAATTCGTTTGAAAAACAAAAACCCTAAGGGTACAGAAAGAGGTAGGCAAGAAATGTCATCTGCACAATGTGTCTATCCCATGAAATGCAACAAAAAAGCTCAGCCTATGAGTGGAAACATGAGAAACTAAGAACCCATAAAGTTTCTTCATGGAGGCTGGCAAATATGGGTACTCTCTTCCATAGAAAAGGGCAGCATAGATTTCCACTGAGCATCTGTGAAGAGAACTTTTCATTCAATTCCAAACTATCTGAAAGGTACTACTTACCTTATTTTGACAATATGTAGTTGAACATCCCATAATTCTTCAGTAGTAGCCTCATGTGTAAGGGGAGTTATTGTATTGCTTCTTTTGGTTGTTGTTGTTTTGCTCCTCTGCACTGGAGGTTTCTGTGTCTTCCTCTTGAAGATCTAGAAAAAGACATTTTTTTATATGAATTATCACATTTGTCTAGGTTGAAGTTAGGAGAACATGCCAGGGAATGGTTTACATTGTTGTCCTGGGAACGCTATGATTAAAAACAAGCAAGGAACTGGTTTCATGGGCTATAATCTGGGATTTTTAGTCACATATTTAAAAATAAAGTTATTTACTCCTAGATATGACAAACTTTAAGGAGTTGTGTGACTGTGGTGAGCTGTAATTCATCTGGGAGTGCAGAGTACAAACTCACTGCTAATTTTTTTCCAAAATAAGTACTTGAAAAGAAAAGCTCATAACTTGGGAGTGCGAGCTTAAGCTCCCACCATTCCCCCACTGATCTCAATTAAACGCCTCAAAAAAACCAAAAAAAAACCCAAAAAACCCCTTAATTTCATTTAAACAGGCTTGTATATGGGACCAAATCACTACACGCTTCTGATAATTGAGATACGGTTAAGCTTATCAACATAATTATTTCCTGCACATTCTTGAAGCACAAGGGGTGAGTAACACGTAAAAGCAGGAGAAAGGTGTGTGTCCAGTGGGATTCACATCCGCAGGACACAGTCCAAACAGGGCCAAGCTCATAAAGGGGCTTCATACACCTGATACAGGCAGCAATGCCTTTGGTTGGAAAACCTTTCAAGTTCTGCCTGGGCTTCAGGGAGCTGCTGCATTACCCCATGGGTACCTAAATGACAGAAATTTGCTTGCATGTTCCTCAGCTAAGCAGAGTGGTGCATCTCTGCAGAGCCAGGAAGGTGGCAGAACTTGGATGGCTGAATTTCTAGACAAAGTGTAGTTGGCCTTGAAAAATGAGCTTTCCTCATTGTATCTCCTCTGAGGAACTCAGTCCCCAAGGTTTCTTGTTTTAAGTATTAATCTTGGAAGTGGTTTTTGCACTACAGCTGGGAATTGGGGTCACCAGGTGACTGCCTGGCAGCAAGACTGCAGTATGGGTAAATGTTTGCTCTCCAGACCTGGTGTATGGAGCTCTCATTTGAGAGCTGAGTGAGAATCTTATCCTCAGAGGAAGGAAATTCTTCCTTCTGTGCGATCTGAATTACTGGCATGCTCATTAAGAAACAGAAGCAACACATTTTCCAGGAAAAATGTCTTACTCAAGCTGATTAAGAAGCTGTAGGTACGTGCCTTCAGAAGAGTCCAAATACGCATGCAGAGATGTGCTTTATAAGTCCTTAGCATGTAAAGGCACATGGAAGAGACTGAGGATTTGGCTGTGCTGAAGAGCCCTGCCTAAATTTACTGCTCACAACTTTATAGAGGTCTTTGAAGGATGTGTTAGGTAATGTTTGTGGAGAACATGGAGAATGGCAAGGATTTATTCCATCGTCAGTCTGGATGTTTTGATTTAGCTCTAGGAGCAACAAATCGGTACATAAAGGAAGGTTTGCCCCTGGTGTCAATGAGCCAGTGCAAACAGGACATGCTTATGTGTCAAAAGGGGCAGATAAGCTTTCCAGGATTAATTCTGTGGCTGCTGCACTTTCAGTAGATTGCTTCATTATCTTTTTTTTTTTTCCCTTAATACAAGAATTTTTATCCTAAACTTTGTAGTATTTTAATTCTTCATCTTTAATTCTTCATTGTAGAATTATATACAATTATGTACAATATGAAATGGAAAACACAAATGTATAGATCATAGAATGGTTTGGGTTGGAAGGGACCTTAAAGATCATATAGTTCCAACCCCCCTGCCTGAGGCAAGGACACCTCCCCACTAGACCAGGTTGCTCAGTTGAAGTCCAGCCTAGCCTTAAACACCTCCAGATTTGTCTGAGTCTGAAAGTGATTCCCTGGGAGAGGGGAAAATCTCATATTTATCTGTCCATCAGACCCCCATCCACCAGCCACTGCCTTTATGCAGTTTTAATACTTGAATAACAGAAGCAATAAATATTTTTGCAGTCTTTACTGGGGTCTTCCTAGAAGGGCTGGTTGAATGGGCATGTGAAAAATGTTGCATCTCAACACAGAAACACTGTAATTTTTCCTCATGTTATTTATGTGGTTCCTCTGAATAGAGTTTGAGTTTCTTGTGTGTGTGCTTTTTGGCCATGTGGCAAAATGGAAAGGCATATGCTTGAGGGGAGGGTAAACAAGCAATGAGACAACACTGTTGTCAGTAGGAAATGGCATCCTACATTAAGTCTCTTCCCCACTGTTACCTTTGGTTGTAGGAGATTAGCGATGTAACTGAAAGGCCTGATGCTCCTCTGCATCCCCTTTCTTAGTTACTCCTGCCCATGTGAGGTGGATGCAGTGTTGTTCAGCTGCAGAAGTGTGCTGAGCATCCTGGCCTCTATCAAGATATCTCGTGTGGTTGCACCAGGACAAAAGTCCCAAAGCCTTTGATATTTCCTTACTCCTGCCGCAGTAGCCAGTTCAGTGACATTCAACACTCAACTAATCTGTCTGACCCTTAACTCTGCTTCTTCCTCCTCACATCCACAATCTAACCAAATGCTCTTCTTCTGGAGCACTGGTGCCAAATCAGGATGCTTTACTGAAAAAAAACCCCAAAACATTGATTTCAAGTTCTCAGAAATATTTTTTTTTGCTTCCAGCTTTCTAGGTCAGGCTTCATTAGAGTCTATCAACTGTGATTATGTCCTGTGCACTTGGATGAAGATTACAGGTTGCTTTTTCAATTGGAAATAAAAGTGCATTCCATTCAGGTGAATAAAAAAAAAGAAACTATAATGTGCATTTAATTCTAGGAATGTGATTTTTAACTGATGGAGCAGGTGATATATATATATTTAAAAGAGTAGATTAAAAATAGCAGTACCAGATGTTCTCATGAAGCTACTGATGATTTTCTTGAATCTTTTATCAGAAATACTTTAGATTGTGTTTCAGGATTGGATTTGCCTTAAGTGCATCTTTTGCTGAATAACTGTTAGATCCACTGTAGCAGAGAACATTCCTTAACCTGTTTTTTTGAGCCCACAACCTACAGATTCCTGTAGTCCATGAAATACTTCTCAAAAGTAATAGGAAAATGAGTGTGCTACCAGAAGATTACATTTTTTTATTCACAGGTAGATTTCTACTTCAAGATTTATTCAGCATCTATAATGTGAAAAAAGGTGACTGATTTTGACCCAATAGTATAGTTTGATATCTTTTTTTGCTGGTCAGGGGTTCCTTTTCAACTACTGCCAGCTCCCACACTCAAACTCAAAGTCTCTTGCAACATGATGCTATCAGATCTTTACTAATATGACACCTCAACATAGCTGAAATGATAAGGAATTGATAGAAGTTTCTCATAAACCTCCTGTACTAATTAAAGTTGCTTCCTTAAGTGCCTGTTAAAAATAAAGGATCTGTGTGTATGTGATATTTAGAAATGGAGCATTTGTTCCCTAGCTCTCATCTCTTGGTTAAGAAGAACCCAACTCACCTTTGCTTTGATGAACTAAGATGTTTACCTTTACTGCAATGTCCTTTTGGCCTGAAAGCTTCTATGGTAATTAACCAAAGAGACCATTTAATTGCTTTGAGTGCCTTTCTAAAGTTCAGGTGGTGATTACTGCACTGAATGGTACAGTGCCATTAACAACGGCCTCACCCTAGAAGCTCCTCCTCAATGTTCCTTCTCTCTTTACCCTCCTAAACAGCCCCTGCTCTAACTCCAGGTTCTGAAATGAAAGCGTCCACCAAAGAGAAATACTGACTAATAAGAAATGTGCTGTTTATCAAGCCCTAAGATGTTGTTGTCCTGTGTCACATTTTAGTTTCCTCAGGCTTTAAGAGTAGCGCACCCTTGAGCAAAAGATGCTCCACCCAAAGCGAGGTCACTGGTTCAGTGTGGCCCCCAGTGTTGGTATTACAGAAATAATGCTTGAAAGGCAAAGGTGGTGTCATCTGGATAAGGTGACCCTGTTGTGCCTGCCTTGGGACTGGCTCTACAAATAGTCCTCCCCAAAAAACCCGAAGGTTAACTACGGCATCCTGAACTAGAGGGGATGAGACCTGCTTGTGGGCTGCTGCAGGGTACTTGCTGGCATCAATCCCAGTGTGCAGTTACTGCAATGGAAAAGATTTATCCCCATGCACAAATGAGATGCTCTTTCTGGCAGTGCTTGAGTGTCTTGAGGAAACAGGTAAGGTGTGTTATAGAGTCTGTAACTCCCTTATGGTAACCAGCATGCACCACCCCAGCATATGTTCTTCTCCCTGCTCACAAATTATTCTAAGAGCCCCTTGGTTTCCCCTTTCCAGTCTCTGCTCCAGTGTGATGGGCTGGGAGCAGAAGGCACCAGTTTCTTATCAGGGTGGACAAAGAGCAATTATGTCTCTGGGTCCTCCCTTGTGAAAATGACATGTGGCAAATGAGGAAAGGCAACAGTGCTGGTCCCAGTTCCTTGTTGGCCCCTTGAGTGGCCCTTGTTGGCATCTTGCAGGCCAAATGAGGGCAATGATCAGGTTCCTGGCACAAGGGGCTTTGGTTCTCAAGAGCACAGGCTCCTCTTTGCTTTGAGTGCCCCTGGAGCCTGGTGTTCCATGTTTTTGTCCCCTGGCAGCACTGCCTATCCCACAAAAATGGGCACCTGGCAGCAAAAGAGATCATGGTCGTGTAGGTGTGATTCAGATTATCCTGCTCTGCTGCTGGTGTATTATATGTAGTCTGAGATTTGATTTGGTGTATGTAGAATATAATGAAAAAATGGATTGAATTTCAGGAAATTTGCAGCCTAAAAGGCAGCAGAGAAAAACCTAACTAGAACTTCTTTTTGGAAAAAAACCCCAAAACATGACTGAGATTTTAATTTTTATTTTTCTTTACCACTCAAAGAACTTCTCAAAGGGGCTGGCTTGGCACAGCTTTGCAAAGGAGGAAAGGCAGTTTTTTCATTCCAAATGTGGGCTAGGAGCTTGTCTGTGAATTTTTATTGAAGAAGAGAAAGTGTAATGTTTTTTGATGTTGGGTTTTTTGTGGGCAGAGCAACATGATTTGAGAAATGCCCTCCTTGCTTCAGCAAAAAAAACATGACCTAAGCAAGTATGCTGTCACAGCTCCAAAATCTCTGTGCCTGTTAGCCCTGGAAAATGGGCACAGATTAAAGTTAGCTGATGTAGGCCATGTTCTCCATTGCTTCCCCTATAACCAGGATGGGCTGATGGCTTTTTATCTGAACAAGCTGTGTAATCTTATTTGTCATCCTTTTGTTTAGCAGAGTTAAATCAAGGCATTAAAATAAACAAACCACAAACACTTTGGAGGAAGCAAAATATTTAAACCAGTTGACTGGTCTTTCTACTGAAGTGATGGTTTCTGTAAGATTTATTCAGCCCTGTGATATTCTTTGTGCTGGCTGGACTTTCTAAGCAGCTGCAACATAGAGATAAGTTAACTCTTTGTCAGGTTACGGTTAAGCTCCTAGATTCAACTTTTTTTTTTTTTTGCCAATTTACATTATTAAAATGTTTAAAGTCTTCAGTAGGACATCAGGAATGAATAATTCTTGCTGCTGTGATTTATTGTGTTGCACCTGGTAGTGAGCTGAGAGAACAAAGCTCTGTTCCCAGCCCGTGCAAACAACCTGTGTGCCTCCTTGTTTAGTAAATCCAACCCTGGTGCTGCCTGAAGGGATGTAACAGAGAATGCTGTGTTAACATCACATCTTGAATAAGCCCACCTCCACATTTCAGAAAACTGTTTTAAAAGGTGTGCCTAGCTTGGGGCGTGCAACTGAAAATGACTCTCAGCCTTCCTTCCAAAGCATAAAAGGGTTGCAGGTTTGCCTGAGCCTGAGTACTCAGCACCTAAGTCTTTGGCCTCCAGGATGCTGGACTTGCAGACAAGGCAGTTAGTGAAACAGCAGGGTCTGATTTTGATTTTTTGAAAAGAGAGATAAAACATAGGAATAGCTGTCCCACAGACAAGACACTTTCATCCATGCAGTTTATCACTGGAGCTCTTTAAACTGTATTTGGCATGGCCCACTGTATAGAAGGTTATTGTTTGCCATTAAAATCCTTCTTCATTAAATTGCTGCTTGATTTGGAGAGACATTCTGGTGACAATGCTATACGGTCTGCATTGAGAGGTTTCAGATTCCAGTTTTTCCAGGATGTGGGGTTTTCTGAAAAAAATTTTTTCTGTCAATCACAAGATGTTACCCGTGTGGATCTGGGGGGTTTCTAGGGTCTTCACAGTTATGGTATTCCTGATAGCATTTGGCTGCAGCCTCTACACCTCTACGTACCGTGTACAAATGAAGATGTCCAAGTCCTGTGGCTGTACAGCAGTGGTCCAGAAAGGTAAATGTCTCTGGAGAACATCAGAAGGATCTGCTGGGACTATACAGCCCAGCCTTTTGTGAACAGGAAGTTTCAAGTGTCCGGAAAGCATCCATCTTAGAATAGTTTAAGTTGGAAGGGACCTTAAAGATCATCTAATTCCAACCCTCCTGCCATAGGCAGGGACACCTCGCGCTACATCAGACTGCTCAATGCCTTTTCCAGCCTAGCCTTAAACACCTCCAGAGAGGGGACATCCTCAACCTCTCTGGGCAGCTTGTTCCAGTGTTTCAGTACCCTCACCATAAAGAATTTCTTTCGTATATAGCATGTAGTTGCATACAGTGCAGATGATGGTATTGCTGCACCTACAGCGTAGGTGTAGCTATAGCGTGGCAGGGGGAGGTGTGGCAGCTGTTTTTTTAACAGCATTTCCAAAAAAGCCAGAAAGTTTAAACAGAGTTTCCACAGCAGATGCAGGGTTTGCTTCTGGTGAGTTTTTCATAGTTGCAGTTTATTACTTGCCCATCAAAATATAGATGTTGAAACATACCTGACAGTATGAAGCATCTTCCTCCAATCTATCATCTCTCACACAGCAAGCCCTTGGGCACGATAATTCATTCAGTTTTCCTCAGCCTAAATGTTCATCTGCTTTGCCACTTGTCACTCAGCTCTCTGCTCATACCAAGCCTAAACAGGGTGAAGAGAAAGATCCTCCTCAGTGTTGCCAGGGGCCAGAATGGATAAAATCAGAGTCTCAACCCCAAAATGGCAGCTATTAAGCTTGGTGTGCACCTTTCCTCTTGTGTTGTGCTGACAGCCTCAGCGTTGGAGAGGAGGCAGCCATGTGATGGGGACTTCCTGACTCATGAAGGCCCTTGAAGATTGGGGCAGGATATGGTATAGTCGGCATCTTTGGAGTCAGCACAGAGGAAATCCACTTCCAGTCATGCAAGTAGCATTGGAGGGGAAAAAATGCAGTCTGAGAGAGAAGTATCCTACTCACAGCATTTGCGCTGAGCTATTTTAATTTTTATTTATCTCCAAGTAATGACCAGTAGGGGATGAGTCAGACAGGGATGTGGCCCCAGACCTCCTCCTTTGCAAGCCTTCAGGGAGGGCAGAGAGCACATCTTGTGCCCTACTGTGTGTCTCAACAGTGCCTCTCTACATGCTTTATTTTGCAGGGTTTTTTTTTTTTAAACCAAACAAAGCTGATCTTTTTATTTTTTTCTCCCCCTTTCTCTAGTTTTGCATGGAGCTGAACCAGCCAACACTGCCAAACATCCGCAAGTGGAAGGGCCCTAGAGGATGCTGGAAGGGTGTTGTTTCCGAAAAGCCCTCTGGCCAGCTACACAAGGTACATTAATCCCGAAGTCTGAACTTTGGCTCTGTTTTTTTTTGTTTTCCTCCTCTAACCAAGGACATGTTTTGAATGTTTAAGGCAAAACATTTTGCAGATCTTTTCTGGCAAGGTTTGCAACTTTTGCTTTTCAAGCTGACTGTTCCTATTGCTTTTGATTTGACTAGGCAGTTGTTTCCCTCGGCTTGTGGAACAAGTGTGAGGAGGAAGGTGTGTGTGTTTGGGGAAGGTATGCTGCATAAAACCAGTATAGAAACATGGAGGAAAGGCCATGCATTAGGGTAAGGGAAGAGTCCTTGTTTTTGCCCCTGACAGGATGAAATACCTCTGAATTTTTTGTGCTAGTTACACAAAAAGTGCTGTCACAGCTTCAACTTGGCGCCTTGCTGGCTAAATGGGGGCAATGGTTGGGTTCCTGGCCCATTGGGAACAAGGAGGTTTGCTTCTCAAGAGGATGGGCTTCTCTTTGCTGGTTCCTTAGCACAGCACTGGCTGATGTTTGAAAGAGCACCCCATTTTCCTAGATTGCTCCTAGTTTGCAAGTGAAGGCCCCTTCAAGGGGCCATGCAGCCGGAATAGGATGGATGCCTTATCTGTTATGTTTCACAAAATGTTCTGCATAGGTATGTAAAATATGCCATACACTCCATTGAAATCAGCATCGGGCCGCATCTTCTGCTATGAAAAAAAAAAAAATGTACTGCAGTGAGGTGCTAATTTATAAGGTGGTGACAGCTCCATCTGCTACCATTGACAGTATTCAAGGTATAGTGGTGTTGGGTCGGATGCCACTAACAGTGCCCAAAGACAATAGTCTCTCACAACAGAAATGTCTTTTGACTTTAAGGACACTAATGAGATTTCAAAGCAAAGTCCTTCTCAAGGCTCAAGCCTATTGTTGCTGGATGGGATCGTCCTCATTATGCAGCCTGAGTGATGCTGTAGAGTAGAAGCAGGAACCAAGACCTGTCATGTATTGAGTGGTACCTAGCAGTACATTCGGCACTCTTTATGTACTCTGAGCACCGTTGCTGTAAAAACAATGCAGTTGTATCCCATAATCACACTGCTTAATGTCCATGTTTCCTTAATCTGGCTTTTCCAAAGCTGGTTGCGTCACTGTTTGCTGATTTTGGACTGTGGTTTTGAGAGGTGCACCTCTTTCTGTTACACTTCAGAGTAAAATCCAAGAATGAAGAAGACCAACCTAATCACAAACCAAAACACACCACATGAGCAGCACAAGCACAAGCTACAGTCTATATGTAGCTGCCATTAGAAAGACACAGAACCACACTTAATTCCAGTCCCCTTCAGGACACTTTTATTCCTGGCAGGAATTTTCCTTTGGGCTCTCTTCTTGGGACAGATCATTAAAACAATGAATTTAAGAAAGTTATTCCCTCTGCTTTTTTCTCTTCCCCTCCCCCCCAAGAATTACTAATAATTGTCTCAGTTTCTATGTTAAATCCAGAGTTTTTAGTTAGGTCTTTCTTGAGCTGTATTTCCAAATATAATGAAGTAAATTTTGACTATAGGATGCGGAAACAAAAATAATCATCTACCTTGTATTACCACTAGGGATGTAAGGATGAATGATACCCAAAATTATGGGAGAAGTTTGTGTCCAAGCTAAGAATAGAAATGTTATCTACTCTTTAGCTACTTCAGCAGAAGTCTGGCTGTCCTGGAGAACCCTCCACTAAACCAAAAAGTCTCTTCTACTCCGTGGATCACTTAATGGGTTCATTAGATTTGAACAAATAGCACAATAGAGTGGAACATCTTCAGCACAAGCAGACCTCGGGACCCTCTGTAGGGCTAAGTAGTGCAAAACTGTGGTTGATGCATCAGGCTTGTACTTTTACATCTCCCAGGCATTTGGCCTTCAACCAAGAACAACTTTTGTCCACCAAACTGATATGCAGTCTGGAGCTAGGGAACAGTGGGCAGCTGTTGGCAGCTGCTTTATTCTTCCACATCTTTTCCTGTAGTAGTTTTCAGACTTTAAACTTCTAACTGGTGGAATAACTTTGTCAGTATTTCAAAGGTGAGTTATTTAAAAAAATCTACCAAGGGGTTTTAGCCAACCCTACTACTTACTTTCAAGACTTGGGAGAGGTTAGCAGAGCAGCAGCTGAAATGGAGAAAACACTTAGAATCATAGAACGGTTTGGGTTGGAAAGGACCTTAAAGATCATTAAGTTCGAAGCCCTCTGCCATAGGTAGGGACACCTCCCAGTACATCAAGGCTGCTCAGTGCCTAGTCCAGCCCAGCCTTAAACACTTCCAGAGAGGGGGCATCTACAATCTCTCTGGGCAACCTGTTCCAGTGTCTCACCACACCGTAAATAATTTCTTTCTTTTATCTATTATCTGAACCTTATCTTTTATCTGAACCTACCCTCTTCCAATTTACATCCATTATTTCTAGTCCTCCCATAACATATCCTATTGAAAAGTCCTACCCTTGCCTTTCTGTAGGCCCCTGTCAGGTATTGATAAGCTACTATGAGGTTCCCCCTGAGCATTCTCTTCTCTAGGCTGAACAACCCCAACTCCTCCAGTTATAGAACAAGGGACATCGGGTGCAAGCTGGAACACAGGAGGTTTTACAGAAATGTAAGAAAAATTTTCCCAGTGAGGGTGACGGAACAGTGGCACAGGCTGTCCAGAGAGGGTGTGGAGTCTCCTCTGAAGACATTCAGACTCCTCCTGGACACATTCCTTTGTGACCTGATCCTGGTCCTGCTCCAGCAGGGGGATTGGAGTAGGTGATCTCTCAAAGTCCTTTCCAATCCCTGACATTCTGTGATCTTTTATTGCCTCTGTGTCTTTTGGGAGTGATGTATGACTGAAACTTGAGGGTGAAAGTTTCACCTAGTGGTTGGATTTGGACAGAATGTTTTGTCTTTACCTTCTTACAACTAGCTTTTTTCTTTTTCTTCTTTTTCCTTTTTTTTTTTTTTCTTAATTCCAGGGTTTTGAGTATTCTGGGTTCCTCTGGGATACAACAGCTGGCATTGAACTGAAAGATGCTTCCTCTCAGGAGAGCACACAGACTAATGGCAACGGGAGGCACTCATATCCTCACCCATATCTTGCACATTTCAAGGTAACTGCCATTGTGACAACAAAGCCCTACAGAATTGATCTTGTATATAAAAAGAAACACTAAAAACATTTTAAAAAAACATTTAAAAAAGACACACAGCCTTCTAACAGATAAAAGTTTGCATGAGGCTCTAACCTATCTGTCCTTGGCTTGATTATAGGTCAAGTTCATGAGGTGTACCTGTCTAGGGCCTTGATAGCTGTGGCAGGTCACCAGAATCAGTCCTTTCCTCAGCTCCTGTGGGAGCAAACTCTGCTGCAAGGCAGCACGAGGGTTGGTGGATCTTGGGTCGCCACTGAGAATGTGGCTGAAGTCACCAGTCACCATGTTCTGCTTTTACCAAATTAACACAGCAAAAAAGGAGGTGTGTAACCAGAAGCAGACAGCCATGGGGCTGTGATTCTTGTCAGTGCCACAAATTGTGAGTGGAGGAAAGTAAGTGTAGACAGAATGGATTTATATATAGAGAGAGAGATACATAAGGCACCGTGCTCCTGAGAGACCTGAACTAATCTGTCTTATGTTGCAGGCATATTACAGAGTTTCCAATTTAAAGCCTTTTCGCTAGGCTTAAACCATCTAAAAGAACATCCTGCATTTTGGAAAGTGTTCTCATGCATACACTTGAGTGAACATACAAGCAGAGAGAGCTCCAGCTCCGCACAGGCTGTGATGGAAGGGTCCAGCTTGGGGAACTTCACAGCTCTGATGATGCTTTGAGAGAAGCATTAGGGAAAAAAATAATTATTAATAGTTAATAATATCTATTTAATAATTAACATAGGAAAATATTAGGAGTAAGTGTCAAATGAGTCCCAAAAGGTTAACAAAAGATTGCAGGGAACAAACAGGTCCTTTCAAGGATTTCTTGTTTCTTGGTTAGTCTCTATGGTGGGCCATGGCTAATTGCAAGGGGATAGTAATTAGCCCATTTAGTGACCAACATTATTTGTAGCCTATTAATGGCTGGTTTTGCATAAACTGTTTTACATAAGCAGCCAGCTTCTTTCTACAACTGTGGAGCAAAAAACTGTTTGCTTTTGGAAACCAGTTTCTCCAGAAGTGAGGGAATATCAGGTTATTGCAAAGAAAGCTGCAAAACACCTTTTCCCTCTTCCTCTGAATAGCAAGACCAGTCCAAGCACACAGCACATGCACAGTGAAGTGAGTCCTGGGCACCCAGATTTACTACCAAAAGTACGGGGGACAGGCACTTGGGTTTGCTTTGTGACTTCCTGTGCCCTGTCTGCACAGCATTGATTGCTCCTCCTCCCTCCCCCAGGTTGGGATGAATGATCTGACTCTGGTTAACCTTCATCTGGCCTTGCCAATCTCAGCTGGAGAAAATACCGGGAAGAACCATGACAGCCACAAACTGGTGGCCTTTGCACAAACTCTACAGGAGACTCTGAAAGGTAAAATGCTCCACTGGGTTTTTTTCTGGCCCATCATCACATGCATGCTGGTCTTCTTACCCAGTCAAAAGGAATTTGAAAAGAAAATAAACTCTGTCTCAGTGCAGGTTTTAGAAATATCCTCATCAGCTTTACACTGTCTTTACTGATATTTGTATTTGAGTGGTACATAGCATGGCAAATGTTCTTTTCCCATGCTCTTTGTCTTATTATCTCTCCTAATTAACACAAACAGCACAGGCTGTCCTGCTGACTTTGACTCTGTTTTTCCAAATAAAATCCCTTCTGATTTTCCCCAATGTAAGAGCAAGTTCCCCAAAAAGAGACAAGGGGAAGAACCTATTTTACAGTGCTTTGTGAAAATGACCCCTACCTGATATCACAGTAAAGCTTAATAGCTTTCTTCAAAATAAAATTAAAATACATCTCAAAATCATTTACTTTTGGATAATTTTAAGCACTTTGGAAAATTCTTTGCAAATCAGGAGATGCTTGTTAATGAAAAGAGACCAAATCCTTCTTTGATAGCTGGATATAATATGCAGAAAAATTGTTCTGGTTTCAAATGTGCTGCTCTGGTTTTACACCAGGATGAGAGACACCAGAATTTAAATCAAAACTTCAGCAATGTAACAGCCAACTGAATTTCTATTACCGCATTTCTGAGAATTAGCTTCTTAGTCTGAAACTTGCAAATGAAACTCCATTTCCTACGAAGCAGAACAGGGCATTTCAGATTCAAAATGCTGCTGGTCTTTTTATAGGAATGGAAAAATCTAGCCCTTCATTTACTGATGAACAATGGTGCAAAAGGGTTATGAGATTATTTGCATGACGGTTTTCAGATTGGCCCAGTTTCTCAAGGTTGGTCACTCAGAAGCTTTAACATACCTCTTGTATAACATGGGAGATATTTGCAGGTTTTTATGTGTTTTCTATTGTTTTCCCTTTTGAGCTGCAAGAAGTCAGTCAGAACGATTTTTAAGTGCTACTGGTTTAAGTATTTGTCCATGTACCTTGAAACTGGGAAGGATGAAGTTAAACAAAATGGTCATTTGTTTAGTCTCTGAACTGAGACACAGATAAATGTGAACCTCTTCTGAAGTCAATGGGGTTGTGCTTCTGCTGCATCTAAATTTAGACTGTCCATGTTAAGGGTCCTCTTTATTTTATGTTTTTGTTTTCACATAGTAGGTGTGTTACTGGAGCATGCTTGAACTTGTGAGATGCATGTCTTCTTTTATAAACAAATGGTGGTGCACACATGTTACTTTGAAGTACTGAACTACTCTGCCAAAATCTATGTCATAGTTAAAATTGCTGCCATCATTCAATTTCTTCCAAGTCAGTCTATGAAATGCTGATTTGTCTGTGGGTACTGCAGTAAACTGCAGAACTGCAGTTCTACTCCTGCTTTGCTAATAGATGCCTACTCTTTTATCTTTCATTCTCATGAAGGAGCACACAAACATCTGAGGAAACTTGATTTGCATCCAATCTCCTGTAATGCAGAGCAGTAGTGTCCCAGAGTCCTCATATTTCTCCCATCAGACCAGTGGGTCCTTGTTCCTTTTTTCCCTCTTTCTTGCCCTTCATAAATACTGGAGAGAGCCAATGGCTCTCTGCTGCTCATAGCTAACTCCCTGCAGCAGCCCTTCTGCCTTCTCTCAAATATTCCTCCTGTTCATCTTCAGTGTGGTGACTATGGGTGGCAAGGAGACACAGTTCTTGGCTTAGTCATCTTCTTCCATCCATCTTAGCCACATTTAATAGTTTACCTGTATATCAGGTACTAAGCTTGGAAGACCGTCGAGAAGCAGTAGGGAGCCTCATAGCATATGATGTCTCCTTGACTGCTTCTCACTCTCTCTAGAGAGGATTTGAGGGTTTAAGGGTATGTTTAATTCATAAGGGGACTCATTTGGAGCATGGTAAAGTCAGGGAGAGTGTCCTACAGGTGTTTCTTTGGTCTGCCACAGAGAAGAAGATGGTTTCCCAGTGCCTGCAGTAGAGCAGATCTCAACGCTGCAGACTTTCTGCAGGCACTGGAAGTTATTCAGCTGATAGTGCTGGCACACTAGTGCTCAGCCTCTGCAGCACAGGGCTGAATTAAGGCAGCACTTTGCTTTGCTGGCCAGGAGCCACCCCCAGAGACAGCTAAAAGTCACTGGTGCTTCTGTGAATTTGCAGATGCAGTTCCAAACTGACCAGACTTTCTCTTCACTTTCTCAGTTCCCTGCTGAGGAGGGCAGGGATGCTTTAAGGCTGATGGGTCTGAATGCAGATGGGAACAACCCTGCGAGGTAATTGGACACAATTCCCTGTGGGCTGTATGTCACTATTTTCCACTAGGCAGAGGTTCTAAGTCCTTGTGAGACAGTATAATCTGTGAGAGGAACCTTTACAGCAAAAGCTGGGTAGCTGATGTGTGAGCACTTGCTAATGCACTCTGTGGGAAGAGAGGGATGACCAGAGCACATGAGCTGACTCTGGCAGCCTCTGCTACACAGTCTGGAGGACTGGAGACTAATTCAGTCTCCCAGATTAAAACTCTCATCTCGTCCAAAAGAGGAAAATCACATCACACTGCTGACAGCATTGTCTCAATTTTCTTTTTCCTCCTGTGCTGTAACTGTGGACATCCTGACTGTAGTTTTTGGCCAGTTATCATCCCTCATCATGGGGAAGGGCACAAATTCTTCTGGACCTTTTGCAAAGCTTGGCCAAGAACCATTGAGGCTGACCCATTAGACTCCTGTGAGCTGCAGCTGCTGCATGCTGGTTCTGCTCTCTGCCTCTGCTGAGGAACCTAGGGACATTCTAGAGGATTCAGGCAGATTTGCTTCCTTCCCAATGGCAAACTGTTCCAGTTTCATTGACATATCCCAGCCTATTTCTTTTGTTAGGATTTTATGCTTACTTATTCTGCATGAAAGTGTTTAAAGGGGTGAAGAATACGATGATTTCCTCCTCCCTATGTGTGCTACACGCTGATTTCTTACCTGCTTCCAAGCACATATCCAGGTGCTGGGTCTTTTAGCCCCTGTTATTGCTAAACTGTGCAGAATGGAGCACAGAATTAAAATATTCATGTCTGAGTATGTTGGGTTTTTTTCATAGATTTTTCAGGTAAGGGAAATAGGTTTGCGGATTTGCTAAAAGATGTGTGAGTATTTTAAGAATGGGATGGCATGGGATGGGATGGAAGAATAGATTTTATTCTTCTAAATAGATTTATTGAGATACTGCTTTTAAGATCCTGTTATTTTTTAAACCCCACCCTCCACAGATGTCATAGTCATCTAGGTTGGAAGGGACCTTTCAGATCATCTAGTCCAACCATCAGCCCAACTCTGACAAGCCTCATACCTGGATGTGCTCCAGAGGTTTTCTGTAATTACCTTTCCCCACTTAGACAACCAAACTGAAAGCATGGAAGGAGCCAAGTGCTGCCTGGGCTATTTTGCCTGGGCATTTTGAGTGATAAGATGCACACAAAACCACTGGTTTCCAGCAAATATGATTATCCCATTAGACAAGCACTGATGGGGGTTTTTTTTGTGTTCTGATGGAGCTTAAACCAGCTCAGGTTTAGATTTCAGATTTTTATTGCTTTTAAAGATGCCAAGCCCCCTGTCATAGTGACTTTATGGAGGAATACTTAAACTTCATGTCATTTCCAGTATGATTTGTGACTCACAGAAGGTAGAAAAATTACAAATGTTTTCACTGTTTTTTCATTGCCCCTCTGCATCCTGGTAAGGAGCATGTTTTGAACTTTTTTTTTTTTTTTGTGATACATTATTAGGTGTTCCGTTCTCCAGCCCTTTCCTAATTAATCTTGCAGGCAGTGTATGACAGGAGTGGAACAGATTTTGTTGGTGAGCTTGCGCTCCCTCTCCTGGCTAGCTACTTCAACAGCACAAAATTGAATATATCCATGAGCAGTAGGAACGGTACAGCAATCCGTTTGTCCATCCCTCACTGCGATCCCAGGAAGGAAAAATCTTACAGACTCTCACAGTTCACTTCTCTGAAGTCAGCTTTGGGATAACTTTTGGTGTAATTTGTGCCTCCATTTTAGCATCTTCCTCTTTCTCCACTACCAAGCTGGAACATCTCTGACGAGCTGTCAGCATTCTTGAGTTTGTCTTATCAGACATTTCTGGCAGTGGTTTGAGATGGGCATGGGGACATGTGTGTTGTTCCCTTTCCCCAATGCACATCTACAATATCTTCATCTGCAGCTGTGGGTATGAAATTGGGATCCAGAATATCTTTCTTAAATTATTAGAGTTGGAAATACAAAGTAACTGAGGTAATTTTCTATCAACAGGGTTTTTTTGATGAGCTTTTCAAGTCCTAGATAAAATCTGAGACATCCCAAGCTCAGCAGTATCCCTTCAGTTGTCCAGGCCAAGGGAAGCTGCTGTAGTCAAGGGGTGTCTGTGTGGGTTGTGAACACACCTTCTGCCATAAGGCTTTTAGGCTGATTGCCCTTTGGGTTTTCTTAAATGCCAGGATTAGAATGAGCATGCATCCTGGGGACTCAGGTGTAAAGGAGCATAATAAGGCTGTTTTTTTCCTGGGATCCTCAGAATAGTGCCCATGACCCTCAACAGCAGATCTGCGGAAAAACAATGTCAGGAGAAGCTAAAGCCAGTATCTGCTTCTTACATCAAAATCTAAAACATGAGCTTACAAAGCCACATATTTATAAAAACTTCTAAGAAAGAATTTTTTTGTCTTTGAATTTGTCATTGTAAATTAATAGAAAGCAAAGGACACTAATATTAATAAGATGATGTTTAAAAAAACGCATGAAATGAGCACTGGTTGGTTTTTATTGTCATGATGTTAATAGCCATGAGTAAACAGCCAGTGAAAAGGCAGCATTTAAACAGCATATCTTTCAGTCCTGACTAAAACTTTGCTACCTAGTATTTTTCCTCCTCCACTTATCCTCTCTCCCTCTTGTACTCAAACTGTTCTCCCTGTTTTCCAGGAGAAAAAGACGTCATCATCCTTGGAGATTTTAACCAGGCCCCTGACAGCAGTGACCATGACATCCTGAGGAAGGAGAAGTTCCATCACCTGGTCCCTTCCAGCACCTTCACCAACATCAGCACAAAGAACCCACAAGGATCCAAGTCACTGGATAATATCTGGATCAGTCGTAGCTTGAAAAAAGTTTTCACAGGTAAAGGTGCTTTTTGGTGATGTCCTTTAACCTCTGGTTAGCAACCTCTGCCAAGTTTGGGTGATGTCACATCTTTCTCTCTTTTTTCATAAAGGCTACTGGGCTGTTGTGCGAGAAGGTCTTACAAACCCGTGGATCCCTGACAACTGGTCCTGGGGTGGGGTGGCTTCAGACCATTGCCCTGTGCTTGCTGAATTTTACCTGGAAAAGGACTGGAGCAGGAAGGAGGCGACATGGAATGGGAACGGGGTGACAGTGGAACGCAACGACTCCCATGCCAAGCATGAACGATGATGTGAGGTGTCTCTTCTGCTCCCCAGGGAGCAGCTCTGCTCGCTCATGGGTCAAGTGACAGAGCAGGACTGCCTTCCCCTCTCCCTCCTCCCTCTTATTCTCCCCACATCTAGAAAACATCAGCACTTGATTTTGGTGGCCCAGGCTTTTTGTCCCTCCTTGGACAGTTATGGGAAGTGGAACAATCTGGCATTTTTCTGCAGATGCAGTGGACATTTCCAGGCCTGGAGATTTGGATGAGAATTGTACAAAAAAATAAAGTGTACTTTTAATACTGGAAAGAACCTTTGCTGAAACACATGGCAGAGCAGGGCTTTGCTGTGAGGGTGAGGTGGGGAGTAATGATTATTTTCTATTGCCTCCTTATAAACTGAGGAAATAAGAGAGGCCCCAAAAAGAGAGACACCCTGAAAATTCTTTGCAGGTCACAAATGCTGTTCAGAACTTGAAAAAACTACTAGGCTTGGTCCCTATGTGACCTGAAATGAGGTCTGAGTTGTCTTCCACAGCCCCATGGAGATGAGAGCACCTCTTATCCTTCCCTTTCTCTCTCCTTATTCTCCTGGCAGCATGTATTTTGCCCCAGAAGGGCATCCTGGAGCTTGGATTTAGCTTTTTGTTTCACATGCAGCATTCAGTTTTTCCTGCACTCTGGCTTTTGAGGTGCTGGGAAACCACAAAACTCCTTTTTCTTCAGAAAACTCCTTTTTCTTCTGCAATGGAGATCTGAATGGAACATCCCTCTCTGTCCTTGCAGCTGGCATCAAAGAGGAAATTAGCCCTGAGTCTGTCTTGGAGTGAACAGCTTTCATTATGGATACCACTATTTTGAGTGCCAGAGAATCCCTCAAGCAACTCTCCCTGGACCACTGCAAAATATAGGCAAGGATGCAGTAGAATTACATTATTCACAAGAATGTGAATGTGCGTGTGGTTAGCAGCAGTAAAGTTCCCAAGAACATGATCTCTCTCTTATGTCAACTAGTATTTGGTCACACAACATAAATACATTTGAAGGCTGAAATTATTTTATAGCTCTAAAAATAAAACACAAAAGGGCTAGATCCCACTTAATTTGCTGCAGGTGTAAATCAGCAGAGAGGCAGAAGAAGTATTTAAAGAATACTTCACTGACCGTAGTGATGCTGCTGAAACAGTTTAGCAAGCAGTCCTAGGTCACGGAAGTTAGGCGGNGCCAGAAGAAGTATTTAAAGAAGCATGTTGTGTGGGTGGTGGTCTGTAGGCAGCAGCACTCATAGCTGCTGGAGGTTTCTTTACTTAGGCTGATGAGTTGCTGATTAGTACAATGAGGTAAATGACCTTGCACCACTCTAGTAGCCCCCGTGTGAGTTGCAAGGGAGGTTAATAAGGCTGGTCTGTAGCCCAGCCCAGCCTGCTGGGAGAAAGTGAGAAACATTGGAAAGGTGGCTATTCTGTGAATAGAAAGATGCCTTGGAGTAAGATGATCCCTATGGGGTTGGAGAAAAGAGTTTGATACCTACAGGTTTCTGTTTCATTTTGTGGAGCATCAGTATGAGGTATGTGCCTGGTTACTTCATGTTAGGAATCACTAGTGCTTCACTGCTTTTAAAGAGATTGCTTTGCTTTACATGTGTGGCATCCTTGGAAGATGGTAGTAAGCCTGATGGATTTTGGAGTTTTCTAGAACACTTTTGTCATGGTACAGAAGCTGATGCAGTAGTGAATTTCCTCCTGTGCCTGCAGGAGCAAATCTTGATAGCCATTTTATTTCAAGATGCTTAAGGCTAACTCAGCTTACTGTGGCTGTATTGCCCTGGCAGCAGCGAGGGAAGCAGCACAGAAATGGAGAATCTTTTTTGCAAAAGGCTTGATACAGACTCTGCACTTTGCTCATTTTGGGTTCTCTTGAGGTGCCCAGACTTTATTAGGCTGGGTTCTGCTTCATAAGTCATGTCCCCAATGGCTACAGAATGGTTTGGCCCAGGTTTGTGAGATTTTTGTAAGTGTAGTTACTTCTGGAAGTCAATTCAGTTCACCTGGACATAGCAAAGAGTGGTGGAACTCTTTCCTGTACACCACATATGGACCCTGGTGGCCTTCTGTTAACTGAGCACTGCTTTTTATCTCCTGGCACATGCCAGCCAGCCTCAGCCTTCTCCTGGCCAGCAAAACTATTCTCCCTTCTTTTTTACCCTGACCTGTTTGCTTCAGGGCAAAGCCTCTGCTCTCTGGGCTTGTTCAGAGAATTAATTTGGCAAATGTTCTTTTGGTCACTTTGTTGTTGTACCAAGCAGTGCTGCAAAGGGCCTTAAAAAAAAAAATTTGGGATGAAGGAGGAGTACTGATAATTTTGGAGAACTCCAAAAACCTCTGAGGATCAAACACAATTCACTAACTGTCCTGGAAATGAACTTCCAAGAAATAGATGGCTTGAATGAATGCTGGTGCAGCAGGGGTGGAAGCTGGGTAATATAAAGGTGACTTGCCTCAGTCCTGGCACTCTTGGGACCCTCATGGGAATTGGTGCTCGGTGTTATTAGGAAAGGCTAGGAGACGTTCAGTTTTTCCTGGATGCCCAAATGCCTTATTTTCAGAATGAGATGCTTTTTCTTTTAAAAAATGGTGTCTTGAAGGAGCTTGCTGGCTGTGGGCAGAAGCTGGACACAATGGGAAGCAGAGCTCCCAGGGCAGCAACTGATGTTCCCTGCAGGCACTTTAGCTCATAAATTCAAGCATTTGGAAATCGTGTGGAAGTAGCCCATATTTATGTTATTAGCTTTTCCTTGGCTGCAGGAAGCAAGGCAAAGCCATGCAGGTATTTCCACACCTTTGACTTCCCAGATGTCACACTTTTGTACAGGGTTTCTAGCTGGGAAAAATTTCTCTCTTTGCTTGTGTGTGTTTGTTTTGCTAAAGCAGAACACCAGGTTCTCCCCTTTGTGAGGAGTCATTTTGACTCTGAAGCAGGGCTCTGCTGTCACCACCCCACATCCAACAGAGCAGGCCTGGAGTATAATTGCTGACATATCCCTTTGCTTCTTACCCCATCCTCTGCCATTGCCTGACTCCTCTGTTCACCCACTTGGGGCTGGGTTGAGTTTCCTTACCTTCCTTAAAGCAACTTAGAAGATAAGATTTAACAGCTTGTAGCTGTGGAGCCACTGAGAACCTGTCTTCTGTGAGGGAATGACACACATGGAGATGTTGCTACAAACCTTTCACTGTTCCCAGAACCGTGTTGGCTGTTGCTGGCTATAATGTTGCTGGTTATAATTCATGTCAGGAGGATGAAAGTCTGTGTTCAGGTGCCTCTTATGAGATGTCAAGTGAATATAGGATAGTACACAACAGAATCACACATTTGACCAGACCAGGTTATGGCATGAGATAATTTTATTTGGACTTTACGTTTTTAAGCTTTAAGTTATTTTTCCTTTCATATTTTTAAGTAAAAATATCTCATGCAGAAAATGAAAGCAGCTGAAAGAATTTACTCTGGAGTATGCATAGGTTACATGCACACTTAGCACATGTGTGGCTGGATGACTCTTTGACAACCCATCCTTCTGGCTGTAATGTAACTGCATGCTGAGATGTTCCCAGCCCAAGGGATGCCCAAAGGTGTGTCTCTTTTCAGCTGTATGAAAGCACAGAAAAAGAAAAGCACATGAAAAGAAAAAGGAATGTGCACGGACCTGAACTGCAATATTGTTTCAGCTTTTTGTAAAGGGATAACACCAAGCAATCAAAGCATTTCACCACCAGTTTTTAGACAGTGATCTCCAAGGAGGCTGTTCCTTTTCCTTCAGAGCTCCTGCATTCCTCATCACACTGGTGGATAAGAGGAGCTGCCTTGCAGCTGAATGGTTACCTTCCCTTATTGTTTGAGGTTATTGGCCAGCTCACACAAAGGTCATCCATAGTGTGTGCCTGGCTGACCATCTTGGTATTCTTGTCTGGGGGAACCTTGACCTGATTCTTTCAAGTAATTTTCCTAGTAATGTTGTGGTCATGCTACTCTTCCTCTTTGCATAAGAGATTTCCCCAGCTGATTTAAATGGACTTCAAGGCCAGTCTTCATGCACCCAAGTGCTGTCTTGGGTCAAGAAGGTGCTGAAGGTGCTTGTTCTTCCCTGCCTTCTGCCCTGTGCCTGGAGAAACATATGGAGGCATGTGTGGAGACTCAAAGGGTGGTGATACTGGTCACTTAATACACATCATGCACTTAACAGACACTCCATCTCTGGGATGGATCACCATGCCCATTGCTCCTCTCTGTCTGCAGTAGGAAGACAGCAATGGAAAAATAGGACTCCAAGTCAGGAAGGTGTGACCAGAGCTACACTTAACCATGTTTCTCACTTGAAAACAGAGGAGAAAAAAGATTTCTTTTTATCTTGGGTCAGTCAAGGAGCTGTGAAGGAGACTCAATCATCAGGGTTGTGGAAGGGATGTGTGAAAGGCTGCGAATGCACAGGAAGCTCATGGGGAATAGTGGGAGCATGACAATAGACAGGCAAGAAGGGTGTGGGAGATCCTTGAAGTGACACAAATCTAGGACATAGCTGTGATGTAGAGAGTACTAATGAGAAGAGTGAAAAAATGTCTAAGGAAGAATCTGAAGGAGTGTAGGAAGGATGGAGAAGGGAAAGCAGATGAAATGAATCGCAGCTGGAGGCCTGGTGGTAGATCTTGTTCAAACCTGGAATGGCTTCTGTTCTGAAAGCTGCAAAGGAAGACTGGAATTAGAGAGGACATCAAATTGCTGGGTTAGAGGGCAGAAGAGAAGAGGTTGACTTATAGATCATAAGGAATTTTTTTGGTGGGTGGGTGGGACTTACTTTCTAGTCTCTGGGGTTGACATGGTAGATGTAACACTTCACTACACTGTCATTCTTTTATTTAACTTTATTTGTAAAAGTGGTATAAAGTGCCTCTTCAGAATTGGTCAAGTGAAATGAGGAGGCTTTTCCAATATTGACTAGGTTTCTATATAAAAATAACATGAGCAGTGAAACATTGATACTGAGTCAGAGTGCAATAGCAAAGGCTGTCATCACATCATTGGTATCATGATGCTGTGCAGGCATGTGAGCTTGAGTGCACTGCTGTGATACAGTCATAGAATGGTTTGGGTTGGAAGGGACCTCAAAGATAATCTGGTTTCAACCCCCCTGCCATGGGCAGGGACACCTCCCACTGTACCAGGTTGCTCAAAGCTCCATCCAGACTGGCGTTGAGGGTTTTCAGGGAGGGGGCAGCCACAACGGTCCAGGCACTTTATTACACAACTGCAGTGCTACATACAACTTAGTAACCAGCCACTTTACAGTGGAAAATTAACAAAAGTTAAACTTGAAAATTCAGAGTTCTTTTACAAAGGGAGTTGAACCTGCTACCAAAACCAGCTTCATCTGTTGCTACAATATTAATTTAATACTGACCACTTCCAGACTCCAGCCTTGCATGAGGAAAATCTATTTCCAGAATAATGGAGAAGTTTAATGGCACCTACTGCTTTGAAGAAAACATGCTGCGTGTTTTTCAGTGAGGCAAATAGGCCTGGGGTAGCCATGAGGGCTATGCCACGCGAAAAGAGTCTATTGGCTATTGGAGGAAGGGTTGAAGGTATGGCAATTTGTGGCAAAGCAGGGTAAGTAGCACAACCTCCTGGTTTCACGTTATGTACATATACTTAGATTGTAAAGACATTGCTACAGAGAGAGGAGGAAAAGCACTTTGCCAACACAGAAATCACTGAAAGATGGGGAAATCTCTCCTGCAAGGAAAAATAAAAAATTGGTTCAAAACTGTTCCTTTCATAAAGAACCAGCCCTTTCATCTAGCTCTGGATCAGCAAAGTGAGACAGATTTTTCACAGTGAGGGTGACACCAGTGGCATGGGCTGCCCAGAGAAGGTGTGGTGTCTCCTTCTCTGGAGACATTCAAACCCCACCTGGACACCTTCCTGTAGGACCTGATCTGGGTGTTCCCGCTCTGGCAGGGGGATTGGACTAGATGATCTCTTGAGGTCCCTTCCAATCCCTGATATTCTGTGATTTCTTTTGTGCTCTCTGCCCGAGTTACTCCAAAGACAGCTTTTTGGCTCGACCTCAGCTGTGTATGGCTTTCCAAAGGCTTCTAGCACAGAAGCCAAAACCTGGACTATGTGAGTGACTGCAGACAGTTCCTATTGGGCTGCTCAAACACTCTATCTGCCCAGCACAGCTCTAAAACAAAGTTGGGCAGAAGACATTACTAGTGATCAAACTAGAAAGCTTGAAGGGAGGCAGCAGAGGTAAAGGGCTTTTATTCTGGCATACAGAAGCTGAAAGATTTTCAGCTCATAGACAGCACTGACAATAGAAAATTAAGGCTGCTGCGAGCAACTCTTGCTCCCTGCTCTGAAAACACCCAAACTTAGTAAATTTATTCTTGTGGAAAGCATTTTCTTTTTTGGAAGCAGTCAGTCAGCCAGCCAGCCTTTGCAAACACACCTGCAAGACTATCTAAAAGGCAGGTGATTTTATGGGATTATTCAAAACCCTTCAGACCTCTAAGACTGCTTTTCCTCACAGTTTTTTCCATGGATTGGAAAATATGTTCTCAAGGCTTTGATGTCATAACAAGTAATGTCCTGGCTATAAAATCAGGCGGGAGGGTTATTCTATCCCTTCCGTTAAAGAATGGAGGAGTGGGGAGGGAGGGATTAACATGGCTCATGTCTATGCAGACGTGGCATGAAGGAAACCTTGGCTCTATCTTCTCGCCCTTCTCTGGCAGATCTGTTACTGGTGGGTCAAGGCAGAAAGAGAAGGGCAGAAGCCTTGTACATGCCTCTCCTTCCACAGCTGCTTTGTGGGGAGCTCAGGAGAGCCCTGGTAAAATCCCATCTGCTGAAAAAAAAAATCTCTTTGCCAGAATACTTACAGGTGCAAAACTCAATCTGATTCAGTAAGTTGATCTATTTTCTGATTGCAGAGTAATTATTTTATGCAGTAAGTTCTCCTGTGTCATGTAAGCTATGCCTTACAGTAAGTAGCTTTCTCTTCTTGGCTCTGGATATAGCACCAGCAGTTAAAACTGAGGTAAGGTTGCTTCAGAGTGGTTCAGCACTTCAGCTGGAATACAGGAATAGGGCACTTGACAGTTTTCATTCCTCCCCATTCACATCCTGTTTCTTCAGTGAGCTCAGGACCTCAGGCATGCTGTCACATGGAAGTACTGCTCAAAAAGTTCACTTGACCCTCTGTAGGCTCAGGTGAGCCAGAGAAGTGAATGTTGCCTCCTGTGCAGAATCATGTCCCCCTGTTCCTGGATTTATTTAGAACATGTCAAGTCATGAAATCACAGTTCTTCCCAATCCTTCTTCCAGAACACTGAGGTGTTGAATACCTAGGCGTGATATGCTTGTCCTCAGAGAAGGAAAACCCTTTCTAATATTCAGCATCTTGAAACTCATACTATGCAGATAGAGGTGTAATTTTTAGAGAACTTTTCTCCCTGCTTATAGTCATTAAAACAGCAATAACTATGGTTTAATTTTTTTTTAACGTTAAGACTCTGTAAATCTATATGTTAAATTTTTTTTTACTGAGCTTTGATCCTATGGCACAAAGACCCGCTTCTGTGAGAGTTGTGTTTTAAATTTTCTTTTTCCAATTTTTACTGCAAAGATGATGGGGAAAAACTTAGAAACAGTGGTGTAGCATAATCTACAGTTCTATTTCTATATTCCATGGCCAAAGACAAGGAAAACACAAGTGAATGGAGGAGGAATTTCTGCTCTTTCTCATTTCCACTACTCCTAAAACTGGGTAGAAAAAGGCAGTATTTGACAAAAGACCATGTCACACACTGCACCTAGGTTACAGGATAGATTGCTGCAAAGGAATTCCTAAGCCAAATGTTTTTAAAAATTTATCAGTATATAGTCACAATGTAAAAGGAACATAACGGGACATTTTTCTGAATTCCACACATTCCATCAACCCTTTCTTCCCACCCCACCTCTCATGAGTCCATTTTTGCAAGGTCTAGAAATTCCAGTTCTATGTCCTCAGTTGTGCAGAGTAAGCTAATGAATCCTGTTAATTTATGAGATCCTGGAGCTCCTCATCAGTCAGCTCATTGACTTCCATGATCTTTTGCAAGTGCTCCATATATCGGACATAGTCCTGCAAAAAGTGTGGTACCCTCGTGTTTTCAATCATGGCCAATCCTTTCAGGCGATCCACATCCTCGTAGGAGACCTGCAAGGAAGTAAATGGGTTAACGTTGCAATCTAGCCCTGTTACATCCCTTCTGTGGCTCTAAATTAGCTTCTATAAATGCAAAATATTTCAGAGCAGGGGGAGTCAAAAGCTTGTGAGAATCCTTTGAAAACATCAGTAAGCATGTGTGTCAACGGAAGATGTAAAAAAACCCCAAAAAACAACAAGAAAAACCCCCAAACCAACAAAAAACCACAAAAAAAATTTTGGCAAATGCCTCTCTGCTTCCTGATTCTGCTTTTGATTCACAATAGACTCACAGGAACCTGAAGGAGAGCAAGACCTACCTACCCCAGCTTCAGGAATAGGGAGGGAATGGACTATTTTCTCAAAGATGTTGAAGGATTGATATAAGAATTGAAAAACCCACAAATACAGAGACTGAGGAACTAGAAAGGGAGCACAGGACCAGCAGGCACAGAAAGCAGGGACGCTCTGGCTTTTGGAAAAGCATGTTGCCAGCTGACCTGAACTCTGAAGTTCATTTTCACTGGCTAATGTGCTTAGGCAAAGCTAAATTAGAATGCACTTCTGGTAACTAACTACAACAAAGGCAACCCTTAAGCATCTCAATTTACGTTTTATTTACCATTTAACAGCAGGGCAGTGGTTCAGTTTTGAGTCTTGGCATCAGAGCCTTCTGGGTACAGATAAATATTTCCCAGCCACTGCAGGGCTTTCCACTTTTTATTATAACAAAAGCTTTTCCTCTGCAGTCTTACGATTCTATGAGCTGAGACTTCAAGCCTTGTGCTCATAGTAGCTCAAGGTATTGTGAATGATGGTCCGAAAAGGATGAATGCTCTGGCTGTGCAGTAGCTATGCAGGCTGCCCTGAGGGCCCAGAGCAGGACTCTTTGGGCAGTTATCCAGCACAATGGAATCTATGTGGCTGCACTTTGTCTACAAGCTGCGTGTCCTGCAGCCAGAAGCACATGTACTGGCAAAACCCCCGAGCCTGTGCTTAGTAACCTACACATCCCATTTCCTCACAGCAGGTTTTTGCCAGGTGGCTTGAGAGTGGAGCCTGCTCTTTCCAGTTCTTTTTACTCCCATATTTCTTCTTAGGAGCTGTCAAGGTTCTCTGGGAACAGCCTGCCTTCTTAGCTGCTGATTCTGTCCAGAAAAAAGTGAGCACAAATGATCCACCAATGTGTAAGGGTCAGGGAAGGGCTCTCTGGAAAGACAGAATGGTGTAATCAGTTGGTGGAGGCCCAAGTCCTGCAGAGATTCAAGGCCAGTCTTGATGAGGCTCCGAGCAACCTATCTGCTCACTGCAGGGAGAGCTGGACTAAATGACCTTTGTTCCCATGACAACCTATACGGATCAGTTTTAGCAATGAATTCATGTAACTAAGGAAGAGTTGGAAGGGAGACCTTCAAAGTCTGCAAAGAAAATCAGTTTAATCTGTGTATAAATTAATCAAAGAACACACATATGCTTTTCTAGCTGCAATGAAAGAAAGGTGCTTCCTGATTTTTTAAAAAAAAGTTTGCATACATCCATGTTCAGGTTTACTCAAGTAAGCCTGTTTGAAGATGGTGTGGTATTACACCAGATTAATGTATTTAGAAGTAGATACAGAGAAGCTATACTAATCCTGTATCACCATCTCCTCTCAGAACGGTGACATAGCAGCAAACGAGATTAAATACTGACCTCTCCTCCTGTCTCAGTTTGAAGTTCTACCTCTTTTCCTCCCAAACAAAGGAAAGTAAAAAGACTCTTTTCCCCACGTATGTATATTCAGGGTGTTTCTGTTACTGCTGCAGCTAAGAAAGAAGTATCTAATCTGAGGTTTGACTTGAATGGGATGTCCTTGAAATGTCTAAAAAAGTTGACATTCTGAGAAGATCAAAGCATAATCTTATATTACTGTGGCAACAGGTTGTCTTTCTTACCAGCTGTAGTTAAAATAATTCTACTAGGTTAAAAATACTGAGGCTACAACAGATTTATTTAGGCTCTCTGCAATGTTTTCACATTATTGGGAAACATGATACTGTAGGACATTTTGTTCCTTTTGCCTTTTCAAACTCTGATAGTTATGCTACACTGAACTGCAACCAGTATCTGTATTCTACTCATCTTTACTAATATTTGCATGCAATTATTACATGAATGTTTTGCACTGCTTCCCATATTCAGTTCTTTCCTGCAAAATTTTAGAACTGCTCCTTTCCTAAAGCACCTTTTCTCAGGCTTCAAGCTCTGTCCTCAGTCACTTCTAGTTAAGTCGAACAGCTTGTGTGCGCTGTGTTTTCACAAACCACCCTGTAAGTAATGTCAGAAACATCAGGAAAGCTGAAGGCAGCAGCTCCAGCAAGATCTCTAGCACTCAGATGAGAACACAAGACAAGGACACTGTAGCATGGCTCTATTTTAACTACATTCACATGAGAAAGCAGTGTTCTGTGTTAGCCACCTACTAAAGAACAGAAACAATTTGTTGTCACCAGTGTAGCTTTTTCTTCTTACTATGTTCATCCTTTTATTTTATCTGCAGTTAAAAGATGCCTACAGTAGGCATACTGAGAAAGATGAGCTTACTTTTTATAATACAAGAACACGAAAAATCTTCAAAAAGCAATGAAAAATTTCCTGCTAAATGCTGAGCTTCTTGATGTTAAAATCTTGTGCCTTTTTCTTCTAACCTGGAAGACAAACCAGCCAAGCTTAATACTCCCTTTGAAACACCCTCATCCTCCTATTTTGTCCTGAAAGAAACAAATAAATCATCCTTTAAAGTGGAAATGAATTTGTAATAACCACAAGCTAGACCTTTCAGATTTCTCTGTGACCACAGAACTTGTTTTTCCTGGGAGTATTTGCACACAATGGAGCAGGCCAGTGAAGAGTACCTAAGATGATTAAGGGACTGGAGCATCTCTCCTGTGAGGAAAGGCAGAGGGAGCTGGGACAGTTCACCCTGGAGAAATGAAGGCTCAGGGGGATCTTACCAGTATGGATAAACTAAACACCTGATGGGAAGGAATGACAAGGGAATTGGGCTCTTCTTGGTAGTGTCCACTGGCAGGGCAAGAGGCAATGGGCACCTGTTAATATGCACAAAACACTTCTTTATGTGAAGCAAGGTAAACAATGGCAACAGGTTGCCCAAAGTGGTTGTGGAGGCTCCATCAGTGGAGGTATTTAAAGTCCAACTAGATGTGACCCTGGGCAATGGGCTCTAGCTGACTCTGCATGATGATCTTGCAAAGTCCCCATGGACCTCAAATGATCTGTGATGCTGAGAGGAGGCACTTGTATAAAAATTTTGAGTTTGATTGAAGATGCTTGAAGCAGAAACATTTAGAGTAGGCTTGCTTTTAGAATTTTTAAATTCAAGCACTTACGAATTACACTTACATTGCTTATAGTCCCTTAACCTGAATGCCTTGCCATGTGGATGATGGGGGAAAACTTCCTACATTTTTGAAGTGGCTTGACAATCCTGCAAGCTCCCTGAAGAGAGAAAGAGTGCAGAAAAAAATATGTGTTCCGTAGCTTAGCAGGCAGAAGCTGTGTGAAGTTAAGCAGGCTTAAAGCAAAAGGCAGTTTCAGAAAATAAAGTTGCACAGACTGATTTGACAGGGCAATTTTATTTTCAGAGCTTCCTGATTTGGTTCAGTTACATAAATAGCTCTGTTCACCAATATGGCAGTGTCTGACAATGAAGGCAAAAATTCGAAAATGTGGACCTAACCCCTCTATCTTAATATGCAACTTTCCTTTATCACCCATGGATTGCTAAGTAGGCAGAAATATTGGTATGTTCACTTTAAATGCAAGCAGTTGGAACCCTGGTTTATGGAAGAATGGACCCTGCTTCATTAACTGTGATAACTTAGCAATTCAAGGATTTGGTTGACAAAATATGTCCAAGTTTCTGGGCTTCTTAGTATGATTTTGAGAACAGGCAATGACAGTTGCAGAAGACATAAGTTGTGTGAATGTGGAAATACCATGTGATCTGGGGAAAAAAAAGTAACCCCGATACTTTGAAAAACACCAGAGCTGACATCAGTGAGAGGAATTTGAGATGAAAAACTCTCTGTGGTGGAAGGGGATGCTTTAGCATAAAGGATTAATTTTGTTTTCTGCTATGACCACCAGCATTTGTCCCACTTGTCTTGTAAATGGAGAAAGGGATGTATGAGTACTATGACCACTAAAATCTTAATCTGATAAGTGAGGAATAATGAAAAGCTGGTAGAAATTTTTAGGACGTCCCAATATGTGTAACTTACATTGTGTAATACTAAGTGCTGCAGAGAACAGAGAAATCTTGATCAAAGTGAAACAGAGCACCAGTGACTCAACTCACAGGCTTGCTGAAATGTACCCTATGGAGAGACTGAGTCCACTCACCTTTCCAAGGGCTGTCAGAAGATGGAAGTCAATGGACTTCCTGTGTCTCAGGATTCGGAGGATGCCATCCAAATACACCTGATCCTTATTGAAACAGCCTAAAAGGAATTGAGATATACTGCACTCACTCAGGGTCTGTTCCAGCAATATACTCAGAAGCATCTTATTAATAGAAAAGCTTTATTTTTTAAACTTGTTATTTGTATCTTGGGCTTTGAAAACCTTCCCAAGAACTAACTAGATGGCTAAACCCACTAACCAGAGAAAGAAATCAAATACATAAGATGATGTCTGTGAAGTCTGTGAATATCCAAAGCAAAATTATATCTTTTGTAATGAATATAGCCGCTGGCCTAATGAATATCTTTTTAATAAGATATATGATGGATGGACTAGAAATAATGTATGTAAATTGGAAGAGGGTACATTCAGGCTAGATATAAGAAAGAAATTCTTTATGGTAAGGGTAGTGAAACACTGGAACAGGCTGCCCAGAGAGGTTGTGGATGCTCCCTCTCTGGAGGTGTTTAAGGCCAGGCTGGACAAGGCACTGAGCTGATCTAGCAGGAGGTGTTCCTGCCTATGGCAGGGGGGTTGGAACTTGATGATCTTTAAGGTCCCTTCCAACCTATGATTCTATAATATGAGAGGAGGTCAAAGTGAGTATGAAAGTTTTCATGGTGTTGCAATTTACATTTCAATTTCCAATGAAAAAAAAAGAAAAAACAACAAAAAAACCCAACTGAAAGTCTCATGGATGTGCATTTTCAGCCTTGTTTTCAATTGCAGAAACCCTGCAACCTCACTTCAGAAAGCGTGGAGTCCCACTTCTCCTTTTTGCAACGGTTTCCACTATGGTATGACATGATGAAGGAGCTCTGTGCATGTTCTGAAAGCCTCCATGAAGTACAAAAACAGGGAAGAAAAACAGGGAACCCACCTGGTTGTGATGTGTCAGTCCACCCTCTCTTGGCTCGTACACAATAATCCCACCGTGTGTTGGGGTCCTTGACAAATTTTGCCACATCCTGGAAAAGCTGACTGAAGGACATCTGGCTGGCCTGGTACACTGTGTAGTAAAGCAGGGCAGCCCTCCAAAGAAATGGGTCTTTGCGGAACAGGACACTGTGAATGCTTGCTAGGCCCTCTTCGGTAGGGTTGATTGGTTTTAACCCATGTTTTCTACGTCCATTCCAGTTGCGCCAAGGCTGGCTGTTGTTGTTAAAACCCCGCAAATAGTGAGTTCCTGAAAATAATGGAATACATGACTTAAAATTGTAATATCTAGTGATTGAGGGGAGGAAAAAAAAAGAAAAATATGAAATATGGAAGGAGCCATACATTTCAAAACTGGCAGCAGTGGGCACCTAAAGGTGGCACTTCAGCCTTGTCTATAGCTGACAATTTTATCAGGGATAGATATAAGGTGCAATTATTCACCTGCTGACAGCAAAGTGGGAGTCCTGAAAATGCCAAAGGGCTGCAAATGTCAGCAAGACATGAATTACCAAATCCCCAAGACAAGAGATTTTCTAAAGTGTCTTACACTCTGAATGCCTGCAGCGTAGGCTGGGCATTGTAGCAAATGGAAGGAAGGAGAATGCAAGTAAGGGGACAGAAATGTTGCTTCCTAAAGGTGACCACACAGATCCACCACAGCCTTGGAAAAAGCTCTGTCACCTTACAAAGTGAGAAACAGCACTTGAAGGCAGTCACAGGACTTATTCTACAGTTGAAATTCAGTCACTAGCCAAGTTTATCCATTTTTGATGTACTTAACTAGAACTGAAAAGTTTGTAAAAAATTTATGCAGGGTCAAGTGACTTTGTGTAATGCAAGCTCAAGGCAATCCTGCGCTGTTTTAGGGCTGGTTAAGTAAATTCTTCATAGCTAAAGCATTTCTACATCTGCAAGCAGTGGAGCATAACAGAAGCAATTTGAAAAGTGAAATGGCAGGTGCTGAGTTTGAATGGACACTATTTTTGTTTCCCATTCTTAACTCCAGACTAGCTCTAGGTTGAGCTCATGATCAAAAGCAGTGACAACACAGAAGGTATGCCCTGGAGCACAGCCCCTGGGTTAGCATCATCTGTTACAGATTACGCTTTGCCTGCTCCAAGTTTCCTTTGGCTTGTGAACCTCAGTGCAGCACGTGAGGCCATCTGATAGATTCCATTCAAAAGCTCCATCTTATTTGACTCAAAATGATAATTTACATGATCCCTAGGAATCCTTCTGCTGGGTGATGTGGTGATAAGTTCTTTGGACAGGGACATTCCCTCCTTCGCTATATGTACTGTGCCTGGACCATCACTGCAAAATAAGCAAGAACACATGCAAATACCCCCCTTTGCCTGAAGATCTGATGACATGCTCATACCAATTTCATGTCTCAGCATCCCTTCCAGCCAGTGCTCTCGTGCAGTGGAGACATTGATAGTGAGAGTGGGGCGGCCATTCACCACCGTCATTGAGGCTCGAGATAGCAGATCCTCCGTGAGATGGACCACGATCTGAAGATGAGACAGTTCAGGTAGCAAACAGCTCTCTTCTCACTCCAGTTCCTGCTTTTTCCTTTGGCCCTTCCACTACTACACTCCCCTTTGGTCTCTTGCCCTTCACTCTTTCTTGCTACCAACAATCATCATCTGTTCTTTTTTTGTTTTATGTAGGATTGTAGTTCCCGTTTTCTCTTTGAAAACTAGGATTTAAAACAAAAACTGACAGAGAAAGAAACTAAAGCATATTGCTATGTTTTGTTGTTTGAGTTTTAAAAGTTTTTAAACAAATGTCTGTAAGGGACAGAGGAAACACTGAAAATTAAGCACCTTTTTCTCTTCATTTAATGCCTAAAGAAACCCCCACACTACTGTTCTAAAGAGTACTAGGGACAGTACCTATAAGAGAGATAATTTTTTAATATCAAAGGATAAAAAATGATAAAAAGACACAGGGATGAAAGGCATCAAAATGATACTTCCCTGTGTTTTAACCCCACCATTCAACTCCAATTTCAAAAGCAAAAGCAGTCAGTGTCATAAATTTCTTACTTCAGATGCGGGAAAGAAAGGTAAACCCTAAAGCTTTTAAAGTACTGATACCTCTTAGCTTTATTATCACCTCACCAACTAAAGAGAGTGTTTTCGTAATATTTTAGGCCATCCTAAACATGCTTTCTTAACTGTACTTTTGCAGAGAAACTAAAGCATTTCACTATAAAGGACAGGATGTTCAGTAAGGGTGCAGGATACTGCACCCATGAAGACGAACCAGGACAAAAATGAACACAAGGGGAGATAAGTGCAAAACAAAGCCCAAAAATTCAATTTTGTTCTGCTTGCTCTAAACTGGAGTTTTTTAAATCCACTCTTAGAAACACAAAGAAAGTCTGGTATCAGTGTCAAATTACAGTTGCTCAAACAGATGTGATGAGTTTAACTGTTCTTCCAACATTACTGTGTTTACTAATTAAACCTAGTTTTTCATAAACTAATCTGTGTCTATTGAACTCTAATTTCAGACTCATATTGCGCACCACCAAGTCTTGCACTGTGTCACATGGTACTTTTATTTGGAATAATTCTCATTTTATACATTCAACTTTCATCTGCTCTTTCAATCAATTCTATGTAACTCAGTCAAACTGGACTGCCGAAATTCTGAATATAGGAAATTAGGGTTTTTTTGCACAGGGGTATAAAAATTAGAACATTAAAGTCAGGAAAAACAGCACTTAAACCAACTCAACAGGCCAAACCCTTTCAGACACTAGGTCACTTTCATTTGTGCTGCTGCTTATAAATCAGTCACTTGGGCTTCTACTTATTATTCTTGGCCTTTTAAACTCTACTTTTGTGTAAATAATTTGATATAAGAAAACAGTTGGCAGAGCTGAATAAATGGAAATGTGCTTGTCTCCGAGTAGCTAAAAAAAGGTAGGAAGGAAGGGTGTCATTCTTGGGCACTCCCAAAAGAGATGAATTTAAGAATAAGCATCTATGAATCAGGAAACAGGTTCAGAGAGATGGCACACAAGGAATTTGCATCATTTCAATTGTTCAGAAATTAGTCTGGGCACAGCCATTAGAAAAATATGATGTAAGGAATATACTTATGGAGGAAAGGTTTCTCAAATGGTCTCAAAGATCCACGTAACTCTTTCTGTCATGATCCAGGGTAAGACCTACCTCACCAAGACAGCCTTCTTTCACCATGTATTTCCGGACATGATTCCAGATGCGACTTTTGGTCAGCAAGCTGCCTCCAGTGGTCTGTTCAAACTTTTCATAGCTTCCATATTTCTGCAATGTCCGCTCCATAATGTTAATGGACTGCAAAATGCAAGTGCGTAGCAAGTATGAATGCAGTAACACCCCCATGTCAAACTGGCATGGGTATTATTTCTGTCCATCTCAATCCTCCCCTTTTTTGTTTTGATCTTCATTTTTTTTTTTTTTTTTAATTCATTAAGAGACACTATCAAACCCTAGTCATTAGACAAAGGCTGGAACACTCTGTAATTGATTTATATCATCTTCAGGCATGCACTACAGCCAGAGTATGATAAAAGATTTTGATCAACTCATTCTGGGGACACATCCATCAGCTCACCACAGATGATTACCAGTCTAGTAAAATAATACTAATTTTCTCTATAATTTGGGGAATGTTGTAGGACTGCTTTGTAGGTCATAGGAACATTTGCATTTTAAATTGTCACCATGTTTCTTTTTATGATTTTCTGAAGAATTTTATAAAGATCAATTATTGCTGCTGTATTCCTTCATTTTTTGGTACTTTCTAGTTGAGGAATGCTAAACCATGATTAAGCAGATGTGTAACTAATTTTAACAAAACTATTTCAACTATAACTGTCTCCTTATGAAGAAATCCTCTGTAATATGGATGTTTGTTTTACAAAGGAGGAGGGAGAACAGAAAATGCATTAATTTTAGCTATAATACTTCTTTATTACACACCCTCCAAAAAAAATAAAGGAAGCATGTTTCATTAGATATAGCGATATCAACAATTGGATGGAAAGCAGAGTAGGATGACCATAATGTGATCTGAATGTGGTGTGAAATGCACATCCACAGTAATCTACTTCCCAACATGTCATTTCACACCCTTAAAAGAAAATATGATACAGAAAAGCTTCTTGCACACCCACAGTCCAGCTACGGGGAATGGATTTTCATATAGATATAACAAAAGCTCACAAGAATCTCATAGAGAAAAAAATATTACTGATATAATGAAAACTGAATCTTCTTGCTAGGAAAATACCACTTGCTAATGATGGTGGGAATCACAGAATGTCAGGGATTGGAAGGGACTTCAAGAGATCCTCTAGTCCAATCCCTCTGCTGGAGCAGGAATAACTAGATCAGGTTCACAGAAAGGTGTCCAGGCAGGTTTTGAATGGCCCCAAAGAAGGAGACCCATACCGTCTTGGGGCAGCCTGTGCCAGTGTTCTGTCACCTTCACCATGAAAAAGTTTTTTCTTATATTTCTGTGGAACCTCCTATGTTCCAGCTTGCACTCATTATTCCATGTCCCAATACTGGAGGTCACTGAGAAGAGCCTGGCTGCGTCCTCCTGAAACTCAACTTTTACATATTTATAAATAGGAATGAGGTCACCCCTCAGTCTCCTCTTCCCCAAGTTAAAGAGACCCAGCTCTGTCAGCCTTCCCTCGTAAGGGAGGTGCTCCGATCCCCCAATCATCTCTCTGGCTCTGTGCTGGACTCCCTCGAGCAGTTCCTCATCCTTCTTGAACTGAGGCCCCCAGAACTGGACACAATATTACAGATATGGTCTCACCAGGGCAGTGTAGAGGGGAAAGAGAACCTCTCTCAACCTAATGCAGATTGAATTAATGCATGAAGATATAACAAGCTTGTTATTTCCAGCTATGCCATTCTGACATTGACAGTCACAGTTCTCACAGTTACTAACTATTCTGTAGTTGAAATTATTATTCTAATTATTTTCAAGTTGAAAGTAAGCAACCTGTGCAACTTCTAATGAATGTCTTCTTGAAGTTCTGCAGCTCTATGCTGAGAGAAATATGACGTACTTGAATGCCAAAAAAATACTGCAATGAATGTTTAGTATTTCTCTGCCTGCCTCTACTACTTGTTAGTAAACCTGAAGGGCCATTTGTTCAGATCTGATTTTCTTTTTCAAGAATTAAGAAAAAAGCATCATTTACTACCTTAGCACAGATTTTGTTTTTTTTTTTTTTTTTAATAAAGAGGGTTACCTTAAAGAAGACTGTAATTTTGGGGGATTAAGCAATGTACCAGTGCATAGGTTATGGCAGGGCCTTAAAGAATGTAAAAAGATATTAAAGAGGTCTTTATATGTCAGTAAATAGCATTTTTTCTTGTGAACAGTCAAGTCTTAAAATTGCTTGTCATTTAAATCACCTCCAATAAATGAAGCAAGGATAGTATCTAAGTATTAAATGAGAAATGATTAATCTCTTGTGCAGGCCTATTATTTCTGGAGATTGGCGACAACTGCTTCCAGCAAAATTTAAGGTCAAGTGCTAGAATGTGATGAAAAAGTCAGAGTAAAGTCTAGTTATTGTTTACTAGCTTGTGTATTTTCCTAAAGGATTTTATCCTTTTTGTATGAATATGAATTTTTAACTCCTGAAAACATTGTCTATTTTGTAAGTTTTTCAGTGTCTGCAAATTCTTAAACATTTTTCCACCTTACATAAAATCCATGGTAACAGAAGCAAACAAAAAACGACTGCACCCATTCCAGCAAGGTCATTCTTAGACAGCAGTCTGAATAATTCATGAAAGCAGTTCTTCAGCTTCCCTTGCAAGCTGTAAGATCCTTAAGATATTAATGTTCCTACTCGGAGCTTGGTGTATCTCGTTTCTCTGAACAATTAATTAATATAATTTGCTCACTCTAAAGGAAGAGCTCTCTGAATTAGTCTCTGGCATGAAATTTGTCTTCTTGACTTGTTGATACTGAATTTCACTTAAATCCTTTGATGTTTAGGTTATTTAAATGTGCAACAGTGATTTCCATTCCTAAAGAGACTTAAAACCCAGCAGCACTATGTTTTGTTTCTCAAACCTCTTTCTTCCCATCTCTCCTCTGTGGCAAATTGACTCTGTTTCAAGCAAAACAGAAGTAATTCCAATAATTCCTTCCACACAGGCAGTTGTAACTCTGGAAGTATTGAAAGGACAGCAGTCATCACACATACATGCTGCCATCAGCACATAAAACTCTGGGGAGCAGTGATCCCCTCAATTCTGAGATGGACCCTTCCCCAGTGAAACTGTTTTGATACTTCTTCCCACAGTCACATCAGCTGAAGAGAAAAGTTTCAGGTTAGTTTTTGATCCCAGACACTGAACACAAAACAGAGGCCATCATCTGGGGTTCTAAAGCAATCTCTGAGATTGAGGTGAGATACCTCAAAGTCAGGTGTTGCAAGAGCTTGCTGGGAAATGGGGAAAATCCAGACATGCATGCCAGCTCTCACCTAGTTGAGCATCCAGCCTCTGGGCCAGCAGAAACCAAGGTACAGGTAAAAAAAAAATAGAAGGAGGACAATGAGGCAGTACCAGATTACTGATTAAAAGTAGTAATTCCTGCTCCTTCCATTATCATCTAAAAGCTCTGCTTTTATCCCTCTTGCCACTACTGCCAAAAGAAATGATAAAACAGTAAGCTCCCTTGTACAGCAAACTGACCAAGGAAAGATGACACAGAAGCACTAATGAGAACAAGACAATGTTCTATTTAGTTTGATGGCTTTTAAAAATAATTTATTTACAGCCAGCCATGTAGATGTGTGAATCCCAGGTCACTCATGTGCATCAACACAGCTTAGACATGCTAATTAATTGTTTGAGGCAACCAAGTCAGAAAATGGGCTCAGTGACCTAGGAGCCAGCCTCCTGCCTTCTGTCAGCTCTGCTGTAGTTGGGTTCACAGGCTCTGTTGAGCTTTGTGAGACAAATAAAGCCTGCAGGCACCAGTGTTGTCCTCCCTTGTATAGCTTGTTTGTGCTGGGGGGAAAAACTTGGTGAGGGGGAAACACTAAGCTGCACCGGATGGAACACGTTAGTCTAATAAACAGACAGAAAACAGCATCTGCCCTCACTTTTTGAAGTCAAATGGAAAGGAGGGAGAGAAGTAAGAGCCAGGGAGGTGTGGGGCATTTGAGTCAGACTAGTATTTTGGGTTTTATTCTGTATTTACAGTGGCTATTGTGTTGCATGCTTGCTCCTTGCAAGACAAAGAGTGTATTTTAGTGATTTAGCACTGGCTGAAATATTTTAATGAGAAAATTTTCAAATACTTTGCAAGGAATTAAGAATTAATACTCAGTAGACTTTTTTTGTACAACACGATATCCTGGAACAAATCTATGCACTTACTGTAGTATCACCAGAAGTGATCTAGCGTTTCTTCTAATGGAAGGGAGAATTTTTGTAGGCTCTTGAGAACTTATATTAATTAGATAGTCCAATATGATCTGTGTCATTTATTAACATACTTTATCTACACATTTGTACTTATTTACTAGTGGAGAATGAGATGTTTCACAATTTACAGCCAATGAGACATACTTGAATCATCAACATGCTGAAGGGGCAATATCACCTGGATGTTGCAAAGTCTTCTGGCATTGTTGAATGCCATATTATTTAGCTTTCCAGCTCCACCTAACTATTTTCCCAACATCTGATAAATTTGCTAATTGTAGACGACTTCTACTAATGACTTAAGGTGTGCAGTGTTATATTTTTATGAGCACAAGAAAAAAGGATGTACAACTCTCTCATGGGAGGGATTACTCATTCAAAAAATTATGGGTTTTTTTTAATATAAAAAATAGATTTCTTGTCTTCAGGTACGATTCCAAGAAATAGGTACTAACACACAGGCTATCTGAAGTTGTAACATCCTTGCTGATTTTAGTTCAGCAAATTGCAACTGTTATATCACCTGCTCTGCAAACACTAGGATAATTACTTCTAGATGAGTACTGCCACCTCTAACATCTGTGCAACAAATAAAAACCACCTCAAGTGCTAAGAAAACTTAAAAAGGGGCAAGTAGATTGAGCCAAAAGGAGTGCAAATATGAAAGTTTTCATAGCACTTATAGCTTACAGTTGCTATGCTGACCTTCAGACGCACCAATAAGAGAATTAATTTCTGTCGTATTAGACATGTCAATCAATAGGAAAAGCTGCAAACCTGCATACTGTTTTTTTATTCTCAAGTTCTCTTCCCGAAAACCACATACCGTGTGACTCATGAAAGAACTTTTTTTGTGAAGGAAATAAGATAAAGTACAGAGGAACAAGAAACA
The DNA here is from genome assembly GCA_013400935.1 of Turnix velox. NCBI lineage: Eukaryota > Metazoa > Chordata > Aves > Charadriiformes > Turnicidae > Turnix > Turnix velox. The sequence goes on along the minus strand of VZTY01023058.1, from coordinate 12,778 downwards.
GAACAAAGCACAAGAAGAGAGACATTAAAAATACTGTTCTCAAATGTATTCATAATCCAAAAATGTCAACTCTGTCTGTCAAAAGTCAATTGATAAAAGTGCTGCTCTAGTCTTTGACCAGACTAAAGCCCCGGGGATGAATTGGGCGCCTCTGTGCATTCCCCTTGCTGCATTGCTATGTTATTAGTCTGCAAATCCTGAGTGTTCTTTGCCTTTAAAAAAATAAGAAAGATGGCATGGTGTGATTTATTCAAGACATGTTGCAGTAATGCTGTATTCCACAGGCATGCCAAATGCAAAAAGACCAATAAGAAAACACAGCTGTGGATAAAAATTTTAAAAAAAATCCTTACAAACCCTCTAAAATCCTGGAAATGTCAGGTTTTGATCTCATTTCACCGAAGTATCCTCAAAACTTCAAATAAAATTGATGAGTTTTATCAGTAAAAATCTGTTTTTACAGAGATGTTGGTCATAGAAAAGCATCCAAGTATAAGTTGCTCTAAATTCCTTTTTTAACATAAAATAGGAATAGTTCTGTTTCTGTTTATGGAAAGCTTTCCAAAATAAGTAGAACAACAAATAACAGCCAGAAATATTTTAATTTTTAAAATTTCTCCTTGATGCAAGAAAAAAGGACAAAGATATTCAGTTGTGTTTTTACTGCAGATCTGAATCTTGACACTAAAATTTTTTTGCAAATGAAGTAATTTTCCCTGAATTTAAAGCTTCCTGTAAGATATAAGCCTATTTTTCTGACAAGTAAAATCTTCATGGGGGAAAAAATATAACTAAGGAAAGCAAGCACTCATAGAATATTCGGTGATTATAATTTTGGTTAATGCTACCTTTTCTGGATAGTAAATCTGTGTGAAATGAAATTTGAAGTTGTGTGGAGATTTAAAACGTCTAAAGATAGCTGTAGATAAAAAAAAATGAGAGAGTGCCACCTGCTGGGCATAGAACTATGTCAAAGTTGCTTTTTGAGTCACAGAAAGTGCAAGACACTGTTCCCCGTTTTTAGAACCTGAACTTTGAAGAAATTGTTTTCTTGCTAAGAACTTCTGTAACTTAAACATAAGACCTATTAAAAAAATTTATATCCTTTTTGGTAAGTTTCAGAAACACTGTAATTCACTGTTATTTATTAAGTCTTTATTTTCCCATCCTTTGTGTGTGAAGTTACATGACAGAATAATATTGGAAAATAATTTATTGTTGATTTGCTGTAACCTTTGGTTAATGTTGCTTGTATTTCTATAAGAAAATCAAAGGGAAATTTTCTAAAAACCTTTAGTCAAGGAGTAGTTTGGTGTCAGCATGATTTAGTTGGTCATTTAGAAGCACGGAAGGTGATTTTAAGAATAGATGTGAAGAAATCTTTAATGAATACTCAGCTCTTGAGTTTTTAAAAATATGTATTTGTTTTTAATGTGAAAATGCAGACCAAAATACAGTGATTTAATAGGTACTAACACCTATGTGTGTCCTTTTTGGGGGGGGAAGTCAGATACTGCATAAGTTAAAGGTCAATTATTAGAATCCATGGTACTCTAATTCATATATCTTTTTACCAGGAATTCTTTTTGTAAGGGTTTAACTGAAATATTTATATCACAAAAGTGAAACTCATGGAAGAGCAGGATCTCTTCTCAAGTGAAGTATAACTTGAAAACTGAGATTCTCTATTCAGAAAAGCTTGTCAGACTAAAGTAAATTCTTTCTAAACTATTTTAAAATAGGAAAAATGGGAAGAAGACGGGTTGTTATTATGTAGATGAGCAGTGTTTTTTTGTCAAAGTTGAAAGTAACATTTTTGTTATCTTGTTGAGTTTTGTTATCTCATAACTCAAAAGATAGGTAGGAAGCCAGGGTAGTTACAGAGACTGGGAATGCCTGTAGCTATACAGTGTGTCTGTATATTAAAAATAAAGGAGGTGAAGAGCAGGCCCATCTTCTTAAATATTACCCACCTCTGGATTGGAGTTTGTCTGCTGCTTCATTAAGCTTGATGTATAAGCAAATATCCTCGCAAGTTGATTGAAACGAGAAACACCAACATATGCTTATTCAATAACCATGGCCTGAAATAACTGCTATCTGCTCCCTATCCCTGTGTCACCAAGTGCATTGTCAGCATTTCTACACTCTTTTGTTTGACCTTTTACTAAAACATATTTAAGCATTGAATTTTTCCTGTATTGGTCTCTGCTTCATTGCCTAAGCAGCTTTTTGTCTTAAATTATGTTTCATGTGAACCAATCCATAAGGAACCGTGCCTTTATCCTGTAGACTAGAGCAGCTTTAACTTTTTAATAAAAAAAATATTTTCTTTCAGTTCTGTATTCTCATCTTCGATGCGCGTTTCACACAGCAAGGGGGCATGATAAGGAAAAACAATTTTCTATGAACACAGACAAATAATCCCCTTAATAGGTGCAGGAAAAAGGAACTGGTGGAAAAGGAGAGAGGAAAAAATGTAACAATACCTGCTTAAGAAATCTGTCAGATGCATGGCTGTGCTTAGCTAAGACGTTTGGCAGAGCAGGGTTTTCATACTCAAACTGTGGATTGTATGTGAAATCTGAATTGAAGAACTTTATCTTTTCTCTTTCCACATTGGAAGGCTTGATTGCAGCCAGTAAACAGAGCTTTCGTCCACAGGCATCACCTTCTTTTCTATGGCTCTTTGAGGACTGGGACTGTTTTGCCTTTGTTACATTAAAATGTTTCTTAGTTCTACTTTTGCGTTGGTGTGGCAGTCCTAAACTGCTCCCTGCAACTGCAATACTGCTTGTAAACTTCATGCTGGTAGACACTGGACTGGTGAGGATGATGGAGGGCTGTCTGTTTGTGCAGTACCATCCACTGCTGAGCAAGGGGAGTGGGACTTTGATGTTGGGTTGCTCATTGCTCTGCGAGCTGGTAGCACACTTGGTAGTTTTTCTGTATTCCTTGCGGTGAGCAGACAACTGCTTTTGAGGGTGGTGCTTTTTCTCCTCTTGGCTCTGCAGAAGTACATTGTAGCTACTGGTTCCTGTTGTGAAAATGTCCTTAAGTATGCCAGAAGTTGGGTGCTGGAGGCTGTTGTCATTATTAATGTTCAACTTATGTTCTTCTGGACTCAGAATTGATTTCTTAGAAAGTTCTGTCTTAGGCCAGTGAAGTTTTTCTGCATTGAAAGAGAGAAGTAAAAAAAAAAAAAAGCTGAGGGCAGATTTTAATTTTTTCACATGCCAATACTAATCTAAAGTACTCAAAACTGCAACATAAATCAAACAAAGGAAGAATTTGTCTTAATTGCAGTCACATCAAGTCAGTCTTGACTTCTACACATACTTTTGAATAATTAGGCTTCAACTTGTAAAATCCAGCTTAGCAAATATTTCATGCCAGCAACGCCATGTCCAAGTGCAATTTGCAGCTAAGAACTTGTTAAGAACAAGATTGCAGAACCTTATGAAAGTTTACTGTTACATTTGTTTTTAATTGAGGACAACTGGGCAAGGAAGGCTTTCAGTATGGACAAAGAATTACTTAAAAAACAGGAAACTGGTTTTAAAATAGGTTGGGTTGAGGAGTATTTACAGGGAAGTCCCACAGGGATCTGTGCAGTGATATAAACAGTCTGGTGTGGTCTCTTCTGCATAATCCAATTCACAGAACTTATCCTTGGGAAAGATGAGAACATTGGAATGGGCCAGCCACGGTCAACAATTTAAAACACCATACGAATAGTAATGGAAAAGACTTCAGTTTCACATATTCCTTCTTAATACAGTCAGTAAGCTACATTAAAAGGGGAAAGAGAAGGAAGATTACAAAAACTCCTAAGAATCCTTAAGATAACTTACTTTATCTACTCAGAGCTGTAGTACAGCAAAACCTGGCTTTAAGAAAAAACTTAAGGAGCACTGTAAACTAAACTGAAAGCAAGAAGTGAATAACATTCCCATAAGCAAGGAACCCTCCTTCCTTGTTCTGATTCCTGGAATAGCCTTCAGGGGGAACCCCTGGTTCAGAGCAGCCACATAGAAAAGCCACTGAGGATTAAGACTGCATTTAACATCCGTACTGGCTCCTCTCTTCACTGATTCTAGTCATCCCCTTCATCCCAAACCAGCTCATCCTAGAACATGAGGTGAGCAGAAAGCAAGGCAACAAATGAATGCCACAGAGAAAAATTTCCTGCTTTTCACAGAACCAGAGGTATGGACAGAGCATGATTAAAAGCCTGCAAAAGAGATTTGAGGTTCAGCCCATAGCTCAGCTGTAATTGCTCTGCATACAGTAATTATACTTTGCATGAAACATTAGCAAGGGATCATTAAATGACTCCAAGGGGAAAAAAATTGATAGTACTTTGGTTTCAGCTTCATTTCCACAGTAAAATTAGGTTTCCTCCCAACATAAGCACTGTGACAATGTATTTCATACCGTGTTCCTCAGTCCCCCTGAAGTTAGTGTTCTAAAATGCAAAAAGACAGAGGTCCCATTGGCATGAACTGACAATGGAAAATCTGCAGCCTGGGTTTTTACTGCACTGAACAGAGAGGTATAGATTATTTTCCTCCACTAGAGCATGTGTATCTTATGGAAGCTTACTTTTGCTTCACAGTGAGTTTGCAAATCCTCTTTCAGTGCTTGGCGCAGCAATGCCCTTGGCCTTCTTCACATTCTGGCTAGATCAGTTTCCTCATGCAATTGACAGCCTGTCCACCTGGCTTATCTTCTCCAGCTCTAGTGGGGAGAACCACAGATCCCATCACAAGGCAAACAATATCAGGATACCTTGCAATGGACATTCATTTTTGTATGTACCTATCTACAAACAAATGGTATAAAATCAGATATTTTTTTGGATGGAGAGACAATCTGAAGGTGATGATGTAGAAAGAAGCAAGGAGGCATTGTTAGGGTAGCAAAGGATAGAAAACTGTCCTGTTCAATGGAAACCTGGTCCGTCATCTATTTGGTTTCTGCTTCCCCTATAAGGTGGGTTAGCAGGATAGTCAGACAGGCAACTGCTCAGTCTGCCTAAAGAATATTGAGCAAGAGAGCCAAAACAGACATAAATGTAGTGTAAGCCACATAAACATCTGAAATACCACAGATCTGAATTTTTGTCATCATGGGAGTTTTACTCTTGAATAGCTTCATTTATAGCTATGCACCTACTTCAGTACCACAGCAGTAGCAGAGAAGGGACATACCCTAAAGCTGCTAACAGAGGAGGTATGTGAGCCACAAATCTCATAATAAATCAGCATTAACAAAATACATTTTGTGTGTTAGTTGCATTCCACTTGGTTGCTTTGATCTTTTAGCATCACAGGCATTATCTAATCTCATCAGAGGCTATTAATTAGAAAGAAGTCATAGATTTAATGTTAAATTCAGGAACTAGGTTATGTCATTGGTTTCTACCCTTTAGAAATTGATGTACTGAGGTAATATTTTATTACATTAGTAATAGATGTAGGAAAAGCCCATTAGCAGGATAGTTGGAGACCTTGGAGAGTGGAGACCTTCCTCCAGGCTACCAAGTAGCTGCTATCCTAGAAGCTCGTTTCATAGGTGAAATGAGGTTAATAGATATTTGCTAGTAAGCATCTCTCTTTGCCTAGCTAGCCTTGTTCTGAAAAATCAGAGAACTCCTTCAGTTTTCAAGCAGCAGTCACTCAGTTTTTAAATGCGTAATGGACAAATCCTTTCCAAGCTCTGGGTGTGATTCTTAGCAAAGATTTTCTCGAAGCAGTTCTTCTTATCTTTGGAATGTAATGATCCGAGCCACTGCTTTTGGTTTTCAGTACAATATTACCATTTCAGAGTATGTTTGAATTTTTGTTCAAAATCAGAAACAAACAGCTTGACTTTGAATTTTCAAATTTGTAGAAATACAAAGAATGTCCGTGAATCATCTACAAGGACTAAGAAAATAGAGAAGTTTGAAAGCAAAAGATGAGATAAAATACCTGGCTAAGACAAGCGAGAGCCCTCCTTTGATAAAATTTGCAAATGTACAATTATATTGCAAAGAAAATTCTTATCTTCCATAATCAGGTAATAGGAATAAATTAACAACTGTTTGTAGATTACAGGTTTAATAGACTCGAGATATATTTACACTACTGCACAGAATGAAACTTCTTTCCAAGCCAATCTCTTGCTCATTCTACTGCAGCACAGACCCAGAATAACTATCTTCTCAAGAGATCTTAATTCTTCAACATGACAGTCTATCCAGAACTTGCATCTCTGTCTCTCTATTTCTGTATCTCTTACTAGAATAACACTCTATTCATATAGAATCACTGAATGGTTTGGGTTGGAAAGGACTTTAAAGATAATCCATGGACAGGGATACCTCCCACTAGACCAGGATGCTTAGAGTCCTGTCCAGTCTAGTCTTCAACACTTCTAGGAATGGGGCATCTACAGCTTCCCTGGGCAACTTGTTACAACATGCTCAGAGTGAAAAATTTCTTCCTAATATATAATGTAAATCTCCCCTTTCAGTTTATATCCATGCACAAATGTACTGGCATTTATGTCATGCACAAACAAATGGTACCTAAAAGGAATGTTAATTAGAGTTGTCCGTGACAACACCATAGCCATCTTTGCCAGATGTCTTCCAGGCAGGATGGGCTTGAAGCAGCTGAAGAAGTGACACACAGAATGAGGTAGAATTTATACAAGGAAAACATCCCAGTGAAAAAAAATTTGGTTTGAAGCAGGTTTTTCCCCGTGTGGTGTACACATGGCAGGGAAGGTGAAATTTTTTCATACCAGACAAACCCACTCCCTGCTATGGTTGTATCACCATAGGACAGCTTTTTTATATATATAGATAAGGACTGGGAGTTTCTCTGGCAATACGGCAAAGAGGAGAGCTGTGGAGCGAGCGACACAGACGGGAGGAATAACGGCTCCGTTAAAGTGTTAGTTGGCGTCGCCTGTTTCTCGGATACGGGGACAGCGCCCACGGAGGGGACTCTCGCTTCGCCGCCCCACCTTAAGCCAAGCACCTTCCCCTCGCTCCCACGGAGCAGCTTGGCTCAGGGAAACCCCTCGCCACCTCCTCCTCGGGTGTTTTTTGTTGTTGTTGTTGGGATTTTTTTCTGTTGTTTCTTTTTCCCTGCGCGGGAGCAGCCCCGTAGGGGACAGGCAGTCACTGCGGAGGGGGCCTGAAAAACCGGCTCCCCCCCGTCACCTGCTGGGCTGCTACAAGCCCTCCGCCCTAGCCCTAGCCCTGTGTTGCAGCCCCGCCTCAGGTTACCGCCCCGGGAGAAGTACTCACCGGTGACACGGATGGACTCCAGCATGGTGTCCCTCCGGGCAGCCCCGTCGCTCTGCCCTGCCGGCTTCACCCCACTGCGAGCTCGGCCGAGGGGGGCGACAGGCTCCCGTCTGTCAGGCGTATAGCCCTGAGGGGAGCCGGGGAAGGAACAGCCACCGACACCGTGCGCGGCACGGGCTGTACCGACCTCCACACCTCAATGGAGCCGGCCCAACCCCGCAAGGCTGTCGGAAGCAAAGCTCTAGTCCAGCCCCGCAGACTACATGTCCCGGCATGCCCTGCCGGGAGGGCGAGGTGCATGCTGGGAGTTGTAGTACAGGGAGCGGGGCTGCCCTACCTGTATCCCGGGATGGTCGCCGGCGGAGCGGGCACTCTAAATCTTCTTCGCACCGGCACGGCAATGGCGTGAGGTGCCAGCAACGTCGAGGGTTTTTTGGCATCTAGCAGGCATAACTTGCACTGAATCCAGTGGCTGTTTGGCAGTATGCTTCGGTAATCGGGAATTCTGATTGAATTTCGTTTTACTTGCACAAATCTTCTGCTTTGCTTGTGCAGCCTTTCACTTCTTTAAACATAATGTGCATGTTTGATGCCTACTGAACATGAAACAGGCATAAGTTACTCCATCTTCACTATAACAATCTTATATGAATGTAGCGATCTGCCAGAGAGAGGAGAGCTAGGAATCATAGAATAGTTTGGGTTGAAAGGGACCTTTAAAGAACGTCGAGTTCTTGCACTGACAGATTGTATTGTAGCAGGGTGAGGGGACATGGAGACAAATGGTAAGGTTTACATGAAAGACGCTGTGGATTGCAGCTTAAAGTTGCACAGTACAAACAGATCTGTATCTTGGTATTACTTACCCTCTGTTAGGAAAAAGAACTAAAGCTGACATGCATCTTGTATTTCAGCTTCAACTTAATATTACTTCCAGAGATGCTATCTGATCTACTTCAGAGATAACTTCATATTTGCCCAGTCAAAAACACTGCCATGTCTTGTATGGAGAAATGTATAGGAAAAACAACATCAATCAGCTCTGCAGCATGTACAGTCAGGAACATTATATTGATCTCTGCATCTGTCACAAGCTAGCACTACAAAATTCAGCACACTCACTTATGTGAAAAATACACACGTGTATATTCATTTGGATTGTAAATGTACATATGTACACACACACTCATTTTACTTCAGTTTTGTTTGGTTTCTCCCCCACATTCACACCAACATACTTCTTCCATTTCTCTGTGCTAACAAGAAAAAAATTCCTACAAAACTAGGAAAGCTGAGAAGGAGAGTCCTTAACTAACTCTCCATGATTTGGAATAGTCTCTGGGCCACCAGAACAGCAAGTTTAGCCTCCCCTCCCTGTCTTAATGATTCTTAGATGACAGAATACATTCAGATCAAACAATTTCATTGACCAAGTGACTCCAACTGATCATCCTTCCAGACATTTTTGTTCTAGAAACTACTTCTGGAACGTCTAATATTGCTGTCTGACATCAGCTGGGTCCCACATTTCTAGTACACAGCAAAGGCTTGTGGGAGCTGCTTACTCATACAGACTGATTCAATGGGACTGCTATTTTAAGATGCCTCGAAGAGCATAACGTGATACGGCTCCAGTATTTGGATTGATTTGTCTATTGAAATTGTACTTTATGCTAAGGAGGCTCAATACCATAAACCTGTCCCAACAAGGAGAAGCAAAATGCAGGTGAAGTCCAAACAAGTAAACGCAAGGTAACAGAGATGCACTTATACCCATCAAGAAAAAAAGAGGCTGCTTTCTTATGACAAAAAATTGGTTTATATAAATATATTAGTGAGTCAAGCATGCGCCTGCTTGGAGTATGGACTGATGGACGAACACTACCCTCATGACCTTTCTTCTTTTTCTAACAGTCTGCCTGCTTCTGCAGCATCACCTTGTCACTACAGGGGCCCTTCTGAGAAAGGTAAGATGTTGCCTTGAGCAGTGGCAGGCAGGCAGGAGGGACAGGTAAGACTGGCAGGCAGCCCTGGCACAGTCTACCTGCAGAACTGCAAACACTGCAGGTGAGTCACAGATACTTTGCTGTGGCAACACAAACACTAGGTCAGGCAGAATGGAGCTAATAACAATCCACCCTCCAAATGATAAGGTTTTTGAAATTTTCATACTTGGTCTTTGGGCCTTTTGAAGTCTGCCAACCATGGTGCTGGGATAATTTCAGTTGGAAAGCAAATGTTTTCATAGTGATACACTCTTCTTTTTACTGAGTGTATGGGGGACTGAGAAAAGCACAGTATTCCTCTCTTCTGCCACTCACTTCTTTATCCCTTCCTCTTCCACACCCTCCACCTGATTCCTTGCTCCAGGCTGCACAACATGCTTAGAAAACAAAAAGGGAACAGGTAAGCAAAAAAAATACTGTTTTAGCAGCATTTTACAGGGTGTAACTTGTGCACAAATAGAGATATGGCTACACTGTGCTTTGGAGAAAGAGGCCTCACCCGCACATTAGGGTCAGTGCCCTCTTGGACTGGAGTCCCAGTGCTGGAGTAGGGGACCCTTCACAGTTGACCTCAGTGGGCTGGAGAAAGAGCTGGGGAAAGAGCAAGGCTTTATCAAAGCCTTTCATGTGATATGTAGGATAATATCTGTAGAGCAGAATGGACTTTGCCTGGCCTGAAGAAGGTGGTCTTCAGCCAAGTCCTATTTTTAAGGAGAAGCACTGGACTCATTGAAGGTTGAAACTGTAAGCCCACTCCCTTTCTCCGGTTTCTGAGTACATGTCTGGACCTGGTATCTAGCTTTACCATGCAGGTTTCTGCATAGTTACATGGGGCTAGAAAACAGCCAGGACTGATTTATTTACTTCACAAGGAATAATGCCTTTTAAGGGTTATCAGTGACAAATTCAGCTGGTGGAAGTAGTGTTCCAGCCTGGGAGATGCATAAACCAAGACAGAATTCTTTTTCAGGATTTATTGCACTCCATCTGGTATCTGGTTTTGGAGATTAACTGCATAAAATTTTTATCATGGGATTACTAGAGTCACACAGAGCTCCAGCAGGGGCACACACCATCTGCCTTCTTACAGATCCACTAAGTTCAAAAGAGATTTCTATTAGATACATAAGACCACAAGCTGCTCACACCAAGCTACTTGTAAACTGTCGTCAGGGAGCTGCAGCTCTCTTCAGAGCCAAGACCTCCAACATCTCTATATGGGCTCTGACTTCAAGCAGCCAAAACCCCTGGAGATGCAGAGAGATACATGTTCAGCATTCTGACAATCTTCACCACCACTAGAAAGATGAAGGGACAATTATTTAAAATAATCTCTTGGCCATCTCCATGCCATTTCCTTTCCTGCATATTTTATTGCAAGAGGAGGCAACTTTCATATCATACCACACTGAGAGATTTGGTGAGACTGCATTTGATCTAGAAACTGCTGCTTCATGTTTTATCCCATCAGATGTTTCTATTCTCCTCATTAGCAATGAGCCATGACCTTAATTTTCATATTCTTTTTGTTACCTGTTTTTAGAAAAATCAGATCGAAATATTGGGGGGATCTACTAATCTCTAATTTGCCTGAGTGTAATTTCATATGTATCTTCTACTGAGGCTGAGATCATAGAATGGTTTGGGTTGGAAGGGACCTTAAACATCATCGATTTCCAACCCTCTGCAATGGGCAGGGACATCCTGCACTAGATCACATTGCTCAGATGACTCTCCCTCATGGGCACATGTTACAGTTTAACCGTGTTTGTTCAAATTTCAGTAGAATTTCTTCCTCTAAAAACAGCTGCTTCTTATTTCAGATGTGTGTTTTTTCCACAATTACTGAAAAAGATGACCAAAGCAAAACCTAAATCCTGTCTAAGTAGCACCGTCTAGTGTAGACATTATTTCATTGCAGAAAAGATTTCATGTTGGTACATAGATTTCTTTCAGAGGAACAACATGGAAAGTAAAGAGAAAAAAATTCATGAATGCATGTGAAAGCCATTTCATCTCATCTGTCTTTCCTTGTTTATCAAAGCATATAGACTTCACTTAGCTTGGAGCACCTACTTTAGTTTTTACAATGTCAAGATAATTTTGTAGGTAACATTCCCAGCATTCCTTACACAGTATCTATGATTTATGTGTCCTATAGTTTCATGTATTTATTTAAAATATGAGACTTAAGATATCAAGAATGATGGCATAATTTATCTCCTGTTGAACTTACAGCATAGTGAGCCTTAAAAAAAGAAAGGAATGAGATCCACTAGAACGTTTTTTTGGTGAAAGCAGATATTCAACAAGAATCTCCTAATTTTTCCATTTTCCAGAAAACTATCTCAAGTATATAAAATGTGATACTGCTTGGCTGGCGGAATTGCTGATAGGATTATGCAATTACTTCCTTTACATTATGATGCAGAGTGCTGCAAATTAACATAATTCTATAAATTAATATAATGGCATTTAAGTACTCTGAGACCCTTTGTTTCACTTAATAATTTTTATGTCAGCAAGCAATACAGGTTTATTGCATGGATAAAGAAAAGTGGGTATTTTATTACTGAGAAACAATAGAAAACAGTCTAATTCACCTTTTCTGTAAATCAGTCAGGAGGCATGAAAAAATGCAATATTATACTAATGAATTGTGAGCATAATGAATCTTTTAGGATGATACAACAAGCAAATATTTCTTAACTCTCACAACCTTGTAAAAATGCAAAGTTCAGCCATCCAGAAATTTTTTCTGAAACTGATTTCACTTGACAATTGTCTCTTTTTGTTAATGAAATATGAGTTTTGTCTAATTTCTTGTTTCTCTCTTTTTCCATTTTAATATATTTTCTGTCTTTTCATTCTGTTTTCTTTACCTTTCCTTGTTACTGGTATCCTGCTACACCACATGAGTCTAAAGTGGTCTCTACTGGTGTGCTACTGGTGCATAGTGATGTCCTCCTGGTCTATACTGGTCCAAACTAGCCTGTATGCACTGCCCAGGCAACAACTAGAAGTGCAATAGTTTCCCCATTGGGCTAAAAGTTGAGGACAACATTTAAACAGCTCAAACTCTCAATCACTGTGCTGGCCTTGACTTACACACTCCCTTTGATGGGAAACAAAGCATGTTCCCTCCAAGTGACAGTCCTCCCAGCCCCTCAGCTCTCCTACATGAGATGAACTGAACACCAAAACATCCAGGACTCTCAGACTCCTCCTTACTCCATCTGAGACAAGGGACAGGATCTCACAAAGGCTCCTGCACAAGCCCTGACCCCCCAGCTGCTTCTCTACCAGTGTAGAAAGACCTCAGGAAGAATTTAGTTTCTTTATCTGTGTAGACAGGTTCTGAAATTAGGCAAGATATTTTAAATGTCACAAGACTCAGAGACATTGAACCGGTCAGATGTGGCCACGAGGCTTCAGCTCTTGATCTGATGTCCCATAGTCAACAAGGGAT